>CM070822.1:33671589-34065655 GCA_036326025.1 Chrosomus eos
GACACGTGTGTGTGTGATCGTCTCTCTCTCTCTCTCTCTCTCTCTCTCTCTCTCTCTCTCCTCTCTCTCTCTCTCTCGCTCTCTCTCACACACACACAGAGAGTTTGATCGCGCCTGCGGCTCGCACTCTCTCTCTCTCTCTCTCTCACACACACACACACACACAATACGAATACATGTATAATTCCACCCCTAATAGCTAGCATGATGCTTTCTATTTCTAGATGACAAAGACAAACTTTACCAGTACTACGACACTATGACAAAGGTTACCGGTACTTATCTGAACTAACGTCATGATCATGTACTGCCACTAGATATAAAGAAAACGTTGATTTTTCACTCGGTGCTATTCAATGACCGTAAAAAAAATATGTGTCGTTATTGTGCACTGCTTCTCGTAAGTTAAAACGTCTTGCCATAGCTCATTGCTCATTGCTGCGTTGCTAAATTATAGCAACTCACCAGGACACTTCACCAACTCTCCACTCATTCTCCTCGGACCATGCATTTAATTGGCTTTGACGGCCATCAGTTCTTGGCAATTCTTCATTTGCCCTCTCAGGTCTGGCAGGTTCAAAATTATACGGCTGCGGGCCATCATGTATGTTAGATATTCTTGCCAACTCGTGCTCATCCCAGTCAGTCGCCATAGTTCTAATACAAGGCTGAATACGGCGGCACCCTTTCCTCCGCTTCTCCCCAATGTGACGTCATCACACGAATGGCGTAAAAAAAAACGTTAATACCAGAAATGAAAAAAAAAATGGTCTTTAAGACCATTTTTGAGACATTTTAAAAATGATATACATATCTTGAGTGATTTATGTACCCATTAATCAACAGTGGTGGTTAACCTGCAACATGGCCTTTAAGCTGGCTATGATTAAACCACTTATTAAAAAAACGCAACTTGATCATACAGAATTAGTCAATTACAGGCCGATCTCGAATCTACCTTTTCTGTCAAAGATACTAGAAAAAGCAGTATCCTCACAACTGTGTTCCTTTTTAGAAAGAAATAATTTCTGCGAGGATTTTCAATCAGGATTTAGACCGTACCATAATACTGAGACCGCTCTCATTAAAGTCACAAATGATTTGCTCTTATCATCTGATCATGGTTGTATCTCTCTATTAGTGTTACTCTATCTTAGTGCGGCATTTGATACTATCGACCACAACATTCTTTTAAACAGACTAGAAAACTATGTTGGCATTAGTGGAATTGCACTAGCATGGTTTAAATCATATTTATCTGACCGTTTTCAGTTTGTAGCAGTCAATGAAGAGATGTCTTATCGATCACAAGTTCAGTATGGCGTACCACAAGGCTCAGTACTAGGACCGCTGCTGTTCACTCTGTACATGCTCTTTGATACCAATCTTTCATTTGAAAGTCACGTGTCTAGTATCTGTAAAACAGCATTTTTTCATCTTAAAAATATATCTAAATTACGTCATATGCTCTCACGGACAAATGCGGAACAATTAGTTCATGCGTTCATGACCTCAAGGCTAGATTATTGTAATGCTCTACTGGGTGGTTGTCCTGCACGCTTATTAAACAAACTACAGCTGGTCCAAAATGCAGCCGCTAGAGTTCTTACCAGAACCAGGAAGTATGACCATATTAGCCCGGTTCTGTCAACACTGCATTGGCTGCCTATTAAACATTGTATAAATTTTAAAATATTGCTGATTAGTTACAAAGCACTAAATGGTTTAGCTCCCCAGTACTTGAGCGAGCTCTTAACGCATTATAGTCCTGCACGTCTACTGCGATCTCAAAATTCTGGCCAGTTGATAATACCTAGAATATCTAAATCGACTGCTGGCGGTAGATCCTTTTCCTATTTAGCCCCAAAACTCTGGAACAATCTTCCTACCATTGTCCGGGAAGCAGACACAGTCTGTCAGTTTAAAACTAGACTAAAAACACATCTATTTGACCTAGCATTCACATAATACATTATAGACTTCGATAATTAATTGTTAGGCTGGATAGATTAGGCCAGCCGGAACCGGGAACACTTCCCTCAAATCCTGATTTACTTGTTACATCATAAGAAGGATGGCATCTACGCTAATTTAGTGTCTTTGTTTATCCCGAGGTTTTCCTGCAGCCTGCCGGATCCAGGCCGTTTCCAGATCTGACGAAGGACCTTCGCCTGGACCCGATGACAACGCAGTGCTGAAGTGCCAACTAGCCTCTCCATATGGAGGATCCCTAATCCACTCTACAGATAAAGCGCTATGAAATTCCGGTTTCGCGTCCCTAAGCCGAATTGATAAAATAAAATTCTGCGTCAAAATTTATAGGCAAGACAAGTAGTTTGATAATTTAATAACAAATGATCATTTCGATGGAAGTGAATCAATCAAAACTAACTTTAGCTGGAAACAACATATTCAAGAACCGCTATAAAACCAAACCATTCTTTGTTACCTTAAATTATATGTTTGTCTCTGTAAAGCTGCTTTGAAACAATCTACATTGTTAAAAGCGCTATATAAATGAGGATGACTTGACTTGACTTGGTTCAAGACATAGTCAAGGGTACCCTGATTTTATGTTAAAACCCATTGATCTGGACTTAATGTAGAAGCTGTCTGAGTTTAGAAGAGCACAAACAAAATAAAAGGAGAGATGAGTGGTCTATGGTGTTCAGTTTTTTTTTTTATATAACTTTTAACTTCTGCTACAAATTTGGGAACAGATAATGTGTTAAATGTGTCTATGTCCGTGATGAGACCTGATTTTTAGGCACATTTTAAACATTTGTTTTACCAGAACACCACTTAAAGTATAGTCTTGACCAACTTTTATACAAGACTCCCAATTGACTTGTAGAATTTAGAAGAACTATATTACTGCCTGACTGTAAATTATATAGTGTTTATGAACAACTCTGACCAGCCTTAATAAAAAAAGAGCATTCTATAATAAAACCAGAGGGCTCATAAATTGAACTTAACTATTTAATTAATTCTTTTTTCTCATTTCATTCTTATCATTTACTTAAGGCTACTTCAGAATAAAGACAAGCTCCATTTCATTAAGTGGAAGACCCTAGCAATCCTTTTAATGCTCTGTCGCACTACCAAGCAAAAATTTAATAATATTGAGAATTTCTCTAAAGGCAGCCAACAAGGGTACACAACGCAGTAAAAGGCAGTTTCAAATTTTTATGTTCAGTGATTTCTCTTTGCAAAATAGATGAAGGTATTGAGCTATGAAAACAGGAAAAGGATAATACAAAAATACCATGCAGGTTTTGAAGACCTCTGATGAATCCTCTAAGTACAGCGGTAGGCCAGCCAGGGCTGCTGTTCGAGCTGCAGTGATGTTGTTCTTGTCCTGTTGCACAAACAAAGACAAGGTATGCATGTTAGGGTCTGCAGTTCTGTTCATATTCAACATCAATGTAATGCATTAATGCTTTAAAAATGTTTTTACCTGTTCCTCATTTGCCATCAAAACGTCTTCCATCTTCTCGCCAAAACTTCCAGTCTTCCTCTTTTTGTAGAGCTTCAACAGCTGAGGTGTCAAGTGCAGCATAGAAGGAATACAGTAGGTTTTGATTAGTGATCCTGTGGAATTCACTGTAGACCTGCATAGAAAACAAAAGCACACGTTTTTTTTTTTAAATCAACTCGCATTATTCATTAACTTCAAGCCATATAAGACTGTAAGGGAAAGAACTTAAGACAAATAGACAAAACCATATTAACACATCTTTTTTTGTGTGTGAACAATTTTTACACTATCATTTTTACGCTCTTTATCCAGATCAAACAGTGCTGCAATCATGACCTTGACAATGTCTTTTTAAGTTTTTACTCACTTGGGCTTCACAAAAGAGGTCTTTCATTTCAGCAATGGGAGGAGCTGAATTCACAATTTCATCACGCCTGAGTGCAAAGGTACGCTGCATATGTTGATGGATGATAATCATGTCTCTATCAGTCACTGTCTTCTTGAACTGCTCTACCATCTCAAGCCTCTGGTTCTCCAGTGTGTCCTTAGTTTTTCCTTGGGGATAATTGGGCATGAAGTTTCTTTTGATGTTGGCCCTGGATGCTGCACCTTCTGGATAGGTCCTGCTGCGTTTTCCCGCATTCACAGCCACATCCTTTATGCCAGCCCTGCTCAGTTTGGTCCTGTAGTTGCCCATCTTGAAGTGCAGGCTGTTCTTCCAACCCTCATACCCTGTTTCGGAACCTTTTTCTTTTAGACAGGGAAAGTTTGCTCACCAGAGCCTCTGCAGCCATGACAATATTTTTGGTACTAGGATATGCTTTATGCTTATATATTTGAGCAGCCATTCCATCCAGTATGTTGTGTTTTTGATCCCTAGTCAAGCTTACAGTTTTCCCCTCTTTGACAAATGCATAGTTGGACTCTTTTAGAGCATGCTCCACCTCATAGTCTTGAAACTGAAGCCGAAGGTCATAGGCAAGGTTCATCTTATTTTTTATCTCAATGAGGGCAGGAGGGCAAAATAAGCCTCTCAGCATTGACATCATCAAGGACCCTTAATCTCAGGACATCAGTCGCTTCCATTTACATTGTATTAGGGGAAAATGTAAAACAGACAGAGCTTCTCCAGGTGCTGCCGCTGTTTTTCACTAGCTGCCTAGACCACCCACACATTATCCATCTGTAGCTTCATTAACCATACAGACAAGAGAGTGGTAACAATGTAAACATCACACTCTCCCAAAATGTCAAACTATTTAAAAAAAAAAGTAAGTAATGGTTAAACATATTAAAACAGAGTATGGTATAATTGGGATACCCCACATTTAACCACTACATTGCATGTATTTACCTTTGTGATGACACATTGGTCATAATGGAAAATAGACATTACCTTTAATTATGTTGTCCAGTGAGTCCATTAAGGTGATCACTAATGTTCGTTGAAGGTCCAGACAGATCTTTAGCCTCCCTTAGGTCCCTGAGAAGAAGGCTAGGGATGGACTACTCTCTTACTTGGACACAGGAATGAAATGCTTAGTTGTCACAATTAGCTTGCTTGAAGCCCTGTAGGCAAACAGTGTATCTCACTTCTATTGTATTTGTCCTATTGCTAGTAATAGTCTCCAATTGTGTTTAATTATTACAATTGCTCTTATTTCTAATAATTAAAAACTATCTATATTCATTACAAGGTGATTAGTTAAAACATTTAATTTTGTGTGTGTGAGTGAGAGAGATGATAGAAATACTGTTATAATAGGAGGATGCAGTAATAACGAAGAGGTAAATGTACATGATGTTGTAACTGTTGTTGTTTTTTTGCAGTAAATGAGGTGAAAACAAGAATAGCATCGCTAAGAACCCAATATGGCAAACTTATAAAGCCTAAACCCAGTGGCAAACCCCTTACCTCCAAGCAAAACTGGATCCTCAGACATCTGGACTTTTTAAAGGCCCATGTGACACACAGCCCCACTGAATCTAAGAGTAAGTGATATGAAATGTCTGCAAACTTAAGTTATCTTGTCTTGTATCTACTAGGCTACATCCCTTGCCCTAAATTCCACTCCACTGTCATCCTCTGATTTTGTATTGCATGCAAAGGTAGTATGTATTTTTAGACTTTGGGCACTTATTATATTGTAACTTGATTGTTATCCTTCATTCTGTTAAGTTCGCTGTAAGTTTATTTTGACAAATGTCAGCTAAATGAATAAATGTAATTGTGAAAGTTAATTACCTACACAAAATTGACTTCACTTCTAACCTTTTGTCTTTACCTAGCTTGACCCTGACTCAGAGGACGTTGGACCAACAGAGGACAGCCAAGTAGAAGATGATCACATGCTGGACATGTACACCATTGATAATGGCCTATGGTCTGAAATGTCATCTTCTGCTTCTTGCAGCCAGCCTCCAAGCAGCCCAGCATTGGAAGGGGAAACCTCAGAGTCTGTGCGTGATGACACTGCTAAAAGGCCTCGGTTGGGCAGAACCAAAGCAAAGCCATCGGACAGTAATATTGAGATGGCAAAACTCACGTTGTTAAACTCACATTGCATTCAACACGGTCTGTGACAAATAATGACTGTCTGTAGATGTTTGCCCAGCAAGTAGCAAACGAGCTGAGAAATGTTAAAGATAAAGCACTGCAGCTAAGACTTAAGACTAGAGAAATATCATGAATATGTTGTATGACGCTCAAGAGGCAGAGCAAGTCAGTAACAAACACCCTTTGTGGGGGCACCTTTATCTCAGACAAGGCCTTTCACATCTGTGCCAGTGCAATATCAGGTATACCAGGCCCAGCAGAGCCCTCAAAGGCCTCGTTTACACTGCAGGTCTTGATGACCAATTCTGATTTGTTGCCTATATCCGATTTTTTTGACAGTCTGTTTACACATTCTTTCAATTGTGTCCCAAATCCGATTAATGCGCTTACACTTGCCATATTATCTGAAACGTTGTGCATGCTTAAATGGGGTTCTTGCACAGATGGACGAACGCGAAATATGCTTGATGCTAGCTTTGCGATATATGCGAAGTTCGCCAAAAATCACCATGATTTTGAGGTGGAGGAGGACAAAAAGATTTTTATATCAGGATACTTTCTTTGAAATTTTATTTTTAGCCTGGTAGTTGCCATTTTTCAAGACATGAATTTTTGTATTTTTTCTTTTCAGGTTTATGTCTGCATGCAACCACTCAGAGCAAGGGGTCAGGTAGGACAGTCGCTTTTTTGGAGGAACACCGAGGCCTTTCCAGTTTTCAACAGGGTCTTCCTCCACTAATTGTTGCTTAACCTCTGTGTCCTGCTCACTATGGGCAGTTTTTGTCTTCTGATTCTTTGTCTCAATGTGCTCTGTTTTCACCGGTGCAGATGAAAGCCTCATGTTTCCCTCAAGAAACTCAAGGTGGTGTATGACAAAACGGTCAATTCGGATGGGGAGGCTTTCACGTTTGAAAAGACCATGTTTAATGTTTTTAAATTCAGCCTCAACATTTGCAGAGCTTGATGTGTTGTGTACGCTTTTGAAGTGTGGAACCATCACAGCTGTCCAAAGGGGTAGGTAGCATGCCATTCTTATTATATTTGGGACAAGCTCTGGAAGGAAATGAAGATTGTCTCTGTCACCATGATGTGCTGCAATCATCATGTTTTCAGATCTGTGGGGAGTGTCTCCTCGACTCCAGTTACCTCTGTTAAATGGTCATCTTCAGTGACACATGGCAAGACCCCCTCTGCAAATCGTCTCTTCAATTGTGCTTTGCATGTTTCCGAGACAACAGGTAAACCTTTGTCATCGTTTCCTTCTGATTCACTGAAGGCAACAACTGCAATGGAATGAATGAGCACTCTTGCATCTTCCAGTGTATCAAACTGTAAAAGTTGTGCCATGGCTCATAGATAGAATTCTTTAACTCTGTTTCCTCTTTGTCTTAGGCATTCCCACCGGCTAATGAGCTTGATGCAGTGTGCAACATCTACTCTGATGAAGCAAGGTGGTAGCTTTGAGTCTTTGAGCTTCCTTGTCAGCACTCCAAGTAACTGATTGTTGTATGTTTTCAGGTCTGGGTAAGGAGTGAAGGCCTTAACCAGTGCTCCAAGCAAAGCCAAGGAGAAATCACAGACCGCCTCTTTGGGTACAGCAGCACCTGCTCATTGCCATTCCGTGAGCCAGTTGGAAATAGAGTTAATGGTGTGACTCTCTGATAGCATTTGCACTACTGGAATATGATCTCCCTGTGAACACAAAACTCCTTGATACAGGAAGACATGTCCAGAATTAACACAGGGTCTTCTAAGTCTTTTCACAACTGTACCTGTTGCATCAAAACTCACAAATGAGCCAGAGTACTTCGATTTCATTTGATACACTTGCATCTGAGATCGGGTCCAGTAATGGCAAAAAAACCTATCAAGGCCTATGTCATGAATGCTTCCATTGTGGGGTACACTGTATTTTATGGCGCTTTTCCACTGCATGGTACGGCTCGGTGCGGCACGGTTCGGCTCGCTTGCTTTTCCACTGCGTGGTACGACTCGGCTCGGCACAGCTCGGCTCGCTTTAGCTCGGTTTGCTTTTCCACTGCAGTTGTACCGCTTCAAAGTGGGTGGGATTATAGACTGATCGTTATAGTTTATCCGCTCCTCGGCAACCAACGAGATGAACGGTCTGCACTTTTGTTCACTGAACACGATTCAGCCATTTCTTTTTTGGATTTTTTTTTCTTTATTTTTTCTTCAAGCAAGCAGTTTTAAAACAGGTGCTACAGCGGTGGCTGTTATTGGCTATTTAAATCCAGCGGGTTTGATGTCTCGCACGCAAATACAATGATGCTGGTAGTGACGATTCTGTCTGACCAATCAGTGATCTGCAGTGTTTCACGTCACATTTTAGTACCGGTACGGTACGCTTGGAACCTCAACAGAGGTGGTACCATTTAAAGCGAGCCGAAGCGAGCCGTACCGTACCGTACCATGCAGTGGAAAAGCGCCACAAGTAAGCCGTACTGAGCCGAGCCATACCGTACCATGCAGTGGAAAAGCGCCAAAGCGTGCCTTACCGAACCGAACCGAACCGTGCCGTACCATGCAGTGGAAAAGCGCCACAAGTGAGCCGTACCATGCAGTGGAAAAGCGACATTAGTAGATGCAATGACATGATTGGGTCTTTGTATCTAAGCTCTTTGTCACCCATCTTGTTCGGCTTTTTTTTTTTTGGCTTGTTGCCAGATTTGGCAGGTGGCTAGACTCTGGGCCACCAACATCCATCATTTTGTAAGCCTCAGCTGCTCGCCATACATGTGCTGGTTTTCGTCCTTCCCAGAGTTCTTTAGAGACACGTGTTCTCAGATCCCCTGATAACTTCCGGTTTGCTTTGCCAGTATGGAGACTGTCATCAACATTGCGGATTATGCATTGAAGCACAACTGGTTCAATATCCACTGGCATTTTCTCTGCTGTTATAGACAATTGTGTGTCACACTCTGTGCAGTTCCCAATTATGTCTATGTAGTGAGATGGATTATTTGGAAAAATATTTGCCCTTCTGAATCTAAGAGTGCATGAGGTCTGTATATTTTTCCATATCTCCTCATAAAAGATGTGTATCCATGCACCACGTTTCAGGATGGTGTATTCTCTTTTGTCATTGTAATCAACCTTTTCAGGCCAGATTTCTACCCATCTCTGATGAGAGAGACTGATCTCAAATGTAATGTCGTAGCATTGACTTTGCTGATTTTTGTCTGCCTTTGACACTGCTGAATGAAAATCTGCTGAGCTTTCTTGTGAGCTGTCACTGTTTGGACCTTGATCTTGGGTATCTGTGTCGATTTTGCATAGCTCAAAGATTTGCCATAATTGTACCTATTTGTATTCACAATAGTATAAAGGTTAATTGGTGAAACTTTGTTATTTAGTTGTTTGCTTAAATCTGCCCACACCTTTTCTGTGGAAACTGCTATGTTTGTTCCTGTAATAATCTGTTCCTGTGCAGCACTGATGACATTGATGATGTCATCACGTCCACAGGCTAGTTTCCTAGGCATCTGATCAAAACAGGAATTATTTTTAATGTAGCATTTAATGAAGTGGTTGGGCCAAATTAACAAACTCGTTACCAACAGGTTACATGCTTATTCATACCACGGTTATATATATATATATATATATATATATATATATATATATATATATATATATATATATAATAACAAAAAATATATATATAACTGTGGTTTGAATAAGCATGTAACCTTTTATTTTATTACTTTCTTCCATGGAATGGAGATGTTGGGCAAAATGACTTAGTGACTTAGTCGCCATTCACTTAAACTGCATCTTTTTTTTCAAATCAGTAAGTAAATAATGGCTGAAATAAAAGCGTGTGAGCTATGCAACTTATATGTACTATAGTCCAATTGTTCCGAGGTCATTCAATTAGATTTACCTCAGAAAATCTTGTCATGCATCCTATATCGGCCGTGTTTAGATATTGCTAATTTTTTATGACGAGAGAATCCATCAGTTGGTGGCTTTAAAGAACAGACTGAATTTTCAATATTTCAGTAAAAATCTCATCTCCAAGTCATTGTTTTCTGTTACTCTTTAATTCCAGTGACATGGATCACCAAGTCAATGAGTTCAGAAAAAGATTTACTAAGAATCCTTTTGTGAACTAAATATACTAATTCATTACAAAAGAGCTCGAAAAGACAACACATTCTCCAGTTATATGAAAAGTAGCTGATAACTGAATAACTGGCCAGTACAGGATGGGTGACAATCTTTTCTGTCAGTAAGTTAATTTTTAGTCTGTTCACAATGTACCGGTAAAGTTAATTATAGGACTTCACAGAGGATTAAATGGAACAGATATGCCACTTGTATATTGCTTTTTGTCATTTCCTCTGCATAACATCAACAGGGTTCCCACACCTTGGTTAACTTCAAATTCAAGGACCTTTCAAGGACTTTCCAGGTCCAATTCCCTCCAATTCAAGGACTTAATGTAGCAACACATTTCAAGTGAGAGCAAGGTTACATCGTGTTACCTTGTAAGATACATTGTTAAATTTACAGTAATTTGTGTCAAACGACAGAGATCTAATATTCTATTTGTCGTATTACTGTTTTGCTTAAAACTAAAGAATATTCGTTTTTTACGGAAATGAGAGGGAGGGGGATAGGAAGCGGGAGCCGGCAAGACGACTTTTCACGAGTGAAGATATTATTACGCCAAGTCGAAGTGCTCAAAAGCACTTGTTATGGTATTCCGCCATACAATATAGTCATCAATTTTAAACGCTTAGAAAAGCGCAACGTTTTATTTTGTGTCACCAGCCTAGGTCGAGTTACACTACTCAAGTTTTGCTCACTACTCAGTTTTGCGGCAATACAGAGCGATATAGTGCACGCACTGAGACGAGAGAGGTATGTATCAACTCGTCTTAGTTAAGGGAATAACAGTTTAATATGAAAAACCGGTGGAGTATCCCTTTAAAGGTGCACTGTGTAATGTTTAGCGGCATCTAGTGGTGAGGTTGCAAATTGCAACCAACAGAAGTTATGGTTGTCTGAGACAAAGATAAATTAAGAGATTGTTTACTTAAATATTCAGTAAAATGTTATGTTATTGCGAACATTATTGTTACTTGTTCATCATTGTGTCAGTGTTTATTAGCTGACTTTAGCTAGCTTTGCACGAAGAACAACAGTGACAAAACGCATTTGTCTGTTTAGGGCTCCTGTAGAAACCAAGTGTGCCGTACAAGCACTGAAAAGTGAAGCCAAAGCGTCTCGATCGCACCTGGTGACCGGTCCTAGTAGAGGTCATAAACCCCGCCTCCCCATGTTATTCAACGGGACGTGAGACCAACTAAACAATTAAGTTACACTTCACATATCTTTTTTCCAAAGATAGTTTCTGTCATTTACTGTAGTTTTTATCACGCTGATGTAATTTCAAGTGTTTGTTTTTAAAATAAGTTTGTTTTAGTTTGTTTTTAGGAGCAGAATGGAGGAACGGAGCAGACATAGGCCGCTTTAAAAAAAAGTGCAGGGAGAGTGCATTCGTGAGAGTGAGGGCGGGGCGTTGATTTCGCGGCTTTACTTCCTGCTCACTACTGCGCAGGTTTGGTCCCGAGATCACTACTGCGCAGACTCAAGTCCCAAGATGTCAGCGCCATATCGGGACACTGGCGGCTTCCCTTCTCACCAACGGAAGTGAGCGAAGGGGCGTCGTCCATCTTTTTTACAGTCTATGGTAGAAATATGGTGGCACAAAATGGATATTTCAATGTAAGGGGACCCGCAATGTATGTAAATAGAAACGGCTAAGTCTATGGTAATAAAAACATAACAGTTCATTATGTAAGGTGTTTATACACCTCTAAAAATATAGTTATGTATATGATATTGCATTTCTGTCAACAGATCCTCCTTACACAATGCACCTTTAAGATATATGAATATGCTTTTAAGTTTTTCTTGCCTCATGGGTTTACATTATCTTAACAAGCAAAGCAATTCAACATTACATAAAATATTTGGGCAACATATTATCACAAATGTTTTATGTTTATTGAAAACAATGTACAAACTCTATTCGGATGTTAATTGTTTCTCATGTGTTGTGTACGTCTGTAAAAATAAATTTGCATCATGCATGGCACCTCAATGATAAAACTCATGCATTCGGGCAGCGATTTATAGACGGTGGAAGAGCGAGTTTTATAAGTCCATGAACACACAAACGCGCTGCTCACGTGGTCAGTCACATGACTGTCTGCTGTAAATAAAATGTCATATGCTTGGAATAACACAAATAAATTTGTATTTTATTCAATAAAATAATCTATCATTTAATTATTTAATTCTCATTTATAAAAAATAGGAAGCTAGACGCGCGTATGCCATATTCAAAATTGTTCTTATATTCTTGCTTTTTCTCAAAAGGATGTAATTAAAGAAGTTAATGCAGCCTCTTGAAGTTAAAATAAAGATGCATGGTTTCTATTTTTTATGTTGTGGATAATAGCCTACATATTTTAAAATTGGAACATATATTCTACATATATAGTCACAATAACAGCCCATTTCAAATGTTTACATGTTTTTTTCTTTTTCTCCTTTTTGTTCACTGAGGTGGAGCGGGTAATTAAATCTACTTCTTGTAAATACTTTCCAGCATTTCAGTAATAGGTACATCTTTAAAATTACAGTTTAGCTCAACAGTTATCGTACGTATGGTGATCGGCAGAGATCAAAAAGAATTTAAACAGTGAATTTTTTTAAGTGATCTCTTCTTGTAAATTTGAGATGTGGATTCGGATGGCAATTTAACCATCACACGACCTTGGTGTTTATCAAAAAAAATGTACGCGGGTGGTGGGAGAAAAACACTGACATTCTGGATTCGGACGGCAATACAATCACAGACCAACCACTGTAAATGATGAAAATACCTTACGAACCCATGAGAAACCATTATCGTCTGAATAGGGCTATTGACTATGGCTATATTTGGGTTCGGTGTAAGCATTGAAAACATATCACAACATAATGCAGATCATTATAAAACATTACAAATATCTTGAAACTTGCATTTTCCAGGCATCACGTTTCAGCTGTTTCAGCATATTTTTGCAATGTTTCACGGTGTGTCTGTGAAACGTTGAGGTACCATCGTAGAAGTTTCGTGCGCACGTGAAGTCTTGGCAACATACAACACAAAGCACCTCACGTGGGAAACACTTAACGCAATGCATAAATGCGCGTAACTAAGGAAAATCAAGCAAGCTATTATGCTCAAGCCAAGAAGTGTTGGCGAAATAACACATTAGCGGACCGGAGAGAACAAAATGGCATTTTTCCCAGAAAACTTATTGCACAAAATAAATTCAAGCACTCTCAAGGACCTGTATCTATGAATGGTTATTTTCAAAAACTTTCCAGGGCCTTGAAAAAAATATTTCAGATTCACAAACTTTCAAGGATTTCAAGGACCCGTGGGAACCCTGCATCAAGCTTTTTGCCATGAAATGTACATTGCTGTACATATCTTAACTAATAACTTCATGTATTTTATGGCATGGCATAAGAATGTCATAGGTCTACTCTTATTGATATGACAATTGGAGGATCATTTGGACATGATACATTTACCTGAATTTTCACATCTTTGACGTGTCTGTCAATTTCTTATTTGTTCAAATTATCCTGTAAATTGTATTGACCTGCACACATGATTTTAGTACTTTTTTTAGTATTTTATCTCAGTATTTTATGCTTACCTTTTTCACAGCCAGATGCCTTTTCCTGTTTTGTTTTCCCAGGGTAAACAAATGTTTTTAAGGGGCAGAAAAATGAAGCCTTCAGTATTCCGAAAACTTAAGACAGTACACAATTTTATTTTTATTTTTTATTGGACAAAATTAAAGCATCAGTCACACGTAGTCTTGAGCCACAGTATTGACAGTATAGGCTACATTACATATCATAGTGCATTGGTGATTTTATAAAGACCAAATGTCAATATCTAGCACAAATCTAGACTAAAACATTTCCGTATCTAAAGAAAAGAACAATGACAGCAGCCGCGGCCCTGTGCGAGCACAAACGCACCAGACAGGTTTGTAGACGAGATGGATGAAGAGCGCGGCTTGCTTGCGTGACGTCACTCTACTCTTCCAAAGATTTTGTGATGTCTGAAGAATGGAATAATTTATTATGGTTCTTTCTACGGCACAAATCGA
Source organism: Chrosomus eos (assembly GCA_036326025.1). Taxonomy (NCBI): domain Eukaryota; kingdom Metazoa; phylum Chordata; class Actinopteri; order Cypriniformes; family Leuciscidae; genus Chrosomus; species Chrosomus eos. The sequence continues at coordinate 33,685,838 of CM070822.1, forward strand.
GCACAAACAAAAGGCACCGTTTTGGGGCGATTTGGACGCCATGTGGTGGACAGTTATGTAACTATGCTTAAAAAGTTATATTTTTTTTATGTTTAAGAGAAGATCGTAGTTGCAATGTTTCTTTCAATGGCACAAACCGGCACAAATCGAGCACAAACAAACGACACCGGTTTGGTGCGATTTAGATGAGGTGGGGTGGAGAGTGACGTCACTGCCCCGAATTATATTTGTTATTTCCAAAGGAGGGGATATCGATACCGTGTTAATATTAACGGAACAAATCGGCACAAACCAAGCACAAACGAACGACACAGTTTGTGTGTGTTTTAGAAGAAATGGGGTGAAGAGTGACTCACAGACATAGCTAATTTAATTCGGTAGCTGTGACAAGGAAAATAGATACAATGTTTGTTTTAAAGACACAAACCGAGCACAAACGAATGACATCGGTTTGGAGCGATTTGAACGACATGGGATGGAGAGTGACGTAACACAACCAAAAAAATAATGTTTAATATCTCAAACTCCAAACCAGCACAAATGTCCGTTTTTACGGCACAAATCAGCACAAACCAATGGCATAGTTTTGGAGATTATTTCGTTTTATGGGGTGCCAACTTCACGGAGGTCATAACATCCTAATTTGGAATAAGACATGGATTATGACTTTTTTAATAAAAACTAAACCTGTTAAGCTGCAACCCCACTTTTGAAAAATCCCCAGAAATGGCATACCCAAACTGAAACAGATAGTTCATGAACCCTTTGTACTAAAAGCACAAGTATGATCTCATTTGAAAGCTGGCACCTGGTAGTTTATTGTAAATGTAGAATTAATTATTGTCATAATGAAAAAAAATAGTTATAAATAGATTAAAAAAAATAAAGTTATGAGAATTTTTTTTATGAAACATCTTCATGAAAATAAAATTGAAGTTGGCATTGTATCAATCTAGAAATGCACTGCAGCTAAAGCCACATGTCTGACCATGTTATCCTTAAAATCTGAAGATATGTCATGTCTAAAACTCTGTATTTAGGTAAATGTTTTTCAAGATCATGCCATATGACCAGCACACCATCAATACACGACAATTTATGAGATTAAAACCATGTTTGTGCTCCAAACTTACTTTATAGCTCAAGTCGAGTGTTCTAAATAACCTTCTGTCATCTGATTTGGCTTCAGATTAAAAAAAAAATCAGACAGAAAATATAATATTTTATGTATAATGCAACAATGATAAAGTCTATTGATTAGCATAACATTATACATATAATCTATTATTATGAAAATGCCTGACATGGCTCGAAGAACACAGGTAAGTCAAATATCATTGCAAAAATGTTTATTGTCTTCAAAACGACATAATCTGCATGTTACAGCGATCTGTTAGCTCTGTTTGTGGTCAGAGTTGCCAACTCTCGCGAGACAAATAAGCAACTGGAGCTTCAAAAACAAACAAAAGTAATAAATTATCATTTATTACCAATAAATAAAATTAAACGGATTAGGGAAAAAAAAAAGGATTAAAAAAAAATATATATATATATATATATATATATATATATATGTCTGTTAGACGTGTTGAGGAAAATGGTTTGGCATTCTGCTTGTGTTTTTCTGTGCTTACATGTTGTAGATGGTCTCCATTGTGAGCACGAATCTCCGTTTTACAGTACCTGCACATCGGCTTTCCTCTGATCACCAACCACTTGACCTATCCAGTCTTTAAGTTGTTTCCTTGTCCCAGTCTTTGTTATACTTTGGACCACTTCGTTGGAGGAATTGTTAGTAGAAATTGAAATATGTGTAGTGTATTTAGGTCTATCATAGCTTGGATTACAGCGTACTGATTGGCTATAGCTCTGAACAGACAGTGTCAATCAATGTATTGGAGATTGAGAAAATGGCAACCGTGACCAGATGTAAAGAAAACAAAGTTGCCTGTCAGATTTTCCTAACAAGCAACATAGCTGCCAACTCTAACGCATTGGCCGTGAGACACCCACATTTGAATGGTTTCACACGCGCACACGCCACATCCCCGATTTCTCACGCTGAAGAGTCAAACCGGTCGGTCAAATGCCTGAAAGATGAGTTTATTCAACGCATTCTCATCCTTTAGCATCATATAGGTGACGCCATATGACATTTCGCAGGGCTCCAAACTGCGACTAAAATGGTCGCATTTGCGACCAAATATATTTATTTGCGAGTGAAATTTCTGTCAAGGTCGCCATTGGCGACAATACAAATTTACTCCCTTTGATTGTAAAATTTGCATCCTACGTGCATGTTTTATAACCAGTAGCCAATCGCTTCATTTGTTTTGTTAACGTCATGAAATGAGATGCTTTGTGTGAACGTCACTGAGTGAAAGCGCCAAAATATGAACGTGTAAAGCGCGAATTTTGTCACCTTTCCGCGCCAGAAAAAATGTAAAAAGCGAAAAATATCTGACTTTAAACAATCCTCATCTCTGTCAATCACCAGCACGGATGACACACACTGCTAACAAAAAGGTAGGCTCCAGCACGAGAACGCCAGGGACACAGACACAGACACAGGGATTCATCTTTCCACATCAGTCAATTCAGAAAACTGAATTTGGTGACACTTGATAGTGTGTGACAGTGAAGTTATTGACTGTTTTCGTAGTAACGCTTTTCGAGGTTTGCACTTTGCGACGGTCCTGTCTCGGATCTGTCTCTCAGCCGCCTGCGCATAGAGATCAATGTATTTTATCCACTGAAGGAAAGCTCGTAGCTGCTTTTCTACGTTACTACGATTAAAAAGAGGTGTAATTTGTGTAGTAACAACGTTTAACTGAGGAGTTATTTACCCGGGAAGTTCGAATCTTTGAATTTATTGCCAACTTTAACGTTACTCAACTGTTGACCTCTGTGTCTGTAAGGGACGATATTTCCCCCATTCTCTCAAGAAGATGTCACCGTGGACTCCAAAACCTTTTCATCAAAGCCTTTTGAGCATTTGATTTATCATTTGCGATGTCCGTTTGAGCATTTGATTTGCCATTTTCGATGTCCGTTTGAGCATTTGATTTATCATTTTCGATGTTGGTTTGAGCATTTGATTTATATTTTGTCCATTTGATTTATGATTTGAGCATTGACTTATAGGATAATGAAAATTAAAAATCAAATACAAATGAGTTTTAACTTGATTTTTGATACAGTTCATGCTTCCACGATTGAGGAAATGAAATTGCATTTGAGCATTTCATTTATCATTTGTGCAGCCATTTTGAGACTGATTTTTTTATTTAATAATTTGACCATTTGATTCATCATTTGAGCAGTTGTTTTGAGACTTTGATATATTATTTGATTTTTTAAGCATTTTAATTTTAATTATGTTAGGAAAAAACTTCCATAGATATGGACATAATCATGGTCAGTGGCAGTGACACTGGCTCAGATTCTACGTAAAAAAATTCATTTGACTGTATATAGTTCATAAATTGGAAGTGACATTCAGTTCCCAAATAAGCTTCAGTTCCCAGAACATTCACAAGATGAAAATTCTACAATACATGCAAACAACAGGGTGACTAACAGTAAGTGCATTGTTATGTGGCTCTTAAAAAAATGATTTGGCGCCTGATTTTTTCCCCTATAGGAGCCAATGGCTCCTTAATTGATTTTTTTGTTTGGAGCCCTGTTTCGTTAGCGTCAATATAACACGCACTGTTATGGGTAGGTTTAGGTCTGGAGTAGGGTTATTATGGCGGCAAATCAATGGCAATAATAAACGAGCGCGGTAAATGACTTTCGCGAGAGAATAACAGATCCACACGCGAGGAAACGGGGACTCGCGAACTCATTCATACCCTGCGCGCGCTCTTGACATCTCCTCTGCACGCAATACAAGCTCTCGCGCGCGCGATTGATCATTCCACACGCCCTCGCGCGCGCGATTGATCATTCCACACGCCCTCGCGCGGCGATTGATCATTCCACACGCCCTCGCGCTTGATCTGCTCTCGCCTGCTGCTTTTGCTCGCTGGAACAATTTTATTTTTGACAGTTGAGGGGCGGGACTCCCCTTTTCCGGAAGTCAGTTGTGATTGGACGCCTGTCCAATGACTTGTAATTCACTTGACTTGAGACATCACTTAATTTGTTTTATTTATTGTGGTTAATTATGTGTAATGTGATTTAATGCATTGTTAATATAGAATATATTCTTACCAGATATTTTTTCAACAGAAAGTATTACTAGTGGTTGCATTGTGTTGTTAAGAGATCATTTACAGACTATAATGACACATTTCCATGGTTATTAGCATTGTAAATCTACCAAAATGTTAATGAATTTTTACATAATATAAATGGTTCATTATATTTTCTATTAAATATAAAAGGGGTTCTGGCTTCTCAAGTTAAGATACAGTACACAGCATTAATTATAGCTTAAAAATGGCTTTTCAGGATTTGCTACCGAATAAAGAGAAACAATATTAAATCCAGCAAATTATTAAACCCAGCAAAGCTATTACAACATTATATAGTGATCTTAATAATCTAACTTGTTGTAAGCTAATAACTTAAGAGAAAGTATGAGACAAGTAGTGTACACAGCATAAATGATTAAACCCCATCTGCACATACAGTAACTTATCTTATTATGTTACATAAAAATATCTTATTATGTTACATACAATTTTTTATACATTCATGCTGCCAGAACACCTTTTACAATTAATAGAAAATATAATGAACCACTCAAAATTGACATAATAGTAATACACAGGATGAAAACAAAAAGCTTACAACAACTCTTGCTTATTGATATAAACAATATCATCCAAAGCCCTCGTTATATTTACAACTATTTAATGGACACTTTTTACATTCTGAGGCTCTCAGATCCACTTTAATTTTGGTCGGATAAACGTAAATAGTGGTAAATGGGGGTCTAGAGGTAGTGGTGAACTACAGCAAATATGACTTTTTTTCCAATTTATTTTAGATATTTTAAGCCAACACATATCATAGTCTTTTAATATAAAATATAAAAATTTATAAGAATGTTCATGATTTACAATGCTAATAACCATGGAAATGTGTCATTACAGTCTGTAAATATCTCTTAACAACACAATGCAATCACTAGTAATACTTTCTGTTTAAAAATATCTGGTAAGAATATATTCTATATTAACAATGCATTAAATCACATTACACATAAGTAACCACAATAAATAAAACAAATTAAGTGAAGTCTCAAGTCAAGTGTAGTTTACAAGCGTCCAATCACAACTGACTTCCGGAAAAGGGGAGTCCCGCCTCTCGACTGTCAAAAATAAAATTGTTTGAGTGAGCAAAAGCAGCAGGCGAGAGCAGATCAAGCGCGAGAGCGTGTGGAATGATCAATCCCGCCCGCGAGAGCGTGTGGAATGATCGTGCGCGCGAGGGCTTGTATTGCGTGCAGAGGAGATGTCACGAGCGCGCGCAGGGTATGAATGAGCTCGCGAGTCCCCGTTTCCTAGCGTGTGGATCTGTTATCCTCTCGCGAAAGTCGTTTACCGCGCCTCAGGCTGCTGGTATGAATTGAAAACACAGCACATCAGCGCTCATAATCATTACATTGACGCATTTGGCTATAAATTCAATAAAAATATATTCCTGTCAATAGAAATCTGATGTAAACTGAAATATATCAATATTTCTCAGAATCTGCACACTGTTCAGCTAAAAGCCGTGACTCCGTGAGGGACGTTGTTTTGTGAATCGCTGTCATGACGACAGCACAGGAGTTTTTTTTATGAATGGGAGCGTCAGACGCAAATATAAATTTCTCAGAATACAATAGTGGTCAAATACTGAAATGTGAGTCTTATATCTTTTTAATGATGTATAGTTTGTCAAGGTAATAACATTAAATCTTATAGTAACTTTGAACTTTTCAGAGACTACTTGGGTGGCTCGCTGTAATTCAAAGCAAGCCTACTATGCCGCACTGGCGCTTTATACATGGAACTTGGACAGAGCCAGGGCACACAGGCCACTGTGGCCGCACGATGATTTTTTTTCACGGGGCATGAAGGCCAAAGTGTATGGCAACGGCGGCCATGGCCGCGGTATAATTCCCACGCAGGATTACACTTTTTTTTTATGATTGTGAGTTACAGTAAGGTCAGAACACAGATTATGAAGTAATCTATGCAGAAATCCAGATATTATCAAAGGTTTCACAAAATCATTCTTGCCACTGTAGATAACTAGACAGTGTTTAGCTATTATGCAACCCACAGCTGGAACCAACATCCAGATGTCATAAGAGGAGCTCAGAACGAAAAGTCCAGATTTCTTTCAGTTTATGTCTTTTTATTAATAAAACAATGTAACAGCAAGATGGATGTTTAATTATAAAATATGATTCTGATGTATTAACTCTTTCCCCATCATTGACGGACATTGACGCTTTCCGTGTTTTCACTGTTATATGGTAAGGGGACGCCATTTCACAGAACAGAGTAGTGAATCTCCAGATCAAAACAGACTAAGAAGAAGCAGATGTAAAAAATAAAGCGATCATCAACATTAAACAGCATATAAATCAAAAGTGCCTAAAGTTATTGAATGAAATGTCGACCCAGGACAAGATATAGGACTGGGAAGCTTTGTGGGTGTTGATGGACTCCATCTACTCCATCTATATTTTGTTTATTGTTCTAAATCCAATCTGGAGGTAGTGCTTTTCGCTCAAAATGTTGCTTATTTATGAAACTTACCCACATTCAAGTGTTGAAATAAATATATATTCATATGAAGCTAGAATAGGCTAAGTTTTTGTCTTTTCTTTTGATAAATTGCATTTTCAAATACTCAAAAAACTAAATATTTTGGGGGCCATGAAATTGTGTGAATGTGATCAAAAATGCGGACGGAGAAAGTGTCAAAAATGAGGGACACTCCTATATAATTAAAAATAATTTCACACTGACACATATTTTTGGTGCCATTTTAAATTGCCGAGCCAGTAAAACTTTAAAGCTCCAAACAAAATACAGAAATAGGACTCTTACATCTGCATGGCTTATCATATGTATCTGAAAGGCCATCACAGTCATTACGGAGAAAATCTGCAGGTGATTTTTGAAATCGCTCAGTTTTCTAAATCTCGTCACACTGAGGAACGCCACAATTTTTTTTCCAGAATGAAATTGTGATATATGTAACTCTTTTCACACTGATGACACGTAAAAAAACAAATCTCTCTAGTGTGAGATCTTATGTGCGTTTTAAGGTTTCCTTTATTGTAAAATTCTTTCCTCATTGAGGGCAGGTGAAAGGCTTCTCTCCGGTGTGAATTCTCATGTGAAGCTCAAGGTTTGTTTTGTTTGAGCAAGTCTGTCCACATTGCTGACATATGAAATAGTTCTGTCTTAAGTGAACCCTCATATGGCAACTAAGGTTTACTTTACGTCTGAAACTCTTTCCACACTGATCACATGGGAACGGCTTCTCTCCAGTGTGAATTCTGATGTGGGCATTAATTGTTGCTCTTTGTGAAAAACATTTTCCACATTGTTGGCAGGTGAACGGCTTCTCTCCAGTGTGAATTCTCATGTGGATTGTAAGGCTGGTTTTTCTACTAAAACGTTTCCCACACTGTTGGCAGGTGAAAGGGTTTTCTCCAGTGTGAATTCTCATGTGGACTTTAAGGTTTCCTTTTTCAGTGAAACTTTTCCCACACTGTTGGCAGGTGAAAGGCTTATCTCCAGTATGAATTCTTATGTGGGCATTAAGGTTTGCATGATGACTGAAACATTTTCCACACTGAAGGCAGGTGAAACTTTTAGATCCTGTTTTCCGAACTCTTTTTCGTGTGGAAGTCTTTTTAGTCTGTGAGCAACTAAAAGATTTTTCTTTAGTTATGAAATCATGAGGCTTCTCTTCCATTTCATTCAGTCCTTGACCCTCCTCTTTCAGCGCCATAAGGTCTATTGTGAGAAAAGACAAATACAAGTTAACCCCAGTTTATACATACAAAGTGAAAGACACATTTTGACGAGTGGTTAGGGTTGCTAACCATATTACAGATTCATCCAGTATTTAGGACATCAAAAGAAAGTAGAATTCCATATTAAACCCAAATGGAACAGAGTTTGTCCAGTATAGGTAAGAATGTAGTAGGGTATACGCGGGTATACCACCTGGCAGAGATGTAAAGTCCAGGTTCAGAAAGTTGCTAAAAGTCCTCAGTATTTTGTATCAGTATCAGTATCAAGACATTGTGGCGACATGACCAGACCAACAGGCAAGAATACACTGCTCGTACTCAATATAAAACGTTTATTGACTCTTTTCATTTGTTTACATTTTACAAACAAAACGACATTAAACAGGAACAGCTCATGAAGGTCCCTCTTGTAAGACTGAAAAAACTGGAAGATAGCGCAACTCTCTGAGAGAACAAAGCAAATTAACATTTGAATTTCTCTCATGCACCATTCGAGACGCAAGTCTCACCTAAGCAAACCTAACCTACATATTTTCCCTTGACCCCCCATTTTGCCCCCACTCCTTTTCCCTCATGCTTGAGATCATCTGAAATTCACCTGTGAATAATAATTATCATACAGTATCACGCACGTTTGATATCATTTGAAATGTCTCAGTTAGGGATGGGTACCGAAACCCGGTATTAAACGGGCCCCGGGGCTGAATTTTGAAAGACCGCAGAATCGATAAGCTCGGACGTTATCGGTTCTGCTGTCGGTACTGAAGAAATTAAGAAAATGCACGTACTATTTATTATTGCTATAAAGACGTAATCTTGAACATGTTTATCTCGCCAGCAAGTTCTATAAAAATATTAAACCATTTGTCTGTGATGCAATTTTGCAATTCGCAGTCCAGAAGAGAGAGAGATAGCGATCTCTCACGCGGAGCCACAGCGCGCACAACACGACAGCCCTGCTTAATTAGTGACAATGAGGACAGAACTAAACATTCAAACGTGGTTACACTTTAGATCTGGGATATTATTCTAATTTTATTTTAGATTTTGCCTTTTAAAGATTATAAAAAGAAGATATTTGAGATGAAACCATTACAAACGCATTTCTGTTTAGAGAGCAACTTCCTTCCCTTCACAGCGATGCGCTGTCATTTCTACCTAAAACCCAAACGTACCGTCAGAATCAGCACAATCTGTGATTGTTGTAAAATGCGAGTCTCTACTGTTGCTAAATTGCGGGCACGTTTAGCTATTAAAAGCACAAAAATATGCGCAAGAGACGCTGTTCACAAGGCGACGTGCGCTCCGAAATTGACTGCAACAAGACAAGAAAAGTAACTTTGGGCTTCATGTGCGCATCTAAACTATCAAATATACATAACAATATAAACATTACATTACCAGCTCTGAGATTCACTGAACACAGTTTATGTCTTAAATGGACGTACAGTCATAGTTGGTCAGTTAGTCAGATCTGCACTCGGTCTTAAAGGGGCAGCGTCTAATAAACCTGTGACGATTGAGCCATTAATGCGAATCAAACAACAAAAGGCAGAGAAAATACTCACAGCTCTTGAATGAATAACTTAAACTTTAATAAGCATTAATCTATCTATGATAAACTATGCAGTGTTATTTTACATTTGATTACTAAATTAGATTTCTTTTCAGACTTTTCAAACACTTACCTGAAAAGTAATTTTAGTAGACCTTCCTGAAATTAAAGCACTGTGTATATAACTTGTCTTTGTTTAATTGTATTCTTTGTTGACCATGTGTTTGTACTTGTTTTTGCTTATCGTATCCTATCTCATCTATAAAACAAAAAAGCCTGTACATTGCTGCATAACAAATAGATATTTTCAAAATATAAAGCAAATGTTAATTATTACCCGAATGTAAAAAAAAAAAAAACACACCAAAAAGAACCGATAAGAATACCGTTAAAGTACCGGACCGATAAGCAGTATCGGTAAGAGTAGTAATACCGTTAAAACCTTAACGATACCCATCCCTAGTCTCAGTGCGACTGGTACAAAGGTCTCATTCTCAAAGAAGTAAACCAGAAGGTAATAAGGTATTTAAGAGTTTAGAAATAATTATCATACATAGGAGGTGTGTCTTCCAGGCAAATGGTCTCCTGCCCCCAGAAGGTGTTAACTAGGGATGGGTATCGTTAAGGTTTTAACAGTATTACTACTCTTACCGATACTGCTTATCGGTCCGGTACTTTAACGGTATTCTTATCGGTTTATTTTTTTTTTTTTTTTTTTACATTCATTTACATTTTTTTAGATCGCTCCACAGTCCTTCAATTGAAAACACAGGTTTTGGCTGTTAATCCTACACTGAACGTATGCCACACCTGTGAGGGGGATGGATTATCTCTACAAAGGAGAAGTGCTCACTAACACGGAGTTACACAGATTTGTGATCAATATTTGAGGAAAAAGTCTTATATCTTTGAGTTCAGCTCATGAAAAATGGGGGCAAAAATAAAAGTGATGCGTTTATAATTTTGTTCAGTGTAGTTATCAGTCTCCCAAAAAACCATCAATGTGTTGGACCGTCTAGACGTACTTCTAGACAAACATTACCGCTTTAATGACCGTATAGCCTACGGTCGTTTTTACTGTCCAATGACAGCTAATCTTATATCTACTTTGAGTGGCATGGGAGAGAGTCGGAAGTTCATTTGTTGCCCCTACGAGTTTATAATAGCATATATTATGATTTTCAACTGGATAAAGAAAAAAAACTGCCAAAATTTCAATGTTGGCATGTGAATAAAGAGTCTCATATGTCAATTTATTTTTAATATAGGCTTACTATCTATTAATGTATTGTTCTATTTTATTTTACATTTAGCATGAATAATTAAACATTTAACACAAAACAAGAATTGCACAACGATTTTAAATGTCTACTCATTTGTCCATTTTAAAATTATTTATTCATTTACATTTTTATTTAATTAAATTGATTTATTCTTTCAGTTAATAAGGTGTTACAACAAATCCTGCACTCCTAGTCTTCCATACATAATTGCCTCTGTGACATTTAGTCATTTATCAGTTCAAAATCAGTCCACAAATTGTGCATTTAAAAAAAAAAGAAGACTTTTGTGTGGGCAAATACACTATCATAAAAACATTTGAGCAAAATGGCACTGGCGAACAAGAAAAAATGCAGACAGTATTCATTTAAATACCTTAATTATGGTTTCATACCTTCTCCCACCAATGCACAGCTTCCAATGTGTTTGCTAAGTGATAGGGTTGTGCCGATAGACGATAGTATCGATTTGTGTATCGACGATGGCAGATGCCTTTGACATATCAATATGATAATTGGCTCGTTTTACCATTAATGTATTATATTATTATTATAAAGCTAGTATTGTTATTAAATTAATATTAGGAACTGATCGGCTCTAACCTCCCCTCCATGGATACTATATAGACCCAGCGTTGTAGAAGGAAAGCACAGAGCAATAATAATGTTTCATACAATCTAGATTAGATATGGAATAAATAGCATTCAATACAAAATTAATATGTCTCATATATTGAAATCAAGTTATGTGATCAAATATTTACTTCACCACGTGACAGCAGCAAGCAGGCTCCTGATTGGTTAACGCGGGACGCGTGAATGCACCAAATAAAATAATTTGCGCGTATTGTGCTGGACGCGCGAATGAGGCGAATACGTGTCTATCGCGCCACGCTAAACGCCTCATTCGCGCCACAGGAACTCGCGTAAACGCATCTTTACATTGACTTAACATTAAGATTCCAGTCAGGAAGGACCTTATATTCTACCTTCTATATCTTCAGTCAGTTTCAACTTAAAGGGTACCTATCATGGAATTTTGAAAATTACCTTTCATGTAGTGTGTAACATAGATCTAAGTGAACAAAAACATCCTGCAAAGTTTTAAATATGAAAGTTCACCGTATACAAAGTTATTGTCTCTCAAAAGTAAGAGTCGACTCTGAGTCGCTGATATGAATCGATAGACAAACGATGCTTTCTCTCTAGCTTTCGTACGTCACTTGTACAAGTTATTTGAATTCGACACGCCCACTCAGTGCGCGCGCCGAGCAGACAGAGAAACCTGACAACATCATGTCGACGAGACGCTGTTCTGAAGTGCGAATCAAAAGCAAACTTTTTTTTCACTGCCCAGGGACAAGCATGTGAAGACTCAGTGGCTAGAGTTTATATTTACAACTATACCACACAAGTATAGCCACCTTGAGCTGTGTTCGCGTTATTTTAATGACGATCGCTTCACAAACACAAATGCTTTCAAGTGTGGATTCGCGAGTCGGCTGATATAGGAAGGTTCAATACCAAGTTTATTTAGATCAGCTTCCTCCTCCGAATCACAACCTGTAAGTACTATTAATAATTGTTGCTTTTATGTGTGTGTGTGTGTGTGTGTGTGTGTGTGTGTGTGTGTGTGTGTGTGTGTGTGTGTGTGTGTGTGAGAGAGAGAGTGAGAGTTACGCTCAGCAGCTTCTAGGTCTCCAATGTCATTTTTTTTTGTTTTTTGAAATATGTGAAATTATGTGAAGCGTATTGTAGTACTGCAATGCTTTATCAATATGTTTAAGCTTTGGGCTAACGCAAAATATAACTGACTGCGTCATCTGACCAATCACCGCCGATTAGCGTCACGCAAAGGAGGGGTTTGGACAAATGAGTCGTCAAACGAATCATTAGGGAGTCGGTGAGCAAATCAAGTAAAAATAAATGCATATTATAAGACAACAAAAGTGTTTTTTGTCATTGCATGCATGTAAAACTGTTGTTGGGGACTCCCAGAACATTATTAGGAACATTTTAAATGCCATAATAGGTGCCCTTTAAGATACCCTTTTTGAGTGGAAGCAAAAACATGCTGTTTTCATGCATGTATCTTTAAAACGACATGAGCTGCAGCTCCCTGACCCCTTTCCAGAAGAGGGCTGTGCCTTTACAGCTCGTGGCCTTAGACAACAACAAAATGGGAGAAGCAGCATGGGGCCATTTCAACAGAACACATTTTGGCATTCAACTGCGCTGCTTTTCCATTATTTTTATGTAAACGCGCTAGATGGATCATGTGTTGTTTTCTCCCATTCGGGGACTTTTTGTCCAATATGCGAGACACAAGCATTGAAAACACACAGAGACACATTTTTTAAAAGTTAAACATCTTTTAACTTGAGCTCAGCATTTTTAGAACTCCGTTTCCTGCGTGAGATGCTGTAAAAGATGCAAGACGAAAAACCATGGAAAAGTAGCGGAGTGGAATGGAAATACGCAGTGTGTTAATTGATACAGCAAACCACAGATTATTTCGATTGTTTATTACGTAGCTGAGACATTCTAGTGTTTCTATAGACCCCTTATCAGTTGGTAAACATGGTGACGTTTTTCTGTGGGCGGAGCTTAGTTGGCTGCAGAACGATCCCTCTCGCCGCTTCCCTAACGTTATTTTGCAAGTTTTGTTAGCTTGTTTTTTAAAAATGACTGGAGAAAATCCGGTTTTATCTTAATGTGCAAGGTCACTCAGTGTCCAGGACCGCGATTTTTATTTGCAAAAGTTAATTTTAACGGACGGAACCAGACGTAAAAAACGTTTTACGGCTGACCCGTACACGCTCACTCAATGGACGATCTGACAGGATTAACGTTACCTCGGTTGAGTGGCCTGATTTCTACACCTACCTGATAGAGAAACTGAGCGTAAAGAGAAACTGAGGGCATATAAATCTTTAGATGCCTATAACTATGTGATGAATGGTCATGTACAAGACTTGTGTGTACGATCCGCAGTTCTGCCGAGCCAGCGCCGAGAAGACGACAATGTAAACAGTGACAGTACGTGCAATGTTAATGATGTGAATATTTTCGAGAAATAAAAATTCCAGATACAGCATACTCATTTTTCATTAATTCTTGCACCCAACAACACATCAAGATGACATTTAACAATAATAATAATAATTTAAGCTCCTTATTATGTAGCCGAATCTGTGCTGGTTTGTATTAGCCGCCTGCAGTTTTCCGTTTGTTTTGCCTCCAGCTAGCGCCGTGACGTAACTGTGACGTTGGCTGATAAGGGGTCTATTCGGTAAAACTTCAGACCTTTGTTTACAGATGGTCGATTCTGGCAACCCACTGCACAACACGACATTTTCCCGGGTTTGTTTCAGCGCCCAGCGCCCAGCTTCTGCTGCCGACATGCGCAGTTGCACCTGCGTGACGTCAGTGTGACGTAGTGTGATAATTCCCCTATTAGCTGCTCTGAGGAGATAAACATGGCGGACAGTGTACAGCTCACTCAGGGGAGGATCTAAGCTAACAGGGCAGATTCCGTCATCAGTTGTGGGCGGGCTTGTGCAATGTGATGTCACCATATATAAAAACATGGATAAACTGTTTATGATTCATGAGGGATATGAAAAAGAAGTGGGTGGATGTTTACACTGTTGACACACATTTATGTTCAAACCCCATAATAAAAAATAAAAAAAAACCCATTTAAAAGTATATTAGGTTTAGTGTTATGTTTAAAGGGTACCTATTATGGATTTTTGAAAATTGCCCTTCATGTAGTGTGTAACATAGATCTAAGTGAACGAAAACATCCTGCAAAGTTTTAAACATGAAAGTTCACCGTATACAAAGTTATTGTCTCTCGAAAGTAAGAGTCGACTCTGAGTCGCTGATATGAATTGTTCGACGAACGATGCTTTTCCTCTGTCTAGTTGACGTCAACTTGACAAGTTATTTGAATAAGATACGCCCACTCATTGCGTTCGGAGACCAGTGTTGCCAGGTCCGTGTGCCTGCACTGTTTCTCGCGGGTTGTTTGTGTAGTGCACGGGTTGACGCGATTGTTTTACCCACTGGAACATGATTGTTATCTGGGAAACACCTGGGAACGCTATTTGACTATTTTTGGCCATGATTGGGTTAGTTTTGATGAGCAATTGGGCTGGTTTTGTTGTGCAGACCTGGCAACCCTGCCGGAGACACCAGGGAAAACTAACATCATGTCGAGACACTGTTTTGAAGTGCGACGCAAAAGCAAACTTTTTTCATCTGCCCAGTGAGGAGCATTTGAAGACTAAGTGGCTACAGTTCATATATACAACTATACCAGAGAAGTATAGCCCGGACCTTGTTGTGTTCTCGTCATTTTGAAGATGATTGCTTCACAAACCTAAATGCTATAAGTATGGATTTGCGAGCGGGTGATACTGAAGGTTCAGTACCGAGTTTATTTGGATCAGCTTCCTTCTCCGAATCACAAACTGTAAGTATTATAAATATTAATTGTTGCTTTTATGTTTTATGTATCATGCTCAATAAGTGTGTGTGTGTTTTGTACGCACAGCGCATAGGTCGTCAGTTGTATTGAAATATGTGAAGTGTTTGTCGTTGTTAATGGAGTCGTCAAAGAATATAGCTATAACGTTACCTCTTAGTACTGCATTATCAATATGTTTATGCATTGGGCTAACGCAAACAAAGACTGAATGTGCTTTTACCACTAAACTTTGGGCTATGGTAGCTAACATAACACCGCAGATTAGCGTCACGCAAGGGCGGGGTTTGGAAAAATGACTCGCTAAACGATTCACATGGGAGTCGGTGAGCAAATCAAGTAAAAATAAATGCATATTATAAGACAACAAAAGTGTTTTTTGTCATGGCATGCTCGTAAAACTGTTGTTGGGGACTCCCAGAACAATATTAGGAACATTTTAAATGCCATAATAGGTACCCTTTAAAAGTAGTATCATTCTTTCCAACGTTTCTTATTTGTATATTTAAATCAATTTCATGACATTATTTTATGCAATTGTAATTTTTCAGTGTAAATGGTTTAATTTGATCAGCCTACCTAGGGTAACAGCCTAGTGTCTATTCTACATACTTTTTTAAAATGTAGAAAATAGAAAATTTTAAAAAGCATGTGAAAAGGCTTAATTTCGAGCCCTGTACATGATATTCTTTAAAAAATACATTTGCAGGGTTTCCGCGGGGTTGTAAAAGGTAGTAAAAGGTAGTAAATTAAATTATGCCAAATTAAGGCCAGTAAAAAGTAGTAAAAAGAAGTAAACGTCATCTGACGAGGTAGTAAATTTTCGAAGCCCCATCTAACTGGGTCTATATGGTTTTCAATTACTATTGACAATACACGAGATTCCATTTTATGTCTTAAATATGTCTTATTAGTGGAATATTAAACGCAATATAGTAACACAACTTAGCTGTGGTGCGCGAGCACTGGAAACGTGCAGTGGATTGAGCGCGCAGCGGCACAGATGCGTGAGGTGGTCGAGCACATCCCTCAAACAGACATCAGTGGAAAGTTTATAGTTCAATCGATGTCAATGGCAAAGAAAATTAAAACGAGACATCTAGCTTATTATTATCGTTAACTGACGCGAGAGAGAGCTTGCGCGCGCACTTCTGTTGAATGCTCCTGATCGTTCACTCAGCACGTGTTATTTGGATTACAACGAAATCGTATATATAAGTAAAACATGACCAGTTACCTGATATATGTATAACGAGTGGTTCCGTACATTATTACTGGACGACATGTGCATATCAAGAAGTTCCATGAACGCAAACATCCAAAGCGCGTGCCCCGCAAACCAACGCCTCAGTGCGCGAATACTGAATTAAATTGTCTTTCACGTCACAAAATGATGTAAAAACGCCCGTCTTGACGAGTATCCTAGTAAACAAAAGTCAGTTATATCAGAGAATGTCTTGGTTATATCTCAAGTGAACGTAGCCATGTTCAAATGGGGCCTTTGCCTTCTGTCTTAAAGGGGCAGCAATTTAATAAACCTGCTACTGTGTTTTAATGTTAATCAAACAAAGGACAAATAAATTACTCACTGCTCTTGACTAAATAGTCTACCCTTTTCAACTTTACAAAAATATCCATCTATTTTATTTAGCTATACAGTAATGAATATGCAAATTTTTCACATTTGATTACTTTATTCAAATGTATTTACCAATCTACCCGAAAAACTCTAAAAACAGTTTATTTCATTTGTAGCTTTTCTTTGATCTATTGTATTTATTTGTCCTATTTGTAATTCGATTATTCGTTCTTATTTTGTTACTGACTGCTTTTAATAATGTTTTAAATTCACATTAATTGGGCTGGTAGTTTTTGTTGTAGTATCAAAATTGGATTAAATAATTGGTATTTCACTGGTGTCTAAACATTTGTACCACTGGCCTGATCTTCAGCATTGAGCCCTGCTGGAGCAGCTCTAAACATGTGCTGTGCTATTCAATGAAGATAAAATATGGTAGAGCAATAGAATGAACAGTGACAGAAATAGAAGCATGCTTTTTAGCAGGATTAATTAAGCATGAAAATATCTGAATATATATTTGATGAACAAATTAAGCCAACTAATATGATTTATATTCTTTTGGTTTATCTACTAATACATTTTAAAATTACAAATGTAGTGAAAATTCAGGGATCGGTTACGGTATCGATATCGACGGATAGGCTACCAAAAATGAAAGTAGCCTATTGGTATCGGTCTCGTTCTGCAAAAAGTTTGTGCATCCCTAATCAAAAATATTTAACGGGTTCGCGTGAGGGGGGAGCAGCTTCCTATTTCATTGTTTCGCGATGCTAGCAGCACTACACAGATCGCGGCAAATCATGCCAACTTAAGGTCAGCTGTCGTCGCACCACCTCAGCAGCAAACCAGTGCCATATTTGAAGCACATTTAAAGATGTGATGACATAAATTGCTGTTTTGGGATAGTAATTTCACTGCTTAAGTCTGCGTGTGTGAGAATGTGTGTTTTTGGGTAAGTGTGTGTGTGATGTGACACACTTTATTATTAATCTTTAATAATGTTTATTGTCGTTAAGTGTCATTTGTTTTTAAGAAGTGCCAAGGTTATTATTCACCTTATTAGGGCTAACGTTATGGTTAGGATAACTCAAGGGCTAGGGTTAAGATAAGGACAACTGAAACTCAACTCAACACTAGTATTGTCATTGTCAATTATGTTTTTTTTTTTTTTGTAATGATCACAATTAAACATTAGTGTACCTAATATGTAGGATGTGTGTGACAGTGTCACACCATACCTTATTGTAAGTAGTAAGTGGTGCTTTGCATACCCCTCCCACACCCCCCAAAAAAGTGCTGCTGCTTGATGTCGTGGTGGTAGTAAAAAATATCGTGGAGGTAGTAAAAAAGGTAGTAAAAAGGTAGTAAATTCATCTCTATAATTCCTGCATATACCCTGATTTGTCATTCTTGTAGAGCTGGACATTGTATAAAGGATCAAATTACTGATTTAAGCTTTGAGAATGCAACCAACCTGTTTGTTCCTCAATATCTTCATATTTTACTCTGAATGCATCTTCAATCTTCAAGTCTTCTTGTTTCACACTGAATACATCTTCAATCTTCATGTCTTCACTCTCCTCTTTAATAAACGCCATGTCTTCACTCTCCTCTTTAATAAACGCCATCTTTATAATAGTGTCTCGTGGATGTCAGTCGCTTCACCAGGAGTTTTTCCTGTTTAAGATGAGAATAATTAACAGAAAGTAAAATAAATCCAAACTAGTTGTAAACACACCGGTAATCAGAGGGATGGTATTTTGGTTAGTCAAAAACACCCAAAACTTCCACTACAAATTCATAAACATAAATTACAAAGACCCATCACTTAGGTTAGCTGTGATATATTGTAATTTACATATAGTGCACGTTATTGAAAACATTTGTTAAAGTTGTCATTACACGTTTGTTGTTTTCGTTGCACACTGTTTTGACCAGCGTCAGCTTGGGATGATTCGAGCGATTCGGATCACTGAATCATTTTGCTAAGTCTATCATTTATTTAACTCGGGGGGGGGGGGAAAGGCTCAGTTTCTCCATCACTACTTGCCAGTGACCGAATTCATGTTAATAAACTGATTCACGATATTTGGAGCGAAATGAGACGCACCGTTTCTATTAACTTACTCATGTGTGTATGCTGACTGACACACACAATAACGTTCATTAATGTTAAATAAAGCATATGAATATGTTATATTCAGTAACACAAACTATCGCTATGAACTGTTTCAACGCATAGTTTTTACTAGAGATGTCAAATCTATGCATTGAAACAGTTTGTATCGATTAAAACGCTTAAACAAACCTTTAATCAGCCGAATCACAACAGATGCGTGAGCGCGGCGACGCCTTATGACGTCACACCACTATACCAAAATAAAAGTCCTGTTCATACGCTGCTGTTTAAAAATCACAAACGTGAATAACATTCACACACACAAAAAAAAAAATAACACATGTCAGATGTTGTCATAATTGAATTTTTGTGATAGGCATATCCAAATATTTGTTGTCCAATGGTGTGCTGAAAATAACAACCAATGAAAGAGTGAATAGCACATCTAATATGTGAGATTTAGTCCCAGAGACAAAACAGTCAAGTTTGGGTGCAGAAATCCTTTATACCAGGGGTCCAAAACTTCTTTTTTAGTAACACAATTTTTTTTAAAATGTTGTTTTGATTAATTTTTATGAAAGTGACATAGCAAAAACTGTTATTATACATTAAACAAGGTTAGTCAATTTAAATAACCTTTATTATGACCAGAGAAATATGCAACAATCAATAGGTAGCATGTTGCAATGTGTTTTATTAATAGTGGAAAATTAATTTGTTATTTTCCTACTTTGTAAATGAGTCATAGCTATATGAATGAGTAGGTGTTGTTGACACAAAAGTCACATTTGTTTGTAATTGCAATTGCTAGGGGTGTGACGGTTATTATATAACCGTGAGACTGACGGTTATAGTTGAACACTGTCATTAGAACTCTATAACCGCCAAAACCGTGTTATTAAAATATTTTTTACAAACATTTTTATCATCGAGAATGTTTAAATACTAATATCAGCTTACGAGGGAAACGGAGGCGGAGTTAGTGGTGGTTCGGAGGCTGGAGATGATTCGGGAGAGGACTGTAACCCTTTACCGATCAGAGCGCGCTGACTCGGAGTAAAGCCTTGTTTATACTCAAGCCTTTTTTTTTTTTTTTTTTTTAAGGTTTTGTCTGCCTTGTGTGATTTATTTAAAACAAAGCACATTAATTGCAACAGGGTTTTTTTTGTTAAAGGGGTCATATAATGGTACATGCACTTTTTCAAGTTGATTGTACTGAAATGTGTGTTGGCAGTGCCTGTACACAACCATCATATAATGATAAAAATCCCACGATTGTCGATTGACAGCAGCCTTTCAACACAGACCCGCCCTGAGCGAGCTGTCATCATAGTCCGTCATTGTTGATACGCTGGAGCAGAATGGCGTCTAATCGATTGTGGTGTTCTGTTCTTGGGTGTAATAAGGAACACAGCAGTCATTTTAATGTTCCTAAATCTGAACCGCTGAAGACTCAGTGGCTGAGTTTGTTTTCGAAGGGAATATTCCCCACGATCAACATCAATGTTCATGTTTGCGCGAATCATTTCATACACCAGACTGCTTTATAAATGAGGATCAGTAACTTCGCTGGTTTTGCTAAGAAGCTCCTCCTGAAAAAAAAAATCGGTACCAACTATTCATGTCCCTGCTGCACCTCCAGAAGAAGTGAGTGTAAAATTGTTTTAACCTTTATATTAATCTTTGCAAATCGCTTGCACGCTTCACGCTGAATGCGGCTAAGATTTACACTCAGGGTACATTACGACATGTTTTCTATGTACGACGTTCTCTATATAATTCCCACGTTTTTAATGAACAACGCGTTATGGTTTTGTGTTATTACAAACTAGTGTTACGATACTAGAATTTCTAACTTCGATACGATACCTTGAAAAATATCGATATTCGATACCATTTTCGATACCACAGAGAAAAAAACTGCCACAATATTAAGGGGGATTTTTTTTTATTTAAAGCTAAATATAACAAGTCTAGAACATGACAATGAGGTATATTTTACAAAAAATATACCTCATTTGAACAAAAATGTCCTAAGTTCTATTTGTTAATATTTTTAATTGGACCAGAGCTAACATGATCCGTTGTATTTTTATTACCTACTGTTATCAAAGATTAAAATATACTGTAACATAAAAGTAACAGTATCAAATTGGACGATAGAATGTCAGTAATGTATAATAATAAGATTAAACATTCAATTTTCAGTTAAAGGCATTTCATTATTGAATTCAGAGATGCCATTGTCTGTTTAGTTTAATTAGTATCGGTGTAATCAAATTGATGATAAATCGCTAATGAAGGCAAATTGTAGAATTAAATAATAATTTTTGAATAAAGTTAAATAGGCACAAGCTAATTTACATTTGACCACAGTTACAATATTTACTTGTCTAAGATTCCTCAGTCAGATTATGTTAACTTTAAGAAAACAGTGAAAAAACTAGACAACACAGACTCATATCAACAACAATACTAGGCCATCTTGTTTAATGTTTCAGAAAAGTTAAAATGAGAAGAGTTACAGTGTTTCCTTTAGGACTTTAATTAGCAGTGGGGGCTGTCCAAACAACAAACACCGCTGATGCTGAGCATATATGCTGCTAAATGGTACCCCTGGAGCCTGTTCCTTAAGTCTGTTTTCACCTCTAAAATAATTTTAAAAAATGAGTGATGTGAGGGATATTGATATAGTCAAACAATCTTTTGGGTGCCCGCAGCATGCTCACAGTGTGAAGCGTGTGTCCGCGCTATTATCCGACATGCCTGCTCGCGGTGTGTTTTTAATGCGTGTCCGCGCTATTCTCCAACATGCTCGCTCGCGGTGTGTTTTTAATGAGTGTCCGCGCTATTCTCCGACATGCTCGCTCACGGTGTGTTTTTAATGAGTGTCCGTGCTATTCTCTGACATGCTTGATCGCGGTGTAAAGATTCGGTCCATAAGCTCTTTATCAATTTTAAGTTTGGGGATAGATATTCAATAACTATTAATCTATGATGAACAAATTATTGAATACAGTTTGAACCGGGTCCTTACGTTAATAAATTACCCACGAAGGGGTGTACAGCGTACCCGTCTGTTCAGGGTAAGTATATAACAATTAAACACAACGAATTATGGTTAATTATTAATATACATCCTACACAGAGGAATGGCTGATCTTCAACAATACCAAAGCATTTGACCCCTCCTCGCTCATTCACACGTCCGCCGTGTAGTCAGGCTAGAGTATGCAAATGACTTATGGTCTATTTTAGCTTAAATTAACTGACAATGTTTTGTGCACTTAAACGATTATCAGATTGTAGCTAGGATCTTTTATATTAAAGAGGCTTTGTTATACGAGCAACAACCACAGAGTCAATAAAGTATAAAATGAGGTTTAATGAATGAACTACACTACATGTAAACAGGATATAGATTAAACAAAATGAAATAAAACAATAAGAAAGGAAAAACACAAGGAAAATACAATCGCTAGCATAATTTTAGACCCCTTTGAGACAGCCACAGGAGATATACTTTACAACGTCTAAAATTTGGTTTGAACAAGTTTTGCATTCAGACCTGTAAGTTCTTGGTGTGCGGGCGGCGTCCAGAGAGATGGAGGGGGGTTTCTTTGACTCCAAGCGTGGTTGATTCGCGGGAGATTCAAACGTTCTGGCTTAGTTCTGTATGCGTGAAGAGAGTCTTTTCACCGGAGTGCTGGAAGACTTACGAAACGCACGTGGAGGTCTCAGTCGGGAGACGAGAACACTAAGAACAGACTAGCTATGCGCAAAATGAAATGAAGTTAAAGTAAAACAGGAACATTAAAATAAAATACGAAGATTACAAAGAATACACAGGAACAGGATACACACGGACAGAGAGCGATCGTCTCTGTTTTGGAGATTATAAAGATGAGTTAGGCACGCCTGGGTAAGGCGCGCCGGCCAATGATAGCATCCCATCTCGAGGAGCGCGTACGCCCCCTGAGTGGGTGTTGTTCGGAGTCAATTTGCAACTTATGACCAAGAAGAAAATTAAGCTTACTTTGGTAATAGCATATGCATGTAGTTATACATTTCACGATATGGATATACAGCTTAATAGATGGATCAGATTTGTAGGATTACAACGATATCAAACATTTCACATCACAGACGTACTATTACAGAGTTACATCTGGAGGCACACATTCAGGCATTCATAAGGATCGTACATTCCTGAAAACATTCATAATACAAGTTTGCACATTTACAGTTCTTCTACATGTATTTTGACACATTGAAGATGTTTTAGTGATGACTTAGGGGAGAAAGTTAGAGTTCATCTGTATGTGTGTGCAAGAATGTATATTGCGTTCGGCGGGAAAAACAGACAAAGGCACGTATGTTCTGCGATTTATGATAATTTGATCCATACCCGGCGATCACCGCCCGGAACAGCCTTTCCTCGGCTGGTCGTTCTGAGGTATGCCGCTGGCTCTGTAGCAGCTAGTGGTAATTCGTCTTGTGTATATCTAACGGGCGATCTTTGGTCTCGTGAATCGATAATTCGTTCCCTGGCCAATCGTTTTGGCTGAGGGCTAAGTGAAGTTTCATATTTTAGGCTATTTAACTTTTCCGTTAACGTTCCGTAACGTTAACGTTAGACTAGCGTTGAATTTGTATTTTGACTGAATTGTTTGCTTTATTTCTTATTGTACAGCTTCTTGTAACGTTACCTTCTACTTATACTTTTATAATGGCTATTATTAATAAAACTGAAATTTAACAAAGAGATAGGGTTGAGTTTTGTCATTATTTATTTTATTACAAGATTATCACTGTAATGTTGTTTATTGCAGCATTTGTATGAATGCATATTGTCTGGAATATGTTTAATATTTAAAAATTTAAACGAAAAGATGCAGGGTTGTGTTTTATATTTCGTTTTGTTATAAATAGGCTAACGTTATACATCCAGTGAATAATATAATCAGGTCTATACATTGCCTGAACCACACTTGTGTGCCTATAATGTTTAAAATGTATTTAAATGAAAAAGAAAAGAGGCAGAGTGGTGTTTTATAACATATTTAGTTTTATTGTTGGCTAAAATATACATGCAGAGCGAGCCGAGTGACGAGAACGCGCTGTTCAATTTAGAGAATTACCGGACTCGCGTCCTCAGGACTCCTTCTGCTGAAAACTTTGCGTACTTGGTATTGAGAAATGCCTAATGTCGGCATCTTCTTGTGATAAACATGCCGAGAAGCAGGGACAAGTTCTGCTGTATGCCATCCATTTGTGTTTACTTTCTTGGTGTCGCTTTCTTCTTCGCGCGAAAATGACGTTGATCGCTTATTTCCAGCAAACGCCACGCCTATCAAGTAGGGTACTGTTGGCAGTGGAAACGCTTGCCGGATCATGGTTTACTGACCCGAACCGAACTGTACTGTACTGTACCGTACCGTACCGTACTGCTCAGTGGAAACGAGCCATAAGTTACTCTAATGTTACCCTGCCAGTACATACAAAAATAGATCAAAGTGACATATGACATTACGTTAACCAACCATTCAGAAACGTCCCGTTCGAGCCTTAAAGGAATAGTTCACCCAAAAATGTAAATTGTGTCAGTAATTACTCACCCTCATGTCGTTCCAACCCCGTAAGACCTTCGTTCATCTTCGGAACACAAATTAAGATATTTTTGATTAAAGGCCATGTTGCATGTTAACCAGCACTGTCGATTAATGGGTACATAAATCACTCAAGATATGTATATGATTTTTAAAATGTCGCAAAAATGGTCTTAAAGACCAGTTTTTTAAGTTTTTGGTATTAACGTTTTTTTTTACGCGATTCGGCGATGACATCACGTTGGGGAGAAGTGGAGGAAAGGCAGCCTCAGCCTAGTATCAGAGCCCGTCTACTATTAGACATTCTCAGCCTAGTATTAGAACTAGGGCGACTGACTGGGATGAGGAAGAGTTTGTGAAGTGTCCTGGTGAGTTGCTATCATTTAGCACCGCAGCAATGAGCACTGGAGCTAATCTACGAGCAGCAGTGCAAAACAATGACACATTATTTTTTTTTACTGTCATTGAATAAGACCGCGTGAAAAATCAACGTTTTCTTTATATCTAGTGATCATGATGTTAGTTCAGATATGTACCGGTAACCTTTGTCATTGTGTCGTAGTACTGGTAAACTTGGTCTTTGTCACCTAGAAATAGAAGGCATCATCCTAGCTATATTGGCGTTTCTAAGCGTTTCTCTTCCTCCGGTGAAAATGTTTTAGCAAACGTAGCCGCCGTGTGTCTGTCGCTGTGTTTGGCAGGTGCTTGTGTGGGCAGTATAGAGAGAGATAGGCAGACATCCAGATAGCATAACGTTAGTATAGATAGCTAGCAGCTAGATAAATAAATAGATAGAAATATATAATAGGTAGATTGACAACGTAGAGTTGGCTCATTGGTCGCACGTCAGAGGCGCCCGTGCCATTGGATGTGCAGTTGCCGCATATACTAGCCTATCTATCTATCTATCTATCTATCTATCTATCTATCTATCTATCTATCTATCTATCTATCTATCTATCTATCTATCTGTCTGTCTGTCTGTCTGTCTGTCTATCTATCTATACAGTAGGTTACCAACCAGAATAATACTTTCAACGCCGCCGCTTTGCCGCGGCGGTGAAATTCGGGGTGTATTTGCTGCCTTTAACCGCTAAGAGGCGCTACAATCACAGACTTTGAAAAGTGTCCGTTTATTCTCTCTATTGCGTAATCTGCCGCTGCGTCGCGGCTCATTCAGAGCGATTGAAAGCTGGTAGCAGATGAATTTAAGTGAAATGTAGTTAAATAATTCATCACAATACTTCAATTAAATTGAATAAATAATGAAAACATTTCCATATAAAACATTGCAATAGAAACATATTAGGCTACATCAAGGCTTTGCAAGAGTATAAGACGTTAACGTAAACGTTCAGGCGGTGGCTCTGTGGTTAACGCAACGACACGGAGATCCAAGAGACCCGAGATCGAATCTCAATATAACACCATGTTGGCCGACAGCATTAATCTTTAACCGTTCTTGATGCTTAAATAGGTGACTCTTTATTTGCGAGTTTATTAACTGTTTATTTATTTAAAGTCAAGCGTTTTGTTTAATAATCAATGGCATATTACAACATTGCTACAGTAGAGCTGGGGGGTTGTTAGGGGGGGCTTCTTACATTCGCTTCATAAACACGCACACTAGCACACACATGCAATCTTTTTTCTGCACCCGATGGATAGACTCATAATTTTCAAGCCCCACTGCCCCCATCGCCCCAACACAATGCTAATGAAATACGCAACAAGCTTAAAATGTTCCAATTTATTGAAGTAACAAGTAGGCTAGTATCTAAATACAAACTAAACAAACAAAAACAAAAATAGAGAAAATTAAAGTGCTGCTGTGTCAAAATGTTAAAAAAAGAAAAGAAGAGAAATCCATTTGGCAAGACAAAAAAAATAAAAAATTAAAATAGACATAACATAGGCTAATGTGTTTGATATGGGATTAAAATTATGGGCAGTGCATGAGATATAAACTAATGATTAATTATGTCAAAATTCCTTTGTTCCGATCAGAGCATGTGAGCATTTCTGGACAGGCACGTGCACACATAGACATCGAAAGGGGCTTGAGCACCTGCCCTTTTTATTCCTAGAGAAAAAGTGCCCTTTTCTTTGGGGTGCTTTTTTTTTTTTTTTGTGAAAAATAATATAGATATATTCCTGTTTGCGCACAGCTTCCCTGTCAAACAAATATATTTACTGAATAGTGCATCTAAATATCAGGTCAGGAGTTCTAAAGCGCTCCCTCTCTCTCTCTCTCCTCGTGAATGTCCTCACTGTGACTCACAGAAAGACGCACAGACCGCGCACCAGAATACAGTTCTCTTCCGCGCTTGAACGAACAATAACACACACAATTATGCCAAAATGTAGTTTGCCAAGTATCTTAATAACGTAAGAGCAGTCTTATGATGGACATAAAGGGCCTGGTCTACCAGCTACCAATGAAGCTTTCTGTCTGTAAAGTTAATCAAAGAACAAAAGGAACAGAGAAAATTACCCACCACTGCTCTTGACTAAATAACTTGCGTAGCTTTAATAATGATTAGTCTATATATAATTTATTAGTTTATGCAGCGCAGTATGTCTGATAACTTTATTCAGTTTCTGTATATGAGCTACGTTAGACAGGAAGGGCACCGGTAGCCTAAAAATGACATTTATTATGGGTTTATGTAAGGATTGTTTGAAGTTCACTTAAATGAAAAGCTGTTTTATTTTTTGAAGCCTAATAAATGTTTTTAAAAAATTGAATACTAAGGAGACCATGGTTTCTTTGTGAACTGATTAATTTGTAGACATCTTTTGAAAATGAAACAATTGCGTGAGTTTGAGGAAGATAAAATTAATTAACTTTTTACATATTTTTTTTTTTAAAGGAGTTGTGTACGCTCAAAAGAGTTGTTAATATATGTACTTTTTGGTTTAAAAAAAGTAAATAAAAAAAACGTAATTATGAGAAGTGCCCTTTTTTTTCACTTGAAGCCCCTGCCCCTCAAAATGTCTGTGCACGTCCCTGTTTCTGGATATTCCTCGGCTCGCTCATTCCGCTCAGGGTCGCGCGCTCATGCTGTCTCCGACTAGTTTTTTTCTAGTCAACTAGTAGCCTAGTTGTTTATTTAAGCCATCAGTGGACAAATCACCCCTTTATATTGATTTAATAACTTAAATAGGCTATACAGGGTAATGAGTGAGTGTTATAAAGCTGCACTCAAGCGCACGAGCCGGCAATGGTGAATGTGTAAAAAAATAGCAAGGAGACATTTCATTGTTTATTAATAAACTGGTGTTTTCTGCGTCGCTGCAAAGATGAAGATGCGATGTAGACTCGCCATGAACGAATAAAGATATAAAGGCATAAAAAGGAAAAGTTCCTCCCGTTGGCGCGCCCAACCTGTCACTTCTCTAGGCTATTTCCCACCCATAGAGGGGCGCGCCCCACACTTTGAGCGGCAACTACCATCTGTAGTTAGGGGGGATCCAGCCGGTGTTCTGTCTCTCCCTCTCTCTGCCGTGCAAGCGGCCGCGCGCTACACAGTTTGAACCTACAGTCTATGGTTTGAACTTGGTTTGAACTTGCATAATCACGTAGCCTTTCGGGAGAGTGCTTCAATTTCCCGGGACAGGTTATTAAAAAGAAGGACAATCCCGGTAAAACCGGGACCGGTGGCAACCTAACTTGCATTTAGACTTTATTTCCATGCAAAAAAGAAACACACAATCTTATTCTTGCTACATTTTAAATTTGTTTTGCCAAAGAAATTGCAGCTAAATTAAACGAAACGGTACAAATCGAAAATAGTCCACAGCAACATAAATTAAAAACATCAGTTTTGCCTCTCTCGCGCTGGATCTCAGCAAGTTTATTTAGTCTCCCTTGCTCAAACATTTTTAAACTCTACAGAACCAGTTGAAACAACTGGATTGAACACTTCAATTTAAATTTGTGTGTGAAAACACTTTTAATAGGCTACAATAAATAAACTACAATATTTATAATTTAATCAAATATGGGGACACATCGAGAGATGTAGCCTATCCTTAAAATAATTTTGCCTTTGCCATCGGGCTGGCTATCCGACACTCTCCATATGAATGAGGAACATTAACACCTATTGTCTGTCCCTCCAAACCCCCCACAGGCTCTCTGAGTCTGAGTCTGACTTAAAATAAGGAGAAGTCGCAATTCACACTTAAATCGCTCTAGCATTAGGCTATAAAAGTGTTGATAATGAAAGAATTAAATGATTTAAGCTACATGTTGTGGTATTTCTGTCATAAAAGTTTATTACTAAATATTTCATTATTTAAATAATTTAAGAAATAAAACTGGTTTGGGCCAGCTTTTTCCAAGCAAAACTAAATATAATCTTCAAACGCATGTTCATTTTGTTGTCATGAACAAAATGCTCAACTCAATATTAAATTCTACAGGGATCTTTCGGTCCAGGCATGTAAAATGTGAATTAGTTATTTTTTAAATTATTATTATTCAAATAAATATCGGTGCTTCGTGGTAGCCTACTGCTGATAAACTAAATAACATTTAGATAATAATTATGAACTTTAAATGAAACAATATAGCAACACTTCGACGAATAAATGATTTGATCTGTTTTTACATTTTAATTCAGGGCGATTTTAATTAAACGAGATTTTCACCTTGTCATTTTCTCATTGCGAGGCGCTCACAATCACATAAACATATTTGAGCAGATTCTCTGTAGCTCTCGTTTTCATATGGATTACATAATCAGATAACATTTATTAACCTAAATATTTAGACAAGGCTTTAGACATATCCGATTTCCTATCGTGTCTGAGCTGAGGCAAGTGGCTTTCGGTTTATTTTTGTGACGCGCAGTTCCCGGAGACAGAGAGAGACGACAGATAAACTTTTGTCATTAGCCTAAAAAAAAGTTTACAGTTTTGAACGATGTAGGCTACTCTACTCTTATCTGTATGACCCAAAAAAAATCACGTATAGCCTATTAAGTTATTTTAGCTGTTATGAGAAAAATAAATCAAATGAACGCGCTGCCTCGTTTGTCGAAAACTTTGCTTAAAACCATGTTTTTAAAAACTCTATAGGGAATACAACAAATATAGATATATATAGGTCTATATTTTTTTTTTTTATATACAAAACTGCTTTTG
Organism: Chrosomus eos; assembly: GCA_036326025.1. NCBI lineage: Eukaryota > Metazoa > Chordata > Actinopteri > Cypriniformes > Leuciscidae > Chrosomus > Chrosomus eos. Next base: position 33,715,619 of record CM070822.1, read on the forward strand.
AACAATTGGTATTATTAGCTACAGATCTAAAGTCGTTCTGTTGGATAGCCTATTTGTTCATTAGTGTAAAATGGAAATGCATGGTAATATTATTTTATAAATATAAGCAAAAAAATATATGGTGTAACAGAGTTTTAGAACTAAACAAATCTGCATTAATAGCCTAAAAATATATATATTTTTACATAAGTCCATGTTTGTTCGGGATTTGAACGCAGGTCTTCCGATTGATGAACCGTCAGCTCTACCACTCGGCCATGTCGAAGCTCACTGAGAAAAGCCCAAACGTTTATGCAGTGTGTGTTCGCTCAAATGAGTGAGAATGTTTTGTTGTTAGCCTATTGTGAGTGTAGCCTACTTTACATGAATAAAATAGACCTTTTACAGTTTTAAAATATGATATCCTATCTGTATGACCAAAAATAACGAAGTAGGCTATAGCCTGTTATTTTAGCAGAAAAAGAAATTCAAGTGAATGCGGCGTTTGTCGAACTCTAATTCAATGGCAGAAGAAAACCCCATTTTAGAATACGCACTAGGCGTGGTGTGTCCAAATACTTAATTATAAACTTCAATATTTCGTTCAAAACCACATCAAAACGCTTTGTGACATTTTAAAAAGCCGTGAATGTATTAATACCATTGGAACCAGGATCGTAACTGAAATGCGCTGCATGTTATCTCTCAATACAGGAGCAGAAGCGCTGGTTCAGATTTTATTGTTTGTTGTTTAAACGTGCGTGTTTTAGGCTATATTTAAAATATATATATACTATATTTGATAAGGTCTATTTAGGGTAGGCCTATTCGCTATAGCCTACTGTGGAGGGGGGAAATCACCCACCGGCAAATCGCACCTTGCTTAACCATGTTTTTTAAAATTATTTCTGCATATGGAAAGAATTCCAGTCCTGCTGTCTGCTGTCCTGTCCGTGAAGTTTTTTTTGTTTGTTTGTTTATTTTTTAACAGAACTGTTTTTGAAGACATAAATTCAGTCAATCTGTTGGATGAGATTTGTTCCTTAGTGTAAAATGGAAATGCATGGTAATTATATAAAAAACATATTTATTCGGGTTTCGAACCTGTGTCTTTGTACTGTTTAAACCTTCAGCTCTACCACTCGACCACAAGTTCGGTTGTTCACACGTCAGTGTGCCCACAAACGACAGATGCACTCTTCAATCTTCTCATTCCTCAATAGTTTAGCATCATTGATTGCACCTAATTTATTTTCACTGACTGCGAGATAGGCCTCTTTTAAATTTTGATTCATACAATGTTCTGCTCTAAAAGTTTGCTATATTCTATTTAAAATGTAGGCTACTTTTACATACGTTTTGCTTTCGCTAAATGTCCCTTTGCGCCACCTGGCGGTCATTTCGCGAATGACTTAGAAATGCGACTGTTTTTTTTTTGCCGCGGTGAATTCACCGCGGTAGACGCCGCGGCGGCAATAGGCATTCTGGTTGGCTACCTACTGTATATCTAGTCTATCTATCTATCTCTATGTATTTATCTATTTATCTATAATCTGCGCTATCTGAATACTCTCGTCTACTACTCGTCTCTCTAGTCACTCTCAATGCTCTCGAGGCGGGCTTTGGTAAATTCTCTCCCCAAGGTGACGTCATCCAATGCATTGTGGTGGAAAGGAGAATCGTTGCAAAGCGCTGTAAGATAGTACCTACTTTTTCGTATTATATTCCGTTTTGTGATACCCAACAACATAAAAGACAATGAATAACAGTTTAAATGTTTATTACCAACAAGTAAATTGCACAAATTTGTTGAAAAATTAACCCTGCAACACGGCCTTTAAATCTGAGAGCTGGATCACTCCTCCATAGGCTTCTAAGGGATTGAAACTTGACAGCCCCGAAAAGTTATTAAAGAAATCATTCAAATAGCCCAAGTGACTACAGTGCCTAGATCTTAAGTTTATCGAGCTACGAGAATACTTTTTGAGCGGAAAAAAACAAACAAATATAACGACTTTATTCAAGTATTCATTTCCTTCTCTTTGGGCCTCGAGATTTCACGTAGTGTTATTGCGCAATGCTTCTGGTTGAACGTCACACGCATCACACACACATGACCAGTGTCGGCCAATAATGAGCCTACGTGTGACGTGCAACCCACAAGTGCTGCGCTGTTTACACTACGTCAACAGCTTAGGAGAAAGACATGGAAGAGAAGAGATGGTTGAATAAATTTGTTATTTTTTGTGTGTTTTTGCACTCAAAAAGTATTCTCGTCGCTTGATAAACTTAAGATCTAGCCACTAATATTTTCTGGGTAGTTTACTTTAGTTTTTTTATATATAATACACAACTTTCACCCAGACTGAATAATTAAAAACAAGTTTTTTACCAGGTAGCCTAAATCTTCTATAAATATTTTATAAAATATTTTAAATATAAAAAAAAGTCTTCATTTTCTTTTATTTGCCTACTCAAGTTCTTGTTAAAACTCACTAGACATGCTTATTCTGTGCATTTTGGGCACTTTTGTGTGAAATCATTTATTTTTGTCCATCAAAAAAAGTGTGCTTTCACTTTAATTTAGCGCTTCACTGCTGCTCACGCGCTGCTCCTGTTCCCGGTGTAAAATGCACTCACTGATTAACATGCACGCCAAAAAAAATACGCGCCGCTTACACATGCGGTGTGAAACGGCCGTTAGATACAAACCATCATGTACACATAAATCTCTGACCCATCGACGTCTTCTTCCTCATCTAATTTCTGTCGCTCTACATACGTCATCTGGTAAAATTGAAACGATTGGCTATGAGCTATGTACTGGCCCATTTGATAGACATTCGTAGCACTCTTGGATAAATATTGTGAAAGTTCTGATCTCATCTGACTCCTGACCTATTATGCTGCCTAATTCATAATCATAATGGGTTCTCCCAAGGTTTTTTCTCCATTCTGTCACCTGATGGAGTTTGGTTCCTTGCCACTGTTGCCTTTTTCGCCTTTCTCGCCATTGGCTTTTGGCTTGCTTAGTTGGGGATATTTAACATTTAATTTTGAATTTAACAATACTATTACAACATTATTTTACTGTTATCTCTGTAAAGCTGCTTTGAAACAATTTGTATTGTAAAAAGCGCTATATAAATAAAGGTGACTTGACTTGACTTGACCCAATAAACGGCCCTGGGCATTTGTAAACCACACCTTAAATACAAGAAAATGAACATGTGGTTCCCAGACCCAAGTCTCAATGAGACTTGGGTCTGGCGTTAGCCAGGCTAAACTGTACCAGTCTTTACCAAGAAATTCTATTGAAAAATAATAATAAAAAAAAAAACCTCCTGCAGGACAGTAACTCGTGAGCTTAGAATTATACAGTTCTATCTCCGTTTAGGGTAGTTCTGAGATATTGAGCATCAAAGTTTTTACATCCCAGCTGGCAAAACTGTTATGTAGTATAATATACTACTATAGCTCAACAAGACCATCACCCTACAGGTACTTTGAGGATAGAATATCAAAATCCTGACACATTTGAAAATGGGATTTTTTTAGATGGCCCAAATGGATATAGAACATTATAATTCTGAGAGCTCTGATTCTGTTTGGAATTATAAGGTTCTATCTCCACTTTTACAAATAAAACCCCACGGATCATGAATCCTTGTTTTCATTCTTTGCGTTATGTCTGGTGTGTATTGGGATATGGGTGTGTCAGTGTGTGTGTGTTGCCTGTAACTACAGCTGATCACGCTAACAAGAGTCTCAGCTGTGGCTTGTAAGCTGCCTTTATTTAGCTGGCGTGTGAACTGTGTGTTCTAGGTTCGTCACTCTTGTTTGTGTTCTCTCATCTAGTTCCTGTGTCCAAGTTTCCTAGCGGAGTTATTTCCTCGATCTCTTCTGTGCATCCAGACATCTGGGAGATCGTCTGGAGTTCTCTTTCACCAGCCTTCGGTCTGAGTCCTTGCTGTGTTGATTCCTGTCACTTGACTCTCTCTCGGGATTGTGGCATTAAGGTCGCCCGCCTGCTAAAAGTGATGTTTTGAGTTTTGTCCTGTGCTGTCTGTCGTCAATAAACTGCTTGCTTGCATTTGGATTTTGGGACTCGTTATTGTGACAGAACGAACCGACCACGATGGATCCAGCAAGTGTGGCTGAATTGAGGGAGATTCTATCGAAGAGCAATACTCGCATGCAACAGCAGGAGGAACAGACGATAGCCACGGGTCGCGCTGTCCAGGCGCTGGTGACCCAAGTTTCCGAATTGACTACTCAGCTGCAACAACTAAGGACCGAGACGGCATCAGTGCAACATCAAGGAGCAACCAGCCCACCTGTTTCTGTCGCTCAGACCATTCGCGCTACTGAGCCTCGTCTTCCGCCTCCAGCGTTCTACTCCGTTGAGCCTCAGTTATGTTGTTCATTTTGACTAAATGTTCCCTGTACATCTCTCTTCAACCTTCATCATTTCCCACTGAGGAGTCTAAAGTGGCTTTTGTTATAACTCTCTTATCGGGTCGAGAGGCCACTTGGGGAACTGCTGTGTGGGAACAGAGACTTCCTTGTGTTTCTTTTGAAAACATTTTCTCATGAGCTCAGAAAGATCTTTGATCGCACCGCTTCTGGTAGAGATGCAGCACGATTTCTCGCGGAGTTGCGTCAAGGAGATCGTCCAGTAACGGATTATTCAATTGAATTCCGCACCTTGGCTGCGGAGTGTGGCTGGAATTTGGAGGCTCAATGAGACATGTTTTTATATGGACTTTCTGAATTCATCAAGGAATGCCTATCGTAGCAGGAGAAGGAGAGAGGGGGGACTATGTTTGTATTGTGGAGCTGCTGGTCACATCACTCTCAGTGTCCGGTAAAAGCCAGCACCCGCCTGTAGGTAAGAGGATACTGATGGGTGGAACTACACTGACTAAATCCTCTTTTTCAGCTACTCACCTTGCTGTCAGTTTAAAATTTTCTTCTCAGAGTTTTGACTGTGAGGCTCTTGTGGACTCGGGAGCAGAGGGTAATTTTTTTAGACATTAACCTTGCTCACAAACTCATGATACCTGTGGTGACGCTCTCTCAACCCATCTCTGTAGTTGCACTTAATGGCCAACTATTACCCTCCGTCACTCATTCCACGGCCTTCTTAAGACTCATCACCTCTGGCAATCACTCAGAGGACATTGAATTTCTTTTGATTGACACTCCTTCTGCTCCTCTGGTTCTGGGACCCCCTGGCTGGTGCTCCATAACCCTCATATAAACTGGCGTATGAATTCTGTTCTTGCTTGGAGTGAATTTTGTCATGCTGCTTGTTTGTTCTGCGTGTTCTTCTGTCTTGTTCTGTGTTTCAGGATGAACACACATATTTGTCTAACGTGCCATGTGAGTATCTGGACCTGAAGGGAGTGTTCAGTAAGTCTCAAGCTGCTTCTCTACCTCAGCATTGTCCCTATGACTGTGCTATAGACTTATTGCCAGGTACGTCTCCACCTAAAGGCAAGTTATATTCGCGTTCCTCTCCGGAAAGGGAGGCCATGGAGAAATATATTTCTGATTCTTTAGCAGCCAAGATCATTCGCCGCTCTTCTTCTCCGGCAGGTGCGGGGTTATTTTTTGTGAAGAAGAAAGACGGCTCTCTTCGCCCCTGCATCGACTATCGGGGGCTTAATGACATCACGGTGAAGAATACTTATCCTTTACCGCTGATGTCATCAGCATTTGAGAGTCTGCAGGGGACGTCATTTTTCACAAAATTGGATCTTCGCAATGCTTATCATTTGGTTCGCATAGTGGAGTGGATGAATGGTTTTTGCTCACTAGCCAATGTGGCTAGTGGTTTTCCAAAATTACTAGCCACGCAGCATTTTTACTAGCCACATTTTTGTTGTTGGAAAATTATGTTTTATATGATAAAAAAGCCTGATGCAAAACTTTACACAAAACCTTATCAGAGCTAATGATATTAGTATATTTTAGCCCCATTGTCAACTTTAATCACAGTAAATACTGTACTGTAATACAGAGTCAAACAATTATCTGCATTAGAAACAACGAGCAAAGAATAAATGATTTTTTTAAGAAAAAATCCACAATGAAGGCAACATGATTAAATCTTTATTTGGGTCTATGACCGTTTTGGGGACTTTGGATTGTTTGTTTTGCATTTGCATTTCCTTAGAGCTCTGATTGGTTTAATAATTATCATCATGAAGCTCTGGTAGTGATGAGTAACTGGAGATATGTCCACCTGAAACAAGTATAGGCCTACAGGTCTTTATTTTCCAGATTATTCCCACAAACGCATCTCCTGCTTTCTTTCATGGCATGATTAATTTATTAAAACATAGAATTAACTCTGGATAGTTGTCGTGACATAAGGGCAGCCCTAGTATTACACCGTGTCCCTTAATCATGAAGATAATTTTTTCTTTATCTCAGCTCTGCCTTTTCTCTTTATCTCGTTATCCTGCGCATTTTTTATACGCACTGCTCGGCCACACACACTCGCACTGACTGAACGCTATGTGTGTGCGCATGTGACCAATCGCGTGTGGTGACAGAGATCGTACGTACCATCAGGTTAAAATCAGGCGGCGAGGCTGACGGTATACAGGTCTGAGGGACTGTGGCTGCCCTGTGTCAGATTCAACTTTATATTGTCGTTTGACAAAAGTCTGAATGTCATGTTTGGCGCGCGCACCCTCGCACTGCAGGAGAGCGTGAGACGCGCCGGTGGTCTGGATTCTCCTGCTATTAAAAAAGATCGCTATATCATCGCTGCCGCTGGTTAAGTTGATAATTAAGGGCAGACTAAAACAGCCTCAGTCCGAGTGCGTGTTTTGTTATTTCAGATGCCTTTTTGACAAGACTACAATTTTTCAACACGCCAAAGTGGCTAGTGGGAGTGACTGTGTTACCCGCCACGGGTGAAATCCACCCGCATTTGGCGGGTTGGCGGGTGTTAATGTCAAGCCCTGCATGTTTGTATTTTTTAGAGAATATTGTTTATGCATGGTTATTGAAAAAAATTAAGTTTCTGAAATAAGGCCACAAAACACATACTAAATATGTGTCCACAAGACTTTTGACTAATAGAAGTTGTCGCCTAGAGTTTTGCTTCAAAATGATCATCCTGCCTAGTCATTCACATAACACAATAGATTCTTTTAAATTGTGAAAAACATTTTTTTGTTTGGCAAGGCAATATGCGAATGGGCGTGAACGGCCCAACCCCATCGTGAATAATTAGTTGGTTCACACCTGAGAAGACAAAGACCCTGCATTATATATATATATATATACATACACCAGAGCATATGAGCGGAGTGGAGCGGTGAGAATCTCAGCTCCTCGCTCACGGAACTGTTCACCCCTCCGCTCCGCCGCTCAAAGCCACACCAGGCCGCTCCGCTCATTGTCGCTCAGCGCTCAACGCAGTTTGCTTCGCGCTCCACTCAAATAGCCCCTCCGCTCGCTCCAAAAAAGGAAAAAAAATCTGCATGTATTGTCTTTTGGCTTAGACCACAGCCTTACCTCCCAAAGAACTAAAGACCAACAACAACATTTTCCAAACAAAAATGTTTTATTTCAAATTACAAATTAGGCCTAGCATGTAAGAAAAGAAATATAGCCTACTCAAAAAGTCCTGTAAAATTAAACGAATAAATTGGCCTAATAATATAAATAAAAATTATATAAACAAAAATATACATAAAAGTTATAAAAGTAAATTAACTATAGGCCAGAATTTTAATAACTGAACTTTTGCTCAACGAACGCGCACGATAAAAAAATAAATTGGATTATATCCATTGTACACACAAACTGAAACTGCTGTAAAATTAAATGAATAAATGGGCCTAATAATATAACTAAAAATTATATAAACAAAAATATAAAAAATATACATAAACGTTTTAAAAGCAAATGAACTATTAGGCCAGAATTTTGATAAGCCTAACTGAACTTTTGCGCAGCGCTGCGCACTATTAAAATTTAAATTGGCTTAGGCCTATATCAATTGTACAAAAAAAATGCCGTAAAATTAAACGAAACAATGGGCCTAATTATATAAATACAAATTTGCCTATAGGCCTACATCAAAGTTTTAAAGTAAATTAACTATTAGGCCAAAATTCTTATAGCTAACTGAACTTTTGCGCAGAGTCACAGTGCACGTGGATAACAATTTAAATTGGCTCAAACTTAAAAAATAAAAATAAAAATTATTTGCTTTCCTTATCTAGCCTACAGTTCTTTTGAGTTCACCTTCAAGAACACGAGTTTCGACAATGTCTGAGGCTTCAGACTCATGCTGTGATTTCTTGACAGCAGGCCAGCAGCGGAGAAAACCCTCTCTGCGCTCGCAGACCCGCTTGGGATGCTGAATACAATGCGAGCAACTTTAGACAGGCGGGGAAAAGACGTGGAGTTTTCTTTCCAAAATAGCAAAACATCTGCGTCCGGGTTCTGTCTGGGGGATGAGAGGTAATTTTCAACTTCACCTTTGGCGTCTCCGGTTATGCGTTGCTGCTCGCTGAAGTATGACCCGAACAGGCGAGCTCTTTTTGGTTCAGGCTCGGGATTAACGTCAGCGGCGGGTGGTGTGTCGGTCTCGGATGTCCCGCTGGGAGCGTTAATGTCCTCCGCTTCTTTTATGAGAAGGTCGCGGATCTCGCCGAGTTTGTTGCATACAGACTCATCTCGGATTATCCATTCTGTCTTGAAACGGGGATCTAACACTGATGCTAAAATGAGGATGTTTATCAGTATAGTATATTCCATAGCGAACTGACACGTTGTTTGCCAATGTTTCTGCAAAAGCAGCAATGCCCATTGGAAGTGCAGCGTGAGTGTCATCAGTGAGCAGGGATTTGATTTCTGTGACAGCAGGGAGGATCATCCCCAGGTTCCCCAGCTCCTTCTGCATTTTTTCTGTGAGGTCTGCCAGAGGTGTCAGCACACTGACAAGGTGCGTCAACTGGCGTACTTGATTCAGGGTGATGTCACTTCACCCTCTGCCTCCTCTTCAGTGCCAGGGAGGAGGTTAAACGCCTTGATCATGTTGCTGGCACTGTCAGTGACGACCCGAATCACACGTCGTTGCACGTTCCAATATTTCAGTACACTTTCATACTTCTGATAAATACGATCTGCGGTGTGGTGCCCTTGTATGTGCTCACAGCTCAACAAAACCGTGTGCCCCGGAACATCCCATCAATGAAACTGGCCACGATGCCAAGGAAGCTGTGCCCTCTTCTACTGGTCCAAATGTCCGCTGACAGAACGAGCCCATCACAATTTTGCAGTAGGTCTTGCAGTTTTGCTTCCATCTCTTCCAGGGCATGTGGCATGAGCGTGTCCCGTACGGTGTTGTAACATGGGGGTGTGTAGCCCGGTTGAGCTGCGCTTGCGAAGTGTTGCATCCCTTCGCGTTCTCCTTTACTCAGCGGTTCATAGTTCATGTAAATCATTCTAAAAAATGCTACATCTAGCTCTCTTTTTCTCTCCCTTGTTATGGTTGGGCCTTTGCGTGCAGTGAAGAAACTTTTGAATTCCTCAACCTTTTTCTCTTGTTGCTGCTGCTCCTCCTCTCGCTCTATCAAATACAAATTCACGGACGACACAAATTAAATAAAACGATCCATTAGGCCTATGACAAAACAAATTTGTTTGAATATTACAAATGACCGTATTCAATTTGCTAACCTTTTGTTTTCTTCCCAGCGTGTTCACGTAGCACACTTTCGTGTTTTCGAGAGATGTGTCTTTTTAGATTCCAAAATGAATCTTTACTGACTGAAACGACGTCTCCACATTCTTTTTCTTGTACCACATTATCATTGTTAGTTAGTTTTATATTAATACTACACCTGTATGACTTCTCATTTTCCTTTTTGAAGTACTTTTTGAACTCCATTATTGAGCCCTACTTTTGATGACTGTAGTAGACTCAGATGGATTCTGGGTCAGGCTTGACTGAGCATGCTTCAGACTCGGGCGCTCCCCGCTCACTCCCGCTCCACTCCGCTCACATGCTCTGATGGCAAGCAGATAGTTTTGAACACTGGCTGAAGATTTTTTTTTTTAAATAATTCATTTGGATTATTTTTAACTTAAAAAAGCTACGGACTGCAGCTTTAAGCACCAACACTTCAAAAGAAGTATATTTAAAACAAGATTTCTTATTGGTTTTGAAAATATTACTATAAATTACAGCAGCACCTCCCCCTTTGCCTTTCGGACGAGGCTTGTGTTTATAACAGTAATCTTTGGGGGTGGACTCATTTAAAGTAATGTAATCGTTTGGTTTTAGCCAGGTTTCTGTCAAACACAGCACATCGGTAATGCTTCCTTTTACAGTACAGTACTTACAGTGTACTTACAGTGTACTTACCTAGAAAGTACTGGCTAATATAAAGTAAGTACATGGAACAGGGGTAGGTTTAGGGGTAGGTTCAGGGTTAGTACTAGTTATTACCCAAGTAAGGCATCGAATATTCAGCAACCCAAGCCTTATCGTTTGCTCATCTGTATTATTTTTGTTTTTTATTTGTTGAACATCAATATAAAATTTTAACCTTAGAAAGGTTTGGATTTTTTTGTGATTTCCAAATTCGGGGAACAGACACAGTCTCTATATGATGATATCTAGGTGAAAGAGTCTCTATGTGATGAGATTTATCTGACCTTGGTGACGCGAGGCCGCTAGCAGGCGGTCGGTTTAGCCAGTTTGTCTGCTTCCTGACCTGAGCCCCAGATTGTCATGTTTTATCTCTAAGACTATGAGCCAAATTACTAGAGAGAAGAGCAGCACCATCCCAGGAGGGATGAATACCATCTCTTTTCAACAGGTCAGGTTTGCCCCAAAAACTTGTCCAATTGTCTATGAATTCTATATTATTTTGCAAACACCACTTAGACAACCAGCCATTGAGTGAACACAATCTACTAACTATCTCATCACTCCTTCGAACAGGAAGAGGGCCAGAGCAAATTACAGTGCCTGACATCGTACTTGCGAGTTCAAACACCTCTTTAATATTAATTTTGGTGATCTCCGACTGGCGAAGTCGAACATCATTTGTGCCGACGTGAATAACATTCTTAGAGAATTTACGATTAGCATTACTAATTAGCATACAACTTTTAGATTTGCTTTGATGTCAGACGCTCTGGCTCCCGGCAAACATGTGACTATGGTGGCTGGTGTCTCTATTTTCACGTTCCGTGTAATAGAATCGCCAATTACCAGGGCACAATCAACAGCATTCTCAGTGGGTGTTTCACTGAGAGGGGCAAATCGATTTGTTATGGTAATCGGAACAGAAGAGTGTTTTTTTGATCCACGACTAGAGCGATCTCTCACAGTCACCCATCTGCCTGGCTGCACAGGCAATAACACAGCCGGAACCGAATCATGTAAATGGTTCACTATGCTAGGCGCATCCAAAGTAGTATCTAAGGCTCGAGCACACTTATTATCCTCAATTAATGTTTGGATGCGTGTCTCTAATTCTGAAATCTTCTCCATCAGCCTGACTGTCTCCTTGCATTTATCACAAATAAACCCTATATTGCCGACAGGGAAGGCTATAGTAAACATGTGGCATGAGGTGCAGGTGACAATAACAGGACAAGACATTACTCACCGTGTTTGTTGACTGATTCTTACTCACCTGGGATTCTTACTCACCGGGCGCGCACAAGAAAAATAAATAAATAACTGAGCGCACGTGTGGCGCGTTAACAGGCTAGCGTGTTGTGCTAACAATAACGGAAGATAGCGATGTTAGGTTAATCTGAGATGTTAGGTAAACTGTAATTAGTAGTATAAACAATTAGAAATGATGGTTCAAAACAGAAAGGAATTCAAGGCTTAGACGGAGCTTACAGCCTCGGAGCAAACACACTCACACACAGCAGGCAGACAGGAGCAATCGATCAGGGAAAGCAATCGATCAGCAGTCGAAGTATGGAGCAGTCAAGTATGGATAATTTATAACCGGCATGCATCTCGCGGTGATCACCGGTGATCGGTGATCACCGGTGATGCGCAGATTTTGCTCATTTCAAACAAGCCTACTGTCATCGCCAGTGTCATGCATATCGACTGTGTTAGAATTATTATTCCCCTTCAGCATACAATCTAAGAGTCTATGTACAATGGAGACTCGATGGGCCAACATAATAGCCACGTATGCACATTTTTTGGTATGTATGTAAGTTAAACATCTGGGATCCATTAGTAGAGGAGTGAGCATCTCACCCCCTCCCTTCTATATTTTCTGTTCGTCTGTTTCTATAGAATGTGTATTAGGAAAGTTGCCTGGACCACAAGGCGAAGCTGGTCCTAGCAGGATGTTTTTACCATATAAGGACAATGTTATATAAAGTCCATATGATATCATGATGTAATGTTTGGTTCTATTGGTCAAACTTGTATTACTCCCCTTAAAACTTTCAGTATATAATATATAAGCGAGACAAAGGAGAATGAGAATCCTATCTCCCTCTAGCGCTGGAGTTGTGACTTGTTTATTCATCATCTACATAATAAAAGACCATACTTTTGGGCACTTCTGTTTCGGGACCATTTCATTCGTAACCTGACAGTTGGTGGCTCGTCCTGGATTTCTCCAGACAGGTAAGAATTGCTTTTTTTTTTTACAAAAGAGAAAGGTTGATTCTTCCTGTCTGCTGAGAAAACAGATTTATAAGTGCCGTGATTTTTACCATATTTGGTGAAATCAGCCTCGCGTTTTAATTAATGCGGGAAGAGCAGAAAAAAAGGGAATTGATCCCTCTCTTTTATTTGTTGTGTTGTCCGTCGTATTGAAACAATACGGGATGTTATTTGTCCGTCGTCTAAAAAGTTACGGGACGTTTCCTCGTGTTTATAAAATACGGGAAGAACGAAAGAAAAATTGATCACTTTTCTTCGTTTGGAAATAGATTTCCTGAGACAATTGGTTTTTTCTCTTGCAAAGTCTATTTCGATTTACTTTGGTCTTAGATTGTGGAGGAATAGGTCACAATATTTCTTTTTTTTTCCCTCTTTCTCTTCGCTCTTATTGGCCAATGTACTAACACAATTAATTTGAACTTGTATATTTTTCTTTGTTTTCTATTTGGCCATACTGAACTTTATTTAAGTTGCATTGAGGAGACATATTTGTGTGTTTACAATGGGCAATAAAATTAGTCCGCCGTTTGTAGATGAATCGCCGAAAGATTTTATGATTCGGAATAATCAAGCATTTTTTGCTGAGCCATATTTGTCAAATTTAGCTGGCTGGTCGACTGGCAAAACACAATTAGATCCGTTTCCTCGTGACGGCTCATTTAAAGATAAAGATATGCGTGAAGCAAAAGACATGATTTTTGGAAATTGGGGTAATCCTGATTGGGATTATTCGTATATGAAACAATCTTATAAGGTCTGGAAAGACATGCAGTGCTATTGGAATAAGGGTCCAGAAAAAATTGAGAATTTGGACAAGAAGATTGTCCCAAATGCTGACTTGGCTGTGGGTGAGAGGACAGTATTTGCTGCCTTTTCCTCTGCAGCAGGAAAAAAGGAGGAGGAAAAAGAGCTCACACACTCTGTGGAACAAGCGGCTGCTGCACAGACTGTGACAGTGAATCCCCCTCCCCTCTAAAATACGAGTGCATTCCGACTGAACCTAGAAAAAAATAGACTGTACCCTGATCTCATGACGCGACTTTGTGTCCCTTTGTTGAAACGACAGATGGATTTAAAGTTCATCCGTTACAAATTTCTGAGGTAATGGCAATTTGCAAAGAACTGCCAGACCCAGCGCGGTCCCCACACCAGTATGTGTCGGTTCTGAAACGGTTAACGGCATACAGCCAACTTACTGGTCGTGATTATCGCTTTATTTTGACTAAAACATTGCCTGCTGAAATTACAGAGGAAGAATTAATTGATGAGGTTGATCTGTTACACCCATCAAATGACGCACCACCCGCTCGCACTATTGTGTTTAAGGATTCGGAACCGGTGGATTTGTCCGACCCCGCGAGTGAAGGGCGAATTGCTGATTATGGGGACTCTAAGTCTGACTGGATTTGGGTGTGCACATAAACTCAAACATTTTTTTAAACAATTAACGGCATTTTTAGCAAAACTGTCTTCTGCTAGACAAGATATTTCCCATGCAGCAAACACAAAACAAAAGGTGGGCGAAAGTCCGGTTGCATTTTTTAATCGATTTCGACATGCTTGGATCCACGAATCCGCGATTCCTGTTGATGATGATAATTGTTTGCTGTTTGTGAACACGTTTTTGAATAACATGCACAGTGAGACTGCACAAATGATTCGAATCACGACTAGCAATATTAGCAACATTTCTGTGGATGACCTAGGTAGACGCTTGCGTGAACTTTCGTCTGCTGGGGCTTTTGACACCTCTAAAGGCAGAGTTCCCGCAATGTTTCAAGTTAATTCAAATGTCCAAAATCGTCCAGCAAACAATGACAGAAAGGACATTAAGTGTTTTTTCTGTGGATGTCACGGACACACTCAACGTTTTTGCAGAAAAAAAACGGTCTGAGCGATTTCAGCAACCTAATGAGAAACATATGTTCAGGCGCTCTGATGGGTTCAGACCAAAACCCCCTCCTTTTCTCTCTCCCTCGGAGAAGCAGAGAACTGCTTATCCAACGGAGTGGAGGAAACAATGACGGTGTCAGAATAATGCTGAGCCTTTTTCTGATAATTATACACTAATTTCACTGAGTTACCCGAACAATTCAAATGTCTTGCCTTTTATTGAATTAAATGTTGACCGCAAACCATATGTTTTTTAATTGACAGTGGCGCGTCACGGTCATCGTTGTCCTCTAATGTGTATGAGGGTCCTGTCACTGGTAAGAAACTTAACTCAGTAGGCATTGACAATGTTCCAGTGGTTTGTAATTTGACACCAACTTTACCGGTTACTTCTAATGATGTGCCATCATTGTTCAAAATGCATGATTTTGCAATAATACCTGAATCTCCATTCTGCTTGTTGGGCAGAGATTTGATGCATAAGCTCGGTGTAAAGCTTGAATTTGACTCTGACTCTTTGCAACTTATGTTTCCTGCAGCTTTCTCCCTTACAACCGACACAGGAAGTGCATTCTTCGAGGCTGTGTCTGCAACTGAGCTCGGACAGGAAGTAGCTGAAGTAAACCCCAAATTGTGGGCGGAACATAAGGATGACGTAGGACTCCTTGATATCCAACCCTATGTAGCCAATATGACAACGAATAGGCCTGTGTTTCAAAAACAATATCCGCTTTCAAAGGAAAAAGACGAGGGAATAAAGCCTCTCATTTCTCAGTTTCTGGCTCAAGGCATTCTGGTTCGAACTCATTCACCTTACAACACACCAATCAATCCAATCAAGAAAGCGAATGGGTCTTGGCGGTTAACGCAAGACCTGAGGAAAATTAATGATTTGATAAAGCCACTTGCTTCTATTGTGCCAGATGTACAAACTATTATTAATTCTATCCCTTTGGAGCATGCATTTTATTCTGTTATTGATTTATGCTCCGCTTTTTTTAGTGTACCTGTCCATGAACTGATGCAGCCACTTTTTGCTTTCTGTTTTCAGAATTGCCAGTTCACATGGACTAGGCTCCCCCAGGGATTTAGAGATAGTCCGGCTGTTTTCTCCGCTGTCGTGCACGACACTCTGAAGGATGTCAGTCTCCCTCCTGACACCTGCCTGCTCCAGTACGCTGATGACATTCTCGTCACTGGTGCCTCTGAGGACCTGTGTGCTGCTGCCACTACCATTGTCTGCAACGTATTAGCAGAGGCTGGTTTCAAAGCATCTAAAGAGAAACTTCAGTGGGTGCAGAGAAAAGTCAATTACCTCGGCCATGAACTGTCACAAGGCCAAGTTCGCCTGTCTGCGGACAGAGTCAAAGCTATCGCTTCGTTCAAACATCCTTCAACACGGAAGAAAATGCAAAGCTTTCTGGGACTGGTCAATTACTGTCGATTATGGGTGCCAAATTGCTCCTTGTATGACAAAATCCTGCGAGACGCTACGCTGGATGACAAAGAGGACATTACATGGACAAGTGAAATGGACCAAGCGTTCAGACATTTGAAATCCTCTCTGTTAAGGCCTCCCGCCCTTGGCCTCCCTTCATACAAGTTAGATTTTCACCTGTACGTGCACGAGGGTGGGGGCACAGCCGCGGGTATCCTAGCTCAAGAACATGGGGGTACTTTTCGTCCAATAGCCTATTTGTCTAAAACACTTGATTCAGTGGCTCGGGGACTCCCGGCCTGTTTACGTGCTGTGGCTGCTACAGCGATTATGGTACAGGATGCTGAAAAGGTTGTTTTATCACATCCACTCATAGTTCACACTAGTCACCAAGTTGGCGCAATTATGCATAACGTTTCTACGCAACATATGACTGCTCAACGCCGTTCAGGCTACGAGGCTATATTATTAGCAACTGCTAATTTAACATTGAAAGTAACTTCTGTTATTCATGGCCCTACTGTACATTTGCACAGGTTGTTGACGGATGGTGAATTTGAGAGTGACGACCATGACTGCCTGACCAGAATCCAAACTTCGACTGCCTGCAGGCCAGATATTTTAATATCTGCCCTGGAGGAGGGAATGAATTGGTATATAGACGGATCCTGTTTCAAGCCAAACGACAATTTATACTTGTGTGGTTATGCTATCGTCGAATTACCTGATCGTGTAATTGAGGCATATTCGTTGCCATATAAATCAGCACAAGTTGCAGAATTAATTGCTCTAACGAGAGCTTGTCAATTGGCGAAAGGTCAGTGCATCAATATATACACTGACTCCAAGTACGCATACGGCGTTGTCCATGATTTTGCTAAATTGTGGGAGGAAAGAAATTTCAAAACCTCCGAAGGAAAACCAATTTCCCATCACAACATCGTGGCCGAGCTCATCAGTGCGGCACAACAGCCATCGAAACTTGCTGTGATTAAAGTAGCTGGTCATAAAACAGGAGAATCAGATGATGCTAGGGGAAACAGATTTGCAGACGAAGTTGCAAAATGGGCTGCTAAAGAAGTAATACTTAGTCCACACGTGAACGAAAAGAGCACCGAAGTGCATATGATGAATTCGTCGCTGATTAATGATTTGGACATTAAAGTACTGCAAGCTAATCCTACTCAAAATGATTTGGAACACTGGGCAGTAAATGGAGTAACACCAGATCAAACTGGTATTCTAAGAGACAAGCAGGGTAGAATCACTCTGCCAGCATCCACCGTTGTAATGCTGTGCAGGCATTATCATGGTGTATCACACGTATCAAAAGAGAAAATGATACAAAATTTGAATCAATCGTACTGCATAGCGAATGTTCGAAAGAATACTTTGTTGATATTGGATGCTTGCCTGGTGTGTGCACAAACAAACAGACACAAGGCAATCCGCCATGACGCTTTGCCGCATCCTGAGCTTCCTTTTCAATATTTACAGATCGATTTAACGCACATGCCTCCATGTGGAAATCACAAATATTTGCTCGTGATTGTTGATTGGTTTACTAATGTAATGAGGGGTCAGAAGCATGTGGATCCATTTGCAGATATCTTTAATAATAAAGATCAGGGTCGTACAGGCAAGAGTCAAACAACAGTGGTAGAATTATCAGAGGCTGAGCAGAAACAGAAACAATACCAGGCAAGGGTCAGGGCAGGCGGCAAGCAGTCGAAGTTCCAGAGAGCAAGATCACAAGGGCAGGCGGCAGAGAATCAACAGTGGTAAAACAATCCAAGATCATACACAGAAGGGTCACAGAATACCAGGGTAAACGCTTAGAAATGTCAGCCAGGGCAAAACAAGACTTCGCAATGAGTATGAGTGTGAGTGCTGCTTAAGTAGAGTGGATAATGGAAAACACCTGTTCAGGTGATTAGTCTCTGAACGGGGTGCATGGGAAATGGAGTC
The DNA here is from genome assembly GCA_036326025.1 of Chrosomus eos. NCBI lineage: Eukaryota > Metazoa > Chordata > Actinopteri > Cypriniformes > Leuciscidae > Chrosomus > Chrosomus eos. The sequence continues at coordinate 33,733,585 of CM070822.1, forward strand.
CGGGAAAGTCAATATTCAGGTGAAGGTGCCCTCGGGTGGCCATTAGAGAGAGCCACAGAGGTCTGATTCATGACAGAGCCCCTCCCCTGCGAGCGGCTCCGGACGCGAGGGGCTTTACGACGCGGAGGTCGTCCACGAGCACGTGGTGCAGGTCTGTCTGGATGAGTTCGGTGAAATTCAGTTGCAAGTGTAGGATCCAGGATGTCATGGGCGTTGACCCAGGATCTTTCCTCTGGGCCATATCCTTCCCAATCGATTAGATACTGCAACACTCGTCCACGGCGTCGAGAATCCAGAATTTTTTGACCTGGTAAGCCTCCTCGCCGTCCACAATGATGGGAGGGGTTCTCTCGTCAGCGACCTCATCCTGATCCCTCTCTCCTCTGGGACCACCGGCGGGCTTAAGCAGGGAGGCATGAAAGGTGGGTGAGATACGATAATTGGCAGGTAAAGCTAAACGATATGAAACTGGAGTTTTTTGTCTGAGTATTTTGAATGGACCCACGTACCTGGGACTTAATTTCTTGCTTGGCAGTCGGAGTCGTAAGTCTCTAGTGGAGAGCCAGACCCATTGTCCAGGTGCATATTCAGGTCCCTCCCTTCTTCGGCGGTCGGCTTGTTCCCTAGTTCGTCGTACAGCTCGTTGTAGATGAACATGAGCAGTATTCCAAGTGTTCTCACTCCTGCTTAGCCAATCGTTCACAGCAGGGAGTTCAGAGGGTTCTCCTGACCAGGGAAACAGGGGCGGTTGGAAGCCGAGAACACACTGGAATGGGGTGAGACCGGTTGAGGGTTTGCGGAGTGAGTTCTGGGCATACTCTGCCCATATCAGGAACCGACTCCAATCGTTCTGGTTCTGATGGCAGTAAGATCTTAGAAAACGGGTTATCTCTTGATTGAGTCTCTCTACCTGGCCGTTGGATTGTGGATGGTAACCGGAGGTGAGGCTGACGTTGATGTTAAGTTGTTGACAGAAGGATTTCCAGACTCGTGACGTGAATTGCGGACCCCTGTCTGAAATAATGTCTTCGGGGAGTCCGTAGAACCGAAAGACCTGTTCTAAGAGCACCTCTGCGGTCTCAAAGGCTGTGGGTAGTTTGGGTAAGGGTATGAGTCGGCAAGCCTTGGAGAACCGGTCGATTACGGTCAGAATGGTCGTGTAGTTCCTGGAGTTGGGGAGGTCAGTAACAAAGTCCACAGCAATATGAGACCATGGGCGCTGAGGAATGGGCAAAGGTTGTAACAAGCCAGCGGGACGTTGGTGAGATGATTTGGACATATTGCAGGTTGGACACCGTTGAACGAATGCGATGGTGTCAGCCTGAAGGGATGGCCACCAGAAGCGTTCAGACACCAGTTTGAAGCGATGCCGTAATCCCAGGGTGACCAGAGCTGGGGGAGTCGTGTACCAGATGTAAGACCCGTTGACGAAAGTCATGAGGAACATAAGTTCGATTATTGGGGCAATTCGGTGGCGTGGGATCAATAGATTGAGCCTCAGTGATCTCAGTGAAGATGTCCCATTGGACTGGAGCTACGATTAGTGTAGAAGGAATGACAGTCTCGTTGAAGTTTCTCTGAGATGATGAAGAGTCGTGTAGTCTTGACAGAGCATCGGCTTTGCAGTTCTTGGACCCAGGTCTATAGGTGACTTTAAAATCGAAGCGTGAGAAGAATAATGACCATCTTGCCTGCCGGGGATTGAGTCTTCTGGCTGAGCGGATATATTCCGATTACGGTGATCTGTGAGAACAGTGAAGGGAACTTTGGCACCCTCTAGCCAATGTCGCCATTCCTCAAAGGCTGCCTTCATAGCCAGCAACTCCCTGTCTCCAACGTCATATTTGGCTCTCGGCGGAATTCAATTTGCGTGAATAATAAGCACATGGGAATAGCTTGGGAGGACTGCCCTGACGCTGAGATAAGATGGCTCCAATGCCGGTATTGGAAGCGTCAACTTCGACTATGAATTCTTGATCTGGGTCTGGGTGATGAAGTATAGGAGCAGTGGTGAAGCGATCTTTGAGTTGTTGAAAGGCGTTCTGAGCTGACGGCGACCAGTTTAAGCGCTGTCTCCCTCCCCTGAGCAACGAAGTGAGCGGAGCCGCTATGGTGCTGAAGTTACGTATGAACCGCCTGTAGAAATTGGCAAAGCCCAAGAATCGTTGCAGCTCCTTCACGGTCGTGGGTTGAGGCCAGTTCAACACTGATTGGACCTTGTTATTGTCCATAGCGACCCCTTCGGGGCTGATGATGTAACCCAAAAAAGACACTTTAGTTTGATGGAACTCACACTTCTCCTTCTTGGCGTACAGTTGATGTTCAATTAGACGATTTAGAACTGTCCGGACGTGTTGAATGTGTGTCTCCAGAGAGTCTGAGTAAATTAGTATGTCATCGATGTAGACTATAACCCAGTCGATTGAGCATGTCCCTGAACACATCATTGATGTAGGCCTGGAAGACGGATGGACTATTGGAGAGCCCGAACGGCATAACAAGATATTCATAGTGCCCTGTGGTCGTTGAGAAAGCCGTTTTCCACTCGTCTCCGTCCCGGATGCGAATTAGATTATAGGCGCTGCGGAGGTCGAGTTTGGTAAAGTACTTAGCAGTACGAAGTTGTTCCAGGGCAGCTGGAACCAGAGGCAGTGGGTAACGGAATTTAACTGTGATATCGTTGAGACTTCGGTAATCAATGCATGGTCGTAGACCCCCGTCCTTCTTCTTGACAAAAAAGAACCCCGCTGATGCAGGAGAGGTGGAGGGTCTAATGAAGCCCTTGGCCAGCTCCTCCTCTATGTATGCTTCCATAGCTTCAGACTCAGGTTGTGATAGGGGAAATACTCTGCCTTTCGTCGGCATGGCTCCAGGAAGCAAATCAATGGCGCAATCACTGGATCGATGTGGTGGCAGTTGAGAGGCTCTTGATTTGCTGAATGCCTCAGAGAGAGCTTGATACTCTGCCGGAAGGTCTGATATGACCGGGGTCTCTGATGAGCAAGGAGATTCAGGGGTTGTAACATGAAGTTGGAACTGCAGGCACTCCTTTTGACAGGGTTCTGACCATTGTTGAATCTGTTTGGTGGTCCAAGAAATGTGAGGGTTGTGTCTCTCCAGCCAGGGTAAGCCGAGAATTACCGGGTTTTGTGGTGAATCAATGGCGAAGAGACGAATGTGTTCAGTGTGGAAGGATCCGACCTTCAGAATGAGGTCTTGGGTAGTGCATTTTACCAGTCCTGTGCCCAAAGGACGCCCGTCTAACGCCGCCACTGCCAACCGAGATCCACATGGAAGGAGAGGAAGTTTGTGAAAATTAGCAAAGTTGATATCAATGAAGTTTCCCGCTGCCCCAGAGTCAATTAAAGCCATTGTCTCCACTGTGACATTCATATTAGTCAGAGAGATGGGTACATTTAAGCCAGTAGAAGAACTCACCACTTTGGTATCTTTGGTGGGTGGTCGAGTGGGACAGTTGGCTCTCAGGTGACCAGATAGCCCGCAGTATAGGCAGAGGTGGTTTCGCATTCTGCGTTCCTTCTCCTCCGTAGATAAATGAGTGACTCCTACTTGCATCGGTTCAGATTCTGGGGCGAAAGCGAAGGCTGGCGTTTGAATGGAGGAGTGTCGTGAAGGACGTCGTGAGCGCAGTAGGTTATCGAGACGGATGGCTAGATCGATAAACTGTTCCAGCGTTCTTCCTTCATCGCGACAAGCCAGTTCAGTTTGGAGCTCATTTGATAAGCCCTTACGATATAGCAGCTTCAATGGACCGTTTCCCCAACCAGTCTGGGCTGCGAGTGTACGGAAAGTGAGAGAGTAGTCAGCTGCGGTTTCTTTCCCTTGACGGAGAGCGAGCAGTTGTTCACCTGCCTCCTTGCCACCAGCAGTGTGTTCGAATACTTCTCGAAATTGTTTAAGGAAGTTGGCGTAGGAGGGGAATGTCAAGCTTCCTCCTTCCCATACTGCAGTAGCCCAGTCTAGAGCTCGGCCAGTTAACAGGGAGCAGATAAATGATACACGGCTATTGTCAATAGTGTATAACAGTGGTTGTTGGTCCATAAACAGAGAACATTGTAGCATAAATCCCTTACATTTGTCCGGTGAGCCATCAAATTTATCTGGTAAAGACAGGCGTGGGTTCATATTAGGACTGATGGGCTGAGACTCAGGTACAGATGGGTTTTGTGGTGGTGTGGTTGGTGGCGGTAGGTTTAGCTGAAGTGCTTGCAAAGTCTTAACCAGCTCCTCTGTGACAGATGTAAGGCGTTGGAGTTGTTGTTGGTGTGATGCTAACACAGTTGCCTGAGCTGAAACCTCGGAGGTGAGATGATACACGGCTGCTGGATCCATAGTTGGCGAAGTCTTCTGTAATGAGGGGTCAGAAGCATGTGGATCCATTTGCAGATATCTTTAATAATAAAGATCAGGGTCGTACAGGCAAGAGTCAAACAACAGTGGTAGAATTATCAGAGGCTGAGCAGAAACAGAAACAATACCAGGCAAGGGTCAGGGCAGGCGGCAAGCAGTCGAAGTTCCAGAGAGCAAGATCACAAGGGCAGGCGGCAGAGAATCAACAGTGGTAAAACAATCCAAGATCATACACAGAAGGGTCACAGAATACCAGGGTAAACGCTTAGAAATGTCAGCCAGGGCAAAACAAGACTTCGCAATGAGTATGAGTGTGAGTGCTGCTTAAGTAGAGTGGATAATGGAAAACACCTGTTCAGGTGATTAGTCTCTGAACGGGGTGCATGGGAAATGGAGTCCGGGAAAGTCAATATTCAGGTGAAGGTGCCCTCGGGTGGCCATTAGAGAGAGCCACAGAGGTCTGATTCATGACAACTAAGTGGCCAGAAGCTTTTCCGTGTGGTAAAGAAAACGCTCAGACGGTTGTAAAGGTTCTTGCAAAAGAATAGGGGTGTCACGATTTCGATTTTAAATCGAAATCGATCGAAATTAAGTCACAATCTCGATAATCGAATTCAAAAATGGAATCGTCGATACTGCCACGCCCCCATGTCACGTCCAGTTGCTATATGCAAAGCGGAAAAAAACAGCGTTGAAGTGCTGCGAGTCCTCTACCTCAGTTACAGCCAGTCAAAAGATAGCATGGCTGCAGATGCAGGAGACCCATCGACAGGACTTCTGACCTCCTCTTTCACTAAAGTCGCCGGTGGGACAGTGGGAGTATTTCTGATTTCCAGTGAGTTATGTTGACAACGTTCACATTCGCGTTCAAAGTTCGCGCTTCAAAAAAGCCACAGTTTGCAAGCTCTGCTGTATGTGCGTCAGTGCGTGTACCATATTCTTCCACTTTTTAAATTAAAACTTTAAATTGACAAAAACAGCAGACTCAGAACAGTATAAATCTTTATACAATAAATCTAGCATGTCACAAATAACTTGATTCTCCACCTCCACGAATGAGACAAGTGTCGTTCATTTCCGCACCGAGTCTATTTTTGCTGCACGCGCCGAGTTAAAGCGACAGCGCACAGTTCGTGGTCAAAATGAACATGACATGAAAATGTTGTAATTTCATCATAAATGCATTTAATTAAATTCTACATTAAATACTAATATTTTTCAGTCATGTTTGTACTTTAAGACCGAGGTAAAGCAAGGAAAACATAGATGTATCTGTTAAACCGTGTTTGTTTTGTTGTGAACTTGAATGTCATCTTCTGTGAATAAGACTGCAGTTACAAAAGAGAAAATACATGGCAGGTTATTTTGCTTAAGTTTCTAATTGACTGAAGATATAAGTTATTGTAACATTATTTTGTTAATAAATGTTTTAAATTTGACAATGTAGTGTGGTACATTGCGAACAAAGGTCATATATTATATTACATAAAAGTCTAGTCTAAAAATGGCATCGCAAACTGTGCTTAAAAAAAATACATGTAAAAATCGAGAATCGAATCGAACCGTGACCTTAGAATCGAAAATGTAATCGAATCGAGGATTTGGAGAATCGTGACACCCCTACAAAAGAAATTATACCGCGTTTCGGTATTCCAACCGTTATAGCAAGCGACAATGGAACGCCATTTGCTTCAAAAGTCACACAATTATTAGCCAAAGAGCTTAATATTAATTGGCACTTCCATATTCCCTACCATCCGCAGTCATCGTCGAACGTAGAAAGATTGAATAAGACGATTAAAGAACGTCTGAACGAGGCGTGTCTAGATACAGGCAGAAAATGGGTTGATTTGCTGCCCGCCGTATTGACGGAAATGAGAATGTCCCCATCAGCAACCACAAATATGTCTCCATTTGAAGTTCTGATGGGTAGGCCGTTTCCAACCCCTTGGGTTCGAGGCCACGCTGGTAATCTTTCCACAGGTGTCACGGAGGTGATCATCGCAGATTACGTGGATTCCCTAGTCAGAACGTTAAATAGCATAAATGGTGATGTCTCTCTCTCTCTCCCTCTTCCCTCAGAAAAGCCGACTCATCCTTTCGTTCCAGGACAACAGGTGCTGATCAGGTGTCTGAAGCCCACAAAGCTCGGTGAGCCGAACTATCAAGGACCATCCACTGTCATCGCTGTGACGGATCTCCAGCCTCAGTGGATCCATGCGAGCCGAGTGAAAGCAGCACCAACCCAGGGGAACGCATAAGCCTATGCGGAAGCGGTGATCGAAAGGAGAACGAGGAAGAGAAGTAGACGAAGAACAAGATTGCTGATTGAAATTAGCAATAAGTATTATTAAATCCATTAAGCCATGTCTGCAACGTGGCTAATACGTCTGATCGTGCTGACAAGCATGCTCATATCTACACAAGCACTTGTTAGTAGTGGTAATGAAACTTGGCTGACCCACGAATACGAACCACATGCGTTTGCCTCCAATATGTGGTGGAGGTTAGCCAACTTTACTGCGAAATCTACAGGCAAACGAGGTGATTGTTATGTTTGCACAAAAATGCCACAAAGTGCTTCTGGACCTCATGTAACTGTTCAATCAGCAACGTCAGAAGAAGAACTGTTCTGTCCCTTATTTCTTAGTAATATTGGTGCGATTGCTCCACAGAATTCATCGGTAAATTGGACTTGTCCCGATGGAAAGACACTGACAGTTGCAGTACAAGTACATGCTAAAGTGGCAACTGTAGGTCCTATACCAGACTCATTGTTTTGTATAGAAAGAAGAATAGGAGCCTCCACACTTGGTTCAATTCCTGAGAATAGATGTAAACAAATATATCGTCGCTGTGAAGTACGAAATATGCCCTGTTGTTGGAGTTGTGTTTCGGGAAAAGGTACATTTAATTTGGAAGAATGTTTAAAAAGATCTCCTAACCCCCTGTCTACTATGAATGCTTATGCAACTTCAACTCCAGAGGTTCAAGATTTATGTGATGAACATTGTGGACTTTATTCGGGTAAAAATTGTAACAGGTATGTTCCATCTGCAAAAGGAACAAGAGCTTTGAAAGATTGGTTCTGGTTATGTGGGCACATGGTTTATACTTCGTTACCTTTTAATTGGAGTGGACGATGTGCCCTCGTAACTTTAGAAGAGTATTCTATGATCATTAGACAACCAAGAAATGATGTGATGAATAACCAACAAAGCACACGCTCTCTCTCTCTGATCGTAGTTCTGTTAGTAGCTTGGGTCGAGATAATCCCGTACCAAAAGAACACCGATTATGGACTGGTACGGAAAAATTCTTTGAAGGAATATTTCCATCAATAGGAATTGGCACTCTTCGAATTGAAGTAGAAGTTACGAGACATGAATTGATTTCCTTTATTAAAACTACAAGGGACACCTTAGCAGGTGTCAAAGAAGAGCTGCGAGCACTTCGCTTAACTGCGTTACAAAACCAGCTTGTTCTGGATCAGCTTACAGCTTCCAGTGGCGGCGTGTGCGTGATCGTTGGAATTTCGTGTTGTACGTATATCCCTGACAATGATGCTGATGGTCATAGTATAGCTGACGGAATTAATAACATGACAAGAATTGCTGATGAGTTACAGAAAAGAGAAGTGAGTGATAGAAGTAGTTTTGGAGATTGGATCACAAATTGGGAACAAATGCTTATATCTGCTTTAATTCCAATAGGACTTATACTGTTAATCCTTGCATTTATTGTTTGTTGTATTATTCCATTTATCCGAATGTTGATTCATCGTGCAATGAATACTTTTGTATCTTCTCAATATGCTTTGATGAACAGAACTGTCAAGTATTAATGATTTTGAAGGAAATGTTTGATTTGAAGGATATCAGTCTGAGAGCCACTGTCCTGCAGAGTTTAGTTTCAACCTGCTTCACCACACTAGGGATTGCTCCTGTCTGCCGATCGATTGCTCCTGTCTGCCTCGCTGCCTGCTGCTGTGTGTGAGTGTGTTTGCTCCGAGGCTGTTAGCTCCGTCTAAGCCTCGCATTTCTTTCTGTTTTGATTTTGAACCATCATTTACTATCATTTCTAGTTGTTTATACTACTAATTACAGTTTACCTAACAGATTAACCTAACATCGCTAGCTTCCGTTATTGTTAGCACAACACGCTAGTATCTCGCTAGCCTGTTAAGGCGCCACCCGTGCGCTCAGTTATTTATTTATTTTTCTTGTGCGTGCCCGCGCATCTGAGTCCATAAAAAGCCCAGGTGAGTAAGAATCAGTCAACAAACACGGTGAGTAATGTCTTGTCCTGTTATTGTCACTTGCACATCATGCCATATGTTTACCATAGCCTTCCCCGTCGGCATAGGGTTTATATGTGATAAATGCAAGGAGACAGTCAGGCTGACGGAGAAGATTTCAGAATTAGAGACACGCATCCAAACTTTAATTGAGGATAGTAAGTGTGCTCGAGCTTTAGATACTACTTTGGATGCGCCTAGCATAGTGAACCATTTACATGATTCGGTTCCGGCTGAGTTATTGCCTGTGCAGCCAGGCAGATGGGTGACGGTGAGAAATCGCTCTAGTCGCGGATCAAAAAACCACTCTTCTGTTCCGGTTACCATAACAAATCGATTTGCCCCTCTCAGTGAAACACCCACTGAGAATGCTGTTGATTGTGCCCTGGTAATTGGCGATTCTATTACACGGAACGTGAAAATAGAGACACCAGCCACCATAGTCACATGTTTGCCGGGAGCCAGAGCGCCTGACATCAAAGCAAATTTAAAAGTGCTGGCTAATGCTAATCGTAAATTCTCTAAGATTGTTATTCACGTCGGCACTAATGATGTTCGACTTCGCCAGTCGGAGATCACCAAAATTAATATTAAAGAGGTGTTTGAACTCGCAAGTACGATGTCAGGCACTGTAATCTGCTCTGGCCCCCTTCCTGTTCGAAGGAGTGATGAGATAGTTAGTAGATTGTGTTCACTCAATGGCTGGTTGTCTAATTGGTGTCCGCAACATAATATAGAATTCATAGACAATTGGAAAAGTTTTTGGGGCAAGCCTGACCTGTTGAAAAGAGATGGTATTCATCCCACCTGGGATGGTGCTGCTCTTCTCTCTAGTAATTTGGCTCATAGTCTTAGAGATAAAACATGACAATCTGGGGCTCAGGTCAGGAAGCAGACAAACTGGCTAAACCGACCGTCTGCTAGCGGCCTCACGTCACCAAGGTCAGATAAATCCCATCACATAGAGACTCTTTCACCTAGATATCATCATATAGAGACTGTGTCTGTTCCCCGAATTTGGAAATCCAAAAAACTGCCAAACTTTTCTAAGGTTAAAAATCTAATTGATGTTCAAAAAATAAAAAACAGATATAATACAGATGAGCAAACGATAAAGCTTGGGTTGCTGAATATTCGATCCCTTAATTCAAAATCGCTCATAGTTAATGATAAGATTAAAGACTATAACCTAGATGTGCTGTGTTTGACAGAAACCTGGCTAAAACCAAACGATTACATTACTTTAAATGAGTCCACTCCGCAAGATTATTGTTATAAACATGAGCCTCGTCCGAAAGGCAAAGGGGGAGGTGTTGCTGTAATTTATAGTAATATTCTCAAAACCACTAAGAAATCTAGTTTTAAATATACTTCTTTTGAAGTGTTGGTGCTTAATGTAAAAATGTATAGTGTAAACAATAAATCACGTTTGAGAATTCTGCTGGCTACTGTATACAGGCCACCAGGGCACCATAAAGATTTTATCAAAGAATTTGCTGACTTTCTGTCAGAATTAATATTGGCTGCAGATAAAGTCCTAATTGTTGGTGATTTTAATATACATGTAGATAATGAAAAAGATGCATTGGGATTGGCATTTAAAGACATTATAAACTCAATTGGAGTGAGACAACACGTGTCAGGATCTACTCATTGTCGTAATCATACTCTTGATCTAATATTATCACATGGAATAGATGTTGATGGCGTTGAAATTCTGCAGCAGAGCGACGACATCTCCGATCATTATCTAGTCTTGTGTAAATTACATTTAGCCAAGGCTGCAAAGCCGACTCCGTGTTATAAATATGTTAGACCTATCACTTCTGCCACTAAAGATTGCTTTATCAATAATCTTCCAAATCAGTTTCATAATCTCAGCATCCCAGATAGCTTAGAAGAACTTGATATTGCAACAGAAACTTTTAACTCTCTCTTTTCCAGCACTTTAGACACAGTTGCTCCGCTGCGCTTAAAGAAGATTAAAGAAAATAGTCCAACGCCGTGGTACAATGAGCACACCCGGGCCCTTAAGAGAGCAGCCAGAAAAATGGAGCGAAACTGGAAGAAAACAAAACTAGAGGTATTTCGGATTTCATGGAAGGAGAGCTCGATTGCTTACAGAGAGGCCTTAAAAGATGCTAGAACTAATTATTTTTCAACCCTATTAGAAGAAAATAAACATAATCCTTGGTATTTATTTGAACAAGTGACTAAACTAACGAAAAAGAAAGCTTCAAGCCCAGAAGTTTCCAAGAAACACAGCAGTAATGACTTTATGAACTTCTTCACTTATAAGATTGATAATATCAGGGACAAAATTATAACTATGCAACCGTCTACTACAGTATCGCATCAGGGAGTATATTGTAGTCTCCGTGAGGAGCATTTTGATTCATTTGTTGCTATAGGAGAGGAAGAATTTTGCAAAATTGTTAATTCATCCAAATCGACAACTTGTATGCTAGACCCTATACCGACTAAGCTACTGAAAGAGATGCTTCCAGAGGTCATAGATCCTCTTCTAGATATCATTAATTCATCTTTGTCATTAGGATACGTACCAAAAACCTTTAAGTTGGCTATGATTAAACCGCTTGTTAAAAAACCGCGGCTTGATCCTACAGAATTAGTCAATTACAGGCCAATCTCGAATCTGCCTTTTCTGTCAAAGATACTAGAAAAAGCAGTATCCTCACAACTGTGTTCCTTTTTAGAAAGAAATAATATCTGCGAGGATTTTCAGTCCGGATTTAGACCGTACCATAGTACTGAGACTGCTCTCATTAAAGTCACAAATGATTTGCTCCTATCATCCGATCGTGGTTGTATCTCTCTATTAGTGTTACTTGATCTTAGTGCTGCATTTGATACTATCGACCACAACATTCTTTTAAATAGACTAGAAAACTATGTTGGCATTAGTGGAATTGCACTAGCATGGTTTAAATCATACTTATCTGACCGTTTTCAGTTTGTAGCAGTAAGTGAAGAGATGTCTTATCGATCACAAGTTCAGTATGGCGTACCACAAGGCTCAGTTCTAGGACCGCTGCTGTTCACTCTGTACATGCTACCATTAGGAGATATAATTAGGAAATATGGAATTAGCTTTCACTGTTATGCTGATGATACTCAGCTGTATATTTCTTCAAAACCTAACGAAACTTACCAATTCACAAAATTAACGGAATGCATAGCTGATATAAAGAATTGGATGACCAGTAATTTCCTATTACTAAATTCTGAAAAAACAGAGATTCTAATCATTGGACAAAAAACTTCCTCACCTAATAACCTAGAATACTGTCTAACACTTGATGGCTGCTCTGTTAAGTCTTCGTCGTCAGTTAGGAACCTGGGTGTGCTCTTTGATACCAATCTTTCATTTGAAAGTCACGTGTCTAGTATCTGTAAAACCGCATTTTTCCATCTTAAAAATATATCTAAATTACGTCATATGCTCTCACTGACAAATGCGGAACAATTAGTTCATGCTTTCATGACCTCAAGGCTAGATTATTGTAATGCTCTACTGGGTGGTTGCCCTGCACGCTTATTAAACAAACTACAGCTAGTTCAAAACGCAGCAGCTAGAGTTCTTACCAGAACAAGGAAGTATGACCATATTAGCCCGGTTCTGTCAACACTGCATTGGCTGCCCGTTAAACATCGTATAAATTTTAAAATATTGCTGATTACTTACAAAGCACTAAATGGTTTAGCTCCCCAGTACTTGAGCGAGCTCTTAACGCATTATAGTCCTTCACGTCTATTGCGATCTCAAAATTCTGGCCAGTTGATAATACCTAGAATATCAAAATCGACTTCTGGCGGTAGATCCTTTTCCTATTTAGCACCAAAACTTTGGAACAATCTTCCTAACACGGTCCGGGAAGCAGATACAGTCTGTCAGTTTAAATCTAGACTAAAAACACATCTCTTTGGCTTAGCATACACATAACACATTATAGATTTCTATAATTCAATGTTAGGCTGCATAGATTAGATTAGATCAGCCGGAACCGGGAACACTTCCCATAATTCCTGATGTACTTTGTACATCATAAGAAGGATGGCGTCTACGCTAATATTAGTCTCTCTGTTTATCCCGAGGTTTACCGCAAACCGCCGGATCCAGGGCATATCCAGATCTGATGAAGGACCATCACATGGACACGACGACACGCATTATCAGGGCTGTGAAGGCCCATGGACACCTCACCACACTCATCTCCTCACCGGCCGGATGACCCAACCCAACCAGATGAACTGGATAATATCGTGAAAGTTCTGATCTCATCTGACTCCTGACATTATGCTGCCTAACTCATAATCATACACTGTTTCGTTGGCCAAAGGAGGACTGGCCCCCCGACTGAGCCTGGGTCCTCCCAAGGTTTTTTTCTCCATTCTGTCACCTGATGGAGTTTTGGTTCCTTGCCACTGTTGCCTTCGCCTTTTGGCTTGCTTAGTTGGGGACATTTAATTTTCAATTGAACAATACTATTACAACATTGTTTTCCTGTTATCTCTGTAAAGCTGCTTTGAAACAATTTGTATTGTAAAAGCGCTATATAAATAAAGGTGACTTGACTTGACATATCTCATGTATTCTTGTATTAGAATAAGTATGCTGAAAATGATGTGATATGATAATTCTATTATATCAGAGGTCTTCACTCCTGCTCCTGGAGAGCCACTGTCCTGCAGAGTTTAGTTCCAACCTGCTTCACCACACCTGCCTTTGATTACTCAAGCGATTCTGAAGTGCTTGATGAGCTGATTCAGGTGTGTTTGATTAGGGTTGGAACTAAACTTTGCAGGACAGTGGCTCTCCAGGAGCAGGAGTGAAGACCTCTGAATTATATGATAATTATCTTATCAAAGTGGCCATTGTTAGAATTATTATTCCCCTTCAGCATACAATCTAAGAGTCTATGTACAATGGAGACTCGATCGGCCAACATAATAGCCACGTATGCACATTTTTTGGTATGTATGTATGTTAAACATCTGGGATCCATTAGTAGAGGAGTGAGCATCTCACCCCCTCCCTTCTATATTTTCTGTTCGTCTGTTTCTATAGAATGTGTATTAGGAAAGTTGCCTGGACCACAAGGCGAAGCTGGTCCTAGCAGGATGTTTTTACCATATAAGGACAATGTTATATAAAGTCCATATGATATCATGATGTAATGTTTGGTTCTATTGGTCAAACTTGTATTACTCCCCTTAAAACTTTCAGTATATAATATATAAGCGAGACAAAGGAGAATGAGAATCCTATCTCCCTTTAGCGCTGGAGTTGTGACTTGTTTATTCATCATCTACATAATAAAAGACCATACTTTTGGGCACTTCTGTTTCGGGACCATTTCATTCGTAACCTTACAGACTGTCACTAAAAAGCAGTGGTAAAACGTGAGGAAATGCTAGATTTTTTTTATAGCTGGCAAAGTTAAAGTCTTATGAAATACACTGACACTTTATTATTGTCCTTTCAAAAATAACTGAATGCCCTGCTACATATATTAGCCTACAGTAATCGTAATTCTATTTAAAACATTAATGTAGGCTACATGTATAATTATAATGTCATTATAAAATATATAGTTGTTTATATAGACACTATAAATGCATATATTTTTTTAATTATTAATTTTCCGCTTAAAAACAAAAAAACGTTCCGTGCATAGTAATTCTATTTAAAACATATTAATGTAGGCTACATGTATAATTATAATGTGATTATAAAATATATAGTTGTTTATATAGACACTATAAATGCATATATTTTTTTAATTATTAATTTTCCGCTTAAAAACAAAAAAATGTTCCGTGCATAGCCTAGATCTACGCGCCCCCTGAACCCCCATAATAAAGATGGCTCTGTGGAGTATGGATGACTTCTCATTTTAGACACACACATACCTCTGAAGGGATAGAAACGTCCTCTGGACTTGGTACCGCATCACTCGCAAGACGCAACCTGCATTGGTTGTCAACAAGGCAAAGTCCACCATTCTCCAATTCTCGAAGCTCTCTCGAGAAAAATATTCGCGGCACACACTATAGTTTAGATGTGTCTGTGGTTGTCTAGCCTAGCCCTGCCCTGGCAGCATCGCGGGGAAACATATTCAACCCACTTGGACTTTTGAACCACAAAACAAACACATGATTGCCTCTCTCATCTACTACGCGATATCACAGTTTGACATACCTGTATGTCTGTCATTGAAAAGATCCATGTGGTGTCATGAATAATTAAGAGATAGTGTCTTCTCATAGGATATGAAAACTCAGTCTCATTAATAATTATACTGCTACAGACGGCCCTGAAATGCTGTTGCTACATTTTTCTCAGTAAAAGTGAGTTTGGCGACAAACTCCCTCCATGTCTGTATGCACTTCTCATCGTGTGCAAGAATGTCTGCAATCAGACTGTGGGGATCGACCGATTCACCTGCCTCCAACTTTAGCAAATCGCGATTCTGCACATCATCGAGATGAATCTTTTGCAATGCGGACTTCACCATAATGCTGACATGGCCTCGAAACTGTACTGTTGTTTTGGTTGTTTTACAGAATGCTTGGCATTCGGCACAGCGAGTCATGAAAGTTCTTGAATTTACCGTTGGCAACAAGTGGTGTTTAGGGCAAAAGTGCTCCTCCTTCACTTCTGCGTCCATTATTTCGCCTACCACTGTGTGCAGGTCAGTGTCTGTGAATTTTTTAGCTGCACCGCAATCTCCTATCTGGCTGATGGTTGTCTGCACGGTGGTGCTCAGGGCGGCCATTCCTTTGAACTGTCTGACAGACACGTTGTCCAACCTGTACCAGGAGCCTTGTACCAGGTCATGCTTTCCCCAGAGAGTGAGCAACAGCAAATCACTGGCATTTGCAACGACGACACTTTTTCGCCGCACCCTTTGGCCCCGAACTACTATCTCCTTCTCCTCCAAAGCATGCATCATCTTTACGTTGACTGTAACCTACAAAAATAAAACGCACAAATAATCACTGTTGGGTCACTACTTTATTTATATTCATAGTAACACAACTTGTAATATTTGTCTCCAATTAGTCGCTTATAATATCTGTAATCTCATTAATGGCCTACACACCTTTTCTCTTATGCCTACATTCCACTTTTCTTTTTAAGTGCACCACCCTTTTAAGTTTACTGTTTTTCCACACCACTCGTTTGTGGAAGCCCCATTTTAATAATCCACTAGACAATTCTTTAAAGGAATAGCCTAGCTGACCCAAAAATTATAATTGAAAGAATTTGAGGGAGAGTGAATGACAAACGTGTATGAATTAGTTTTTTTTTTTTTTTTTTTTTTTTTTGCTGAATACAAAATAGAATATGTATAGGATTCTGACTAAGCAAAGACTTGATGTACCCAAATTGACTTCCGAAGTGTTTTTTCCCTAACATGGCACTCAATGATGCGCACAAACTGTCTGGTTGTTGACAATATGCAAAATATCGTATTCTGTGTTTAGCTGAAGAAAGAGGGCGAGTCAATGATGCCAGAATTGTAATTTTTGGTTCTCTTCCTTTAAAGAGGAAGTTAACCCAAAAACAAATATTGTGTCATTCCATACCCATTATCCCTTCATCTACGTTGACAACATTAATGAACATATTTCAATCAAAAACGTAAGAGCTTTCTCTTTGTCCATTGATGTCATCAGCAACTTAATTTGTGTTTCACACGAACACATTTTTTGGAAGTTCAAACACCGATGAGTTATCAAGCACTCACAGTGCAAGGCCACTGTGACGTCCTGTGACGTGGACACGATGAAGATTTTAAACCCGGAAGACGAAAACCCCCCCCCTCAAATTTAACCATTTTAACCCTACCATTAAATCTAACAGATGCAAACATTGTCTTCAATGGTGTTCAACACACATACCTCTATTAAAATCTCAGAAAATTTGGTTTGGGGTTTCATTAAAAAGTTGTCGAGCCAGAGCCAGCAGAGAGACACAAACCTGACGTGCCTAATCAAACGAAAAGAAAATATGATGAAGGGTTCTTGCTCTTGGATTCACGGCAGCGGTGGTGGGGGCTGAGGGAGACCGATGTGTGTTCTGTGTCTTAAACCGCTAGCAGCAGACAGCATGAGACCCAACAAATGAAGACGACACCTAGAGATGACACACCCCAGTCACGTCAATAAGCCACTTGATTTCTTTCAAAGAAAACTGACAGAATACCGTCAACAGGAGACTCGCATGGTAAAAGCTGCATCAGTAAACAGTAAAGCAGAGATGGCTTCATATCTAGTGGCATATAGAATTGCACAATGCAAAAAACCACACACAACTGCAGAGCAGCTCATTCTCCCCGCTGCTCTAGACATGGAGAGAAGCGCAGCAAAATTAAAAGCTGCCCCCGTCAAACGACACAGTTGCGAGATGTATATGCAACATTTCAAGAGATCTTGAGGATCAACTCATAGAAAAATTAAAAGACAGTCGTTTTGCATTACAATACTGCAATACTGTTTGTTCATCTCGTACGTCCGCTTTGTGAATGGCGAGTCACTGTGCGAGGATTTGCTGTTTTGCAAATACATAAAAAATAGAGCCACATCTGATGAGCTGTTAAAGATCATGGACCGTTAGCTCAAAGAACACAGCCTTAAATGGAAAAACTGTGTGGGCTTTTGCTCTGATGGCGCACAGACCATGACAGGGTCAAGAAACGGGCTGCAGGAACTAATAAAGAGGATTGCGTCATTCACAGGGAAGCGCTCGCGTCAAGGCAGCTCAGCCCTGAACTAAATGACGTGTTAACAGAAGTTGTTAGCGTGGTCAATTTTATCAAATCCCGATCCCTGAAAGCGCAACTGTTCTCCGCACTTTGTGAGGAACCTTTGTGAGGGTCACCATATTTAACAGTCTGTATATTCCAATGTAATGTTAATGCACATTATACTTTTTAGGCTTTACCATAATTCTTCACCACAAATCCATAAATCTTATATATTTCAGGTGGTCACCCATTAGCCATCACAGACCATTGCCAAGGTATGTCATCCAGAAGATGTCTCAATAGTGAACATCAATAAGAAAAAATGGACAACACTTACAAAGTTAATATTAAAGCATAAACACCTAGTGGAGGAAATAAAGGTGCACATCCTTGAGCTGGTCAGCAACAAATGCAAAAATATCTGTAATCCAAACAACGGTTTCATCCTGTGGAAGTCCGGATGATCTGAAAGCATTTTCATTCACCAGCTTAGAGGCAGACCTAAAATGTTTTTTTTACCATTCCTTTTCTCCATTCTCACAACTACCACCAACCACTCTCAAACTGAAACTTGTGCAGCAGCTTCCATTGCTTTGAGAGAAAGAGAAGCCCGCCTGTCAGCCTTTGCATACTACCTAGGTAGTATACTACATTATGGTGGGGTGAAAAAAACAGTGTTTCAAAGGCTGAGCAAAATGGCCCTCTGGTAAGTACCCTCTGGGACTGATCTTTAAAGACGAGAACCAAACGTCAGATTTGGTGGACTTCGCCACCTTCAGAAAGAGTAAGAATATAATCATAATCCACTGTCACTTTTTGGCAGGATAAGGGCTTTATTGAAGATTATAATTCCACCGTTTGCATGTAATCCATTTAGGTATGTGCCAAAGGGACAAGACAGGGTGCCAAATGTATTAGTAGGAGGTGATTGGCCGAAACATACAGTGGGCCTTCGCAGATGGTGCTACAAAGGAAGACAGACCGGAAGGTCTCATCTTTAAGTTTGAGGACTGGCATGCCATCCGAAACCTCTTTGAAGTGAGTAACAAACTATAGAATAATGTTGATTAGTAAAGAAATTAAAGCGTCTACTTTAGACTACTTTAGATTAAAGTAAAGCGTCTACACCACTACTTTAGATTAAAAAAAATTGAATCCCTCATATTGATAGCTTCTCCCTGATGCCCGCAAATGAATTCAAATCTCCTGGAATCTAGAGCGAGCGAGCAAGAGTGTGCATGCGAGACAGAACATACTGTGCTCCAAATCATGTAGCGCGCACGGCAGAGAGGGAGAGAGCGAGAGACCTTGCTTGTGTGCCTCATTAGCCGCATGTAAGACAGAGAGCATCCTGATTGGCCTATTTCGGTAACAGACCAATAATTAGATCAAAGGTTTTTAATACAGTTTAGATTTATTTTGCCATATTGGTTTCTGCATTATCTATGTGAATGTTAAAATCTCCAGCAATGGCAAAACAGTCAAACTCAGAGGTAATTGTTGATAACAGTTCTGTAAAGTAAAGTATTTTGGAGGCCTGTAAATAATGATAAGTAAAATTCGTGGAGTACCTTTTAACACAATACCCAGATATTCAAAAGATGGGTAATTACCAAATTATATTTGCTTACATTGATAGACATCTTTAAAAAGAGCAGCTAAACCCCCACATCTCCTAACAGCTCTGCAGCCACTCATAAAAGTAAAGTTAGGAGGGGATGTTTCATTGTGGACTGTTGCACTGCAGCTGTCTTCTAGCCAAGCTTCATTTAACAACATAAAATCCAGGTTGATTGGGGTTATTGTAACGATGCAGCAGACACAAGGGGATCCATTCGCAGCATTTATTAGAGTAGTCAAACAGGCAGGGATCAACAACAGCAAACAGGACAACGGAGACAATTCAATTCAATTCAATTCAAGTTTATTTGTATAGCGTTTTTCACAATACACATTGTCTCAAAGCAGCTTTACAGAAAGTGCATTTCAGAAATGTACAAAGAAAAATACAGTTAGTTAATCATGTATAAATTTAGGCATAACATATCGCCGGTGTTTAGTCGTCTCTTCACAGGCGTCGAGTCGTCTCTCCACTGGCGTTTAGTCGTCTCATCACAGGTGTTGGGGCATCTGAAGTCTCCGTGAGAGGCTGGATACAAACTGTAGCTGACGAACGCTAGCATCCTGAGATAACAGCAGAAAGACAGATGGGAAATAATTAGCATAGCTGATGTTCATAATGTTAATGCATTCGAACTGATTCAGAAGTAGTATAAAAGGTAAGCATTAAGTGAATGCTTGGTTAAAGAGATGCGTCTTTAATCTAGTTTTAAACTGGGACAGCGAGTCTAAAGCCTGTTTTATGCTTCTGCGTCGAATCGACGGCGTACCCCCGCAGAGCCCTCTGCGTCGCCGCGAACCCCTCTCCGCCCCCTACGCCGTAGCTCGACGTGCACCTCCAAAAAATTTTAACTACGCGTCGAGGCTACGCAGACCGCAAGGGCTGTGATTGGTCAGATGTACAGAGATGCAACGCAACCTGACGCAGAACCATAAAACGGCCACAACGCCGTATGAGTGACGACGTAGATACGCCGTGGAGTTGACGCAGAAGCATAATGAGGCCTTGAGTCTCGAACAATATCAGGAAGGCTATTCCAGAGTTTAGGAGATAAATGTGAGAACGCCCTCCCTCCTTTAGTAGACTTAGATATCCTAGGAATGACCAGAAGCCTCGAATTTAGTGATCTTAAAGAGCGCGATGGATTGTAGGGCGATAGAAGGTCTGTTAAATACACAGGAGCTAAACCATTTAGAGCTTTATAAGTCTACTTTGTAATTGATACGGAACTTAATAGGTAACCAGTGTAGAGATGATAAAATTGGTGTTATATGATCATATTTTCTTGATCTAGTAAGAACTCTAGCGGCTGCATTTTGCACTAACTGTAGCTTGTTTATTGAGGATGCAGGACAACCAGCTAATAAAGCATTACAGTAATCTAGTCTCGAGGTCATGAATGCATGAACTAACTTTTCTGCATCTGAAACAGATAGCATGTTACGTAGCTTAGCAATGTTTCTAAGGTGGAAAAAGGCTGTTCTTGTAACATATGAAATATGATTTTCGAAAGTCAAGTTGCGGTCTAGTATAACACCCAGGTCTTTTACTGTAGTGGATAAAGTAACAGGACATCCTTCTAAATTAAAGTTGTATTGTAAGGGATTTTGTGGGTAGTTTTTTGGACCAATAAGTAATACCTCCGTTTTATCTGAATTTAATAGCGGGAAATTACACGTCATCCAGCATTTTATATCTTTTAGACACTCTGTCAAGTTAGATAAGTTAGTGTTTTCATCTGGTCGTGATGAGATATATAATTGAGTGTCATCAGCATAACAGTGAAAATTAATTCCATTTTTCTTATAATATTACCAAGTGGCAGCATATATATTGAGAATAGCAGAGGGCCTAGGACAGATCCTTGCGGCACTCCATAGTCTACTGATGTTATCTTCGATTTTTCCCCATTTAAACAGACAAAATGGTAACGGTCTGATAAGTACGATCTAAACCAGCTTAATGCCTGTCCCTGAACACCAGTGTAGTTTTGTAGTCGATCTAAGAGTATTTTATGATCTATAGTGTCGAACGCAGCACTAAGATCAAGTAGAACTAGTATTGAGATACAGCCTTGGTCAGAGGCTAAAAGTAAATCATTTGTAATTTTAACTAGCGCAGTTTCTGTGCTATGATGCGGTCTGAATCCCGACTGAAATTTTTCATAGATATCATTTTCTTGCAAGAAAGAACACAATTGAGCGGACACAATTTTTTCTAGTATTTTAGACATAAATGGAAGATTTGAGATGGGTCTGTAATTTGCTAGGTTATTTGGATCTAATTGCGGTTTCTTAATGAGAGGTTTTATTACTGCCAGCTTGAATATTTTTGGAACATGACCTAAAAATAAAGACGAGTTAATAATATTGAGAAGAGGCTCTTCCACTACAGGTAACACTTCTTTAAGTAGTTTAGTGGGTATTGGGTCTAATAAACATGTTGTTGGTTTAGATCCAATGATAAGTTTATTTAGTTCTTCCTGTCCTATAGTTGCAAAGCGGTGTAGTTGTTCTAGGGGGGCCATAATTGAGGCTGAGTCATAAGACACCATAGAGGATTGTACATTTACAATTGTGTTTCGGATGCTTTCTATTTTCTCATTGAAGTAATTCATAAAATCATTACTACTATATTGTAACGGAATATTTTGCTCTGGAGATGTCTGATTATTTGTTAGTCTAGCCACGGTGTTAAATAAAAACCTTGGATTATTTTGGTTATTTTCTATTAGTTTGCGGAGATGCTCAGCCCTGGCTGATTTTAGAGCCCTTTTATAACGTGACATACTGTCTTTCCACGCGATTCTGAAGACCTCTAAATTAGTTTGTTTCCAAGGCAAGGCAGAGACAAACCAGATACAAGCAAAAAGTCGAGGCAGGCAGAGAGAATAAGAGTCCAGTAAAACAGTCCAGGGTCAGGGCAGGCAGAGAAGGGTCAGCAACGATAAACGATCCACAGTAGGGGTGTAAGAAAAAAATCGATACACTTGAGTATCGCGATATTTTATTTTGCAATACTGTATCGATTTTCAAAAACGCAATATCGTTTTTTTCTCTATTTTGTGCAAAAATATTCATGGTAAGACCGTGGTTCGCGTTTATGTTGTGTTTAAATCCCTACCACTAGATGGCTATGCTGAGACGCACCACTAAGTGCTGCGTCCCAATGTGCATACTATCCATCCTAAAGTATGTGACATTAGTAATTTCCAATACTATTTAGGGCAGATAGGGTGGATAGTGGATAGGTGCACATTGGGACCCAGCTTATGATTTTAATTAATATGCACGAGGGAGAGAGAGCAAGACAGCGCGCATGTTGTTTGAAGACGTGAGAGTGCGCGCGGCTGGGGGTGTGTCTCTGTCTGTCTGTCTGTCTGTCTGTCTGTCTCTCTCTCTCTCTCTCTCTCTCTGCTCGTTTGCGAACTGTCAAGCGCAGCAGTCATTCTATTCTACATCACTCACCGATCAAAAAAGGCTTTAGCGGGACACAAATTTGCTTTGGCGGCCGCCAAAAAGCGGACGATCCGACTGGTTTTAGAAGATTAAATACAATCCGAAACTAAAAAACAGAACCGGCCTTATTTGAGACTGGCCTTTATTTACCAAAACCTGTAGCCACACCGGGCGTGTAAAAGAGACAGGCGTCTATATGGGACTCAGCTATTATTTGAAGTTTTACGGTATGTGTTGGATGTACTCTGTGTATGAATAATAGGGCAAGCATTTTTTTAATGACAGATTGCACCTCAGATTGCACCTTATGTGTTATGCATTAGCCTAGATGTCACAGTCAGGGTCTATGTATTTTCTTTAACTGACTATTTACATTTGTTCCTCAATGTTTCCTTTAGGAATTGTGTTCGTGTTTTTGCAACACAAAACGTGTTTGATGTACCCTGTGTACTAGGAATGGTGCAAGCTTTTTTTTATTTTTATCGACATAGACAGATGTCTTTTATTTTTTCTTAAACCACACACCACATTAACGTAAGAGTGTGTGTTGTGTGTGCGTGCGTGTCTGTGTGTGTGTGTGTGTGTGTGTGTGTGTGTGTGTGTGTGTGTGTGTGTGTGTGTGTGTGTGTGTGTGTGTGTGTGTGTGTGTGTGTGTGTGTGTGTGTGTGTGTGTGTTGTGTGTGGTGGTTGTGGTGGTGTGGTGTAGAGGTTAAGGACCTGGTCGTCATGCAAAATAGTTGTGGGTTCAATGCCCTTATTCAATCCCTTTGTAATATCATTGACATATGTAACTGACTTTGGATAAAAGCGACTGCTAAATAAATGTATATGTCTGTGAGAGATGGACAGAATAACTGATAAAAAATGTCAGCCATTCGCTAAACTATATATTTCTGTTAGATAGGTGCAGCAATGCAAAACAATGCATGGGGACCAAAACAAGGTCCCCATGCAGATTTCAATGCCTATAAGGAATTTGTGCGTAAGGACACAACTGCACTCTTCCTAGCTATTGCACGCTTCCTAGCTGCTGCAATGGAGCACTTTGGGTTGCAGGATGTCACAGGTAAATTGACACTTGGTATCACCTTCATAATTGAGAATTAGCATTTATCACATAAATACATGTATCTATACAGGTTTTGGAATGGTAGAGGGGGGAAGGGGAAAAATATTCCACTTGACCTCCATCTGGAACACCTGACCAATTTCTTGAAATCATTTATGAAAGGCTTGAGGCCAAACCTATCAGAAATGACGGCAGCCAGAATTAGTAAGTCTTTTGGACAAAACAGACACAGAGCTGGGGATGTCAAGGCCGACTGGCATTCACTATGTAACCATGTAGATTATGGATAATGAGGTTCAGGTCAAATATCTGTGTGCAGTGTTCTAAAACCGCATCAATGAGTTAATCTCCAAAACCAGTGCAGGCTGTGTCGACTGTGTAAAGACTTGTATGGGCCTGAAGTAAACTACTCCTGTAATTATGTAACAGGTCCCCAATCAAAAGTTTGTCCTCAGGTGTGACCATTCTGCATTTGTCAATATTTAGTTATATTTGGGTGTTGGCACCCCACAACCTTCAGGTTCACAAGAACAAACAGAATGGCAGTGGGTGCAGCACAGATGTCCTGGATCTACAGATGTGGTTTGTTCCTTTGAAATGGCAGTACAAAGCTTTCCGCAGACAACTAGTGATTCCAGTCTCAAGTACTGTCTTAACTGCTGGGTCAAGCTTTGTATGCTGTTTCACAGCGTAAACAATCGCATGTGCCTGCAACCCATCTCTGCCTGCCCTCCCGACCTGCTGAACCATGGCTTCCGCATAAACTGGTAACCCATACATCACAATGTGTGATATGTTTGGAAAATTTAAGCCCATCCCACGACAATTCTGCAGCTACCCTGTCCACTCAGAGATGACAGCACTCTGTTCTTATTGTGAGGGTGTGTCTGGCTGTGGAACATGCCTATACGTAGGTTTTCAGTCTTTTTCTCAGGGTCTCTGTCAACCCAGGAATCTTCACCCAGTTCCCCCTTCAAATGGCAAAACACTCTGCCAAACTCCTTGACTCCTAGTTTTGAAGTAAATAATAACTGGCAACATGGATAAACCTTTTTCTTTAACATCCCTCACCATCCAGTCCAGTGTATGGGCAGGGACTTTGATCAGACCCAGTCTGATGTTTTTTCTGTTTGGGCTCAGAGCCATAGTAGTTGTCCATCTGCAGCTGATTCATTACCCTGGCTCTGGATTCAAGATCAGCAGAAGCAGTCAATGCCAGCACAGGTGTACCTGGAATATATAAGAGTACAATGAGCAACCAATAAGTATCAGTTAAATAAGAAATTATGAGTAGTATCATCTATTACTTTTTAATGACCGAACTCACATCTAAAAAGAATCCTTCAATTATACGGGGTATAGGGACTACCAGTATGGGTAAGGTGTGTGAGTACATACAAATTGACACCATTGTTAGATGCCAACTCAGAGATGGCTTTGACCTTCTGGTCACACTATTAAACTTACATGTATCAATTCACACAGTAGCTGTATGCAAATGATTTTGATTAAAGTGGTGAAATAGACAAAGTGTAGAACGCATCGAAGACTGTACATGCAGAAAGGATATTGTTGTGTACATATTTACCAGCTTTAACAAGGGATCTAAGTTCTCCCAACTTGGCAAAGCTCTCACGAAATGGCGTCTGCCCTTTTGCAGTCTGACCCCTGATAGAAATAACAGAGTAAATTAGAACAATTGAACTGTTTGATATTTCGCTAGAATAAAACTAACATTATGATTGTACTAAGTCTGAGTTAGCTAACGTACATCGACACCTAGGTACTAGATATGTTTACAACATTAGATTCATATCACTACATTATGAGTATTTTACTAAAGTCAGAAAGTCAGACTATCTCTTACCATTTGTAAGTGAGATGAACTTCATCCACAACGATACCCACACGTTGGCTTGAAAAACTTTGGAGCCTAGCATGTCCCTCCACTTCTTGTTCAGCAGCCAGGATTCCAGGCTTTCGAAAAGGAGCTGGCAATGACCGCTGTTTATGTCCACCTCATCGTGCACGCTGAGTGCATCGCAGTGATGCCCATTTCGGTTGCTTATTTCACTTGGTCCTCCATGAGTGCAACCAAAGGAGAAACAACAATGACCACAGGTGTTTTCATTTTGCCCCATCTTCTTAGCGATCATCGGGGCCAGCTAATAAATTAAACTTTTGCCGAATTCCGTAGGAAGGACGGCAAAGACATCTTTCCCATCGACAAATGCCTTGATCGGGGTTCTCTGTTCCTCTTTTAAAATGATTGAGCTGTCTACATCTTCTGTAACAGAAGCGATGGCTGAATCTACACATCTAAATTCTCCAGCGGCAGCCATTCTTTGTTGTAAACGAATTCAACCCATGCGCTCTTTGGTGATGTGGATGATTACGTTACTGTTGATCATCTGTCC
The DNA here is from genome assembly GCA_036326025.1 of Chrosomus eos. NCBI lineage: Eukaryota > Metazoa > Chordata > Actinopteri > Cypriniformes > Leuciscidae > Chrosomus > Chrosomus eos. Next base: position 33,759,592 of record CM070822.1, read on the forward strand.
ATCATCGTATAAAGCCCGCCCGGACAATTTGATTGGTCCGAACAGCTTTGGTTTGGGCATACTTGCTTCACAACGGATCAAGTCCAGACCAAACTTCCCCCTCTCAAAAGTTCAGCTGGCATCCAGGCTACTTGTTTATACCACATAGGTCCATTGTCGGGTACAAATCTCGACCTGTCTTTGGAATAAGAAAATAATGGGAGTAGTAGCCCTTCTGAGTCTCCCCCACTGGAACTTATCTTACAGGCCTTTTCTCTAAGAGGGAGGATATTTCTGCTTCCAACACCTGAGCTGAATCCCCATTTGCTACAGATGCTATGTTGTTGTTGTGCTTGTTTTACAGCGAACTGAAACTTGTAACCCTTTGTTACAGTCGCAAGGACCCACAGATGCACAGAACAGCACTTTGGTCAACCAATGTTGTTTTAAATGTGCTTTATAAATAATTAGGGCCCGAGCACCCGTTCGAGGACCCTCTTGAAACTGTTAGGATTATTTTTTTATTAGGGCCCGAGCACCCGTGCGAGGACCCTCTTGAAACTGTTAGGATTATTTTTTTCTTTTTTTTTTCTTTTTCTTTTTTCTGCAAAGTAAGCCCCATTTTCTAGGCCGCAACATGCTCGAAAAGTCACCAAATTTTGCACACCTGTCAGGACTGGTGAAAATTTTTGTATTTTGTGGGTTTCGCGGATGGGCGTGGCAAAATGGCTCGCTAGCGCCACCTAGAAAATTGAAAAAAATTAGCCCTTCGTCCATGTTCGACCTAAATGCACGAAATTTGGCGGGGACGTGTAACATATCAAGACGCACAAAAAAGCCTCAAGAACCCATACTCTAAAGTCCATTTTGAATTTGGCGGACATTTTGGGACGATTTACACACTCCGTACTTTAACGAACTCCTCCTAGGGATTTTGTCGGATCGACTTCAAATTTCTGCTGTGCCTTCTAAAGGCATTGACGATGAAAAGTTGTGCTCTCTGCGCGTTTTCGTAAATGGGCGTGTCCGTGGCATCGATGATTCGCCATGAAACAGGAAGTTGGAGTAACTTTGCTGTACATGGGGGTTTCCGGATGCAGCGGGTGAGTGCAGACGTGTATTAGTGAGCTCCCGGTAGTGGTACCTAGCAACTGCCTTTAACCTGATTTAACCTCTCATCAATTTAATTTGTTTGCAAGAGGCAAAGCCATTAAGATCACTTTTGTATGGCAAGCTATAATTTTCGACATAAAAAGCAAAAGAAAACCACAACTCAAACTTCATCACGGCACCTGCACGCGGTAAACACAGGAAACATGGCGGACGGGGAAAAAGAAACATCCTTCAGCAAACTTCTCGCTGCCATTCAAGAAACTAAAGACGACCTCACAAAGCATATTGACAAGAAAACAGCCGACATACAAACGACATTAACGAAAATCGAGTCTTCACTCTCTACGCTGGCGGAACAGGTCGAGGAGATACAGACACAAGTGAGGTCGAGGAGAAACAGACACGAGTGAGTACAAATGAAGACAATATCAAAGATACGCACGACCATGTTGGCGAAATGGAGAAACTGATCACGCACCTCAAAACCAAAACTGACGACTTGGAAAACCGCAGCAGGAGGTCTAACATTAGGATCATAAATGTTCCTGAACAAGCAGAGGGTCGTGATACTGTGGGATTTTTGGAAAAGTTTATACCGGAAATACTGGGGAAGGATAACTTTACCTCACATGTCACTCTGGAAAGAGCACATCGCGTCGGGAAGAAGTCTGACAGACCGCGGCCTATCATCGCCAAATTCCTAAACTTCAGAGACAAAGAAAAAACCCTTCGACTGGCCAGAAGTAAAGGAGAGTTGACATACGAGAACAAAAGGATATCATTCTACCCAGATTACAGCGCAGACCTGCAGCGTAGGAGAGATGAGTTCCGTGACGTGAAGAGGACTTTGCGAGAGAAGGGAGTGGAATACGCGCTGATCTTCCCAGCTCAGCTTCGTGTCAAGCATCTGTAAACAATTAAGTTTTTCTCCACTCCAGCAGAAGTGCAACGCTTTTTGAAAGCCCTTCCAAGTGAGTAATAAAGCTATTCAAAGTGACAGCCAAAGTGACAGCAATACACAGTCCATCGTTATAGACTGACGAGAAATGTTGTGATTCAAACTATAATAATCGAATCCGGTTGTCTTCAAATATCTAAAGTAACTTGGACTTTGACTAATGGTAAACTGTGGAGCCTATGTGCGGGCTAATTTAACTGATGTTATGGTTTGTATCAGAATGGTAGAATCAGATCATACTTTTCATTTTCTCTATAACTTGCATATTTCTGCCTTATTTCTCATATTGTAAAATTGCAAGCGTTCCTATATACAAACGGTTATGAGTGGCCAGTTTTTTAGTTATTTTTTATTTATCAGCAGTTGCTGGAGCCACACCTGTTGCTTAAGAGAGTTAACGTTACCTACCTAATGTGTTTTTGTTACAAGGGTTTTATTAGGCGGGTTTTTACTTTAATGTTTTGGGGTTTTGTATGGTTTCTCACTAAAACTCAAATTTCCGCTTACTCACATAATCCAGATTACTCTCAAGTTCAGATTCCATCCATAGAACTGGTTAAAATGATAATTATCCTTCTGAGACATCTACACGTAAAATTTATATTATGGGTAAACTAACATGTATATCTTGGAATATAAGAGGGATCAACTCACCAATTAAAAGGAAGAAAATGTTGACATATTTAAAGAGACAAAAGGTAGACATTGCTTTTATTCAAGAGAGCCACCTCACTGACTCTGAACATTTAAAACTGTGCAGAGACTGGGTGGGTAATGTTTTCCATTCCTCTTTCTCCTCAAAAGCAAGAGGTGTTGCTTTGCTCATTAATAAACACCTGAACTTTAAATTAAATTCGGTTGAAAAGGATCAAAACGGCAGATTTTTACTTGTTGATTGTGAAATAAATAGGAACAAGATATCCTTAGTGAATATATATGGGCCCAACTATGATGACCCGTTGTTCTTTAACAATCTGATTATGAAACTGGCTACAATTGGGGGTCAATGTGTTGTGGGAGGAGACTTCAATCTGGTTTTAAATCCTCTTTTGGATCGATCACTACCCAAAACATCTTTACTATCAAAGGCAGCAACAGCACTAAACGTCTCAGGTTACTATTGTAACCATAGTTCCCTGAGAAACAGGGAACGAGACGATGCGTCGAACGACACGGTGGGAACGCCTCTTGCGTGATTGCGTCTGAAGCATCTATGCCAACTAGTCCAATGGAATGAGAGAATGAGCGTCACGGGCGGGTGACGTCATGAACCAGGAAAGGATAAGAGCACTTCCGCTGCTCGCCGGCATTTAGCTTCGACAGTTGCCGAAGCAAGCCGATCGCAGGGACGCAGGAAGTATGGCAGGGGGACGCATCGTCTCGTTCCCTGTTTCTCAGGGAACTATGGTTACAATAGTAACCTGAGACGTTCCCTTTATCGAAAAAGGGAACTTCGAGATGCGTCGAACGACACGGTGGGAACGAGAATACCCAACCCGCCATAATTACAAGTACCTGAGTGTCAGTCTGTTGATCTAAGCACTCAGCACCTGAGAACCTGGGGCAGCATCCAGGTCCAAACTGTAAAATCTCACGAATGTGAGCGGAGAGGACCAGCCCGCCGCATCACAAACATCTTGAAGAGATACCCCCTGCAATATGGCTTTAGAAGCCGCCATACTCCTGGTCGAGTGAGCTCGGACCACCAAAGGACAAGGCTGGCCCGAGTACTCGTATGCCAGTGAAATAGCCTCGACTATCCACTTACTGACTGTCTGTTTGGAAGCAGGAAGACCTTTCTTAGGTGATCCAAAGCAAATCAGTAATTGGTCGGACTTCCTGATTGAGGATGTCCGACGTACATACGTGTCCAATGCTCGCACTGGACACAAGAGGTGCAGTCTTTCCTGGTCCGCAGTTGCAAAAGGAGGACAGAAAGCCTGCAGCACAATAGGCCTCGGAGTCAAGGTTGGAACCTTAGGGACGTATCCCTGTTTTGGATATAGGAACGCCTTGACCATCCCCGGTGCAAATTCAAGGCAGGTGGGGGAGACCGAAAGAGCCTGAAGGTCACCAACTCTCTTTAGGGACGAAATAGCTAGCAGAAAGAAGTCTTGAAAGTAAGGAACTTTTCTGAGACCGAATCTAAGGGCTCGAATGGAGCCCTAGACAGGCCTACTAGAACTACAGTCAAATCCCAAGCTGGCACCTTAGTGCGAATTGCAGGCCTCAGCCTCAAAGTGCCACGAAGGAAACGTGTAATCAGGGGGTCTCGACCCAAAGATATACCTCCCACCATGGTATGGTAAGCCGCAATGGCTGCCACGTAAACTTTTAGTGTGGAAGGACATAGACCTGACACAAAGCGCTCCTGCAGGAACTCGATTACTGTGTTGACAGAACAATTAACCGGATCCCACTGATGTCGGTGACACCATAAGGAGAAAACTCTCCATTTAAGCGCATACAGTTTCCTCGTAGCTGGAGCTCTGGAGCTTAGGATGGTCTCAACAGCCTCAGCTGAAAGACCACTATCTATAAGTTGGGCCCCCTCAGAGGCCAAACCCAAAGATTCCACATGTCTGGTCGAGGGTGAAATATTGTGCCCCCGGCCTGAGACAGAAGGTCCCTCCTCAAAGGGATCTCCAATGGAGGCCCGTCTAGCAGAAGGATCAGGTCCGCAAACCAGATCCGACTTGGCCAGCGTGGTGCTACTAGCAGTAGGCTTATTCCATACCGACGGACCCTCTCCAGAACTCCTGGGAGCAGAGCAACAGGGGGAAAGGCGTACAGACGTAGCCTCGGCCACGTCTGCACCATGGCGTCCAGCCCCAGGGGGGCTGGGTGCGTCAGAGAATACCAGAGAGGACAGTGCGTCGTGTTCTGAGACGCGAACAGATCCACCTCTGCCTGACCATATGCCTCCCAGATTTTCTCCACCGCCTCGGGGTGGAGTCTCCAATCCCCTGGCCTCAGCTCCTGCCTCGACAGGATGTCTGCTCCTATATTCTGGTCCCCAGGAATATACACTGCCCTCAGAGAGAGTACCTTCCCCAGAGACCACAGGAGGATCTGGTGCGCCAGTTTGCAAAGCGGACGCGAGCGCAGACCCCCCTGGCGGTTCAGATAAGAGACCACTGGTGTGTTGTCTGTTCGAACGAGCACATGATGGCCTCTTAGGTCCGGAAGGAAATGTCTCAACGCATTGAAGACGGCCATCATCTCCAGGCAATTTATGTGCCAAGAAAGATGATGGCTTTTCCACAGACCCTGAACCGAGCGGCCTTCCATTACCGCTCCCCAGCCGGTGAGAGAAGCATCTGTCGAGATCACTACTCGATGGCAAAGAGCTCCCAACACCGGACCCTGGGTTAAGAACCAGAATTTACATATAACTAAGGCACGAAAGCATCGCCGCGTGCCTTGATATGCAAAGTGGGTTTCCCCTCGGGGAGAACCTTCTGGTCCTGAGCCAGCACTGTAAAGGTCTCATGTACAGCATGCCAAAAGGAATTCCGTTGGACACTGCTGCCAGTAGACCCAACAGTCTCTCGAACTGTTTACAATGCGTGACTGGTTTTGGGTTAAGAACCAGTGTTTACTACATATAACTAAGGCACGAAAGCATCGCCGCGTGACCTTGATATGCAAAGTGGGTTTCCCCTCGGGGAGAACCCTCTGGTCCTGAGCCAGCGCTGTAAAGGTCTCATGTACAGCATGCCAAAAGGAATTCCGTTGGACGCTGCTGCCAGTAGACCCAACAGTCTCTCGAACTGTTTTACAGTGCGTGACTGGCCTAGCCTCAGCTCTTCTGTGGCTGTTAGGATAATAAATCCCATACCACACCAAGGAAAGTGGTTCTCTGTACTGGAGAAAGTACACTCTTCTTGGCATTGAGCCTCAACCCCAACATCTCTATATGAGCGAGAACGACACCTCAGTGCCGAACCGCCAACTGCTCTGATTCCGCTAGAATCAGCCAGTCGATATAATTCAGAATGCGTATGCCCTGAAGCCTGAGAGGGGCTAAAGCTGCATCCATGCATTTCGTGAACGTGCGGGGTGACAAAGCTAGGCCGAAAGGAAGAACCCGATATTGGTATTCTTTGCCCCTGAAAGAAAACCTCAGGAACTTCCTGTGCTGAGGGAGGATGGAGATATGGAAGTATGCATCCTTTAGATCTATCGTGACGAACCAGTCCTCGGATCTGATTTGGGTCACGATCTGTTTGAGGGTCAGCTAACTTGAACTTTAGTTTCTGAACTGACCGAATAAACAGGCGAAGATCTAAAAGGGACGCAACCCTCCATCCTTTTTTGGAACAATGAAATAATGGCTGTAAAAACCCGACTCTCTGACGGGTGAGTACACCTGTTCTATAGCTTCTTTGCTAACAGGGCCTTTACTTCTTGTCCCATTACCAGAGCCTGCTCGGGATGCACCACTGTGGGCAGCACCCCGCTGTAATGAGGAGGACGAGAGCCAAACTGGATTCTGTATCCCTTCTCTACAAACTGCAGGACCCAATGAGAAATATTCGGCAGAAGCATCCACGCTGCCAGAAAATTTACTAAGGGAACCAGCCCCTCGAGGCTGGTCTCTGGTGTTACTGAGGGAGCCAAATCTGGAGCCTGAAACATAATGGCAGGAACTACCTGACCTGACTACTCAAAAACCCCCCTCAGAGGGCGCGAAACCAATGCTGTACCGCAGCATAGCATCAGCGACTCGCTGGAGACCGCTGCGCCTTGAAGCACCGGAGGTGGCAGGGTTGGCAGGAGGGTCTCGTGAGGACCCCGAAATGGAACGGGCACCGTGAAATGAGGTGTACACCACTCTACTTCGGTCGGGGCTGTCCTCACAGGCCTGATGCCTAAGCATCAGGACCTTTTTTTTTTTTTTTTTGAACCGAAGCTTTCTTCGCCTGAAGAACGGTCCTCAGATCCGGCTTAGGCGACTTCGGTTGAGAGGGTTGCGTCTGTCTCCAGTATCTACATGGAGGAACACGAGACGCAGCACTCTCTTTCTGTGCACATAATATGATGAACTCGACGGCTGGGGCTGCTCACGCCCAGCAGCCCCAGGGGGGCTGGACACAGCGAGGGAGAAACCTTATTATATATATATTTTTTTTTATATATATATATCTTTTATCACCTAACAACGACCGCATGGAATGCGTCGCCGAAGAGACCCGAAGGCTCAAATTTCGCTATATCCAGAACCCCAGCAGATCGGCCTGATAAGCCTGGAGCATTATAATATAGATTTCTATAAACATTCTCCAGCTGACCTGCTGCCGTATAAGCTTTACCCATAAAACCAAAGTAGTTCTGCTTAAACCTACGCGCTGCCTCGGCAAACGCGAGATCCCAGCCACAGAATCTTATTTTTGCAAAATACACTCGAAATCTAAGCGGTGCCTCGGCAAACGCGAGATCCGAGCTAGATTCTGATTACAACATTAAACCTACACGCTGCCTCGGCAAACGCGAGATTCTTTAGTATAGGCTTATGAGCAAAGCAGAGACTTAAATGATGATACTGGACCAGGTGAAAAAATAGCATTTTCCTATTTTTATTTCTGTTCAGCCTGGGGCATCATATCATAACCGTAATCTTTCAACCCTCTAATCTTGAATAAACATTTAACACGAGGGCTGAAAGTAGTGATAAATACGGTTTATTCCATAATTTAAATATTCAGTGTGTAAATCAGGGAAAAAATGGAAGCCTCGTGGTGGAGATAATGTGATAGAAATAAGAAAACGCTCGTCAAGTTTCTTAGGACGAGCGTTCCTTTTTCTCAGCTGGCCATTAAATATTTAATTTACTAACAGCACGGGACAAAACCTCCACCAGTTCATCATATACTGGAAAAATAGATGGCGAATCTAATTCAACAGTGTGTGTGCTTGCTTTCACTTTCAATATTCTCAACACAAACCTCCTCGGAGGAAGAATATGACGGAAAAAGGGCTCTCTCTCCCCGAGCGGAAGAAACCGCAGAGCGTGCTTCCAACACCGGGGAGATAGAGCTGGATCTTCCGGGCAAGGAAGAAGAAAAGGCCCTCGGACCGTTCTCCCACCCCTCCAAAAGATCCTTTTGCGATCCCCAGGAATGCATTCTCCGCGCCGCCTCGGCAAACGCGGGTCCTGTATCCCGTGAGAATCGCGAGCCTGCGACTATCATACAGAGTGACAGGCGAGAGCAGAGCATGCTAATCTGGTAGTTTCACTTTCACAATGTTAGCACTCAGCATGCTCTTACTCTCAAACAAATTGACACAAAGCGGTGTGTGTCCCCACCCGTTTAAATAAACGCGGGCAGGGAGGAACACACTGTTTGTACATTTGTTTCGCCATAACGATACCAACAATATTGCAACAGACAACAATAAATAGACAGGGACAGTTTGACACAGATCGCTTGCTGAGGCACAGAAGCTGAATGCCGGCGAGCAGCGGAAGTGCTCTTATCCTTTCCTGGTTCATGACGTCACCCGCCCGTGACGCTCATTCTCTCATTCCATTGGACTAGTTGGCATAGATGCTTCAGACGCAATCACGCAAGAGGCGTTCCCACCGTGTCGTTCGACGCATCTCGAAGTTCCCTTTTTCGATAAAGGGAACCAAGGTATGAAAGACATAGGCATAATTGACGTATGGCGAAATCTTAATCCAAACCAGAGGGATTTTTCTTTCTTTTCATCTACCCATAATACACACTCTAGAATTGACATGTTCTTGATGTCACAAGGTATGATAGCTACAGTTATAGAGTGCTCCTATCTACCAGCTACCTTCTCAGATCATAATCCCATAAAACTCTCATGGTTGGATGACATTCCGCAACCCACAACCCGCAGGTGGAGATTTAAAAATTACATGTTGAAAGATCCTGAGTTTATTTCATATATGACTACCAATATTGAAATATTTCTTGATGCCAATGCAAATTCCTCCTCCCATGCCAACATTTGGGAAGCCCTTAAAGCTTACATGAGAGGCCAACTTTTATCATACAGTGCCCACAAGGTAAAACAAATTAGAGAGAGACTAACCAAATTGGAAAGAGATATTAAAAAGCAGGAACAGGAATATATTGCCACCAAAAAGGAAGAACACCTTAACACATTAAAAAAAACAAGGATGGAGTATAATAATCTATGTACCAGCAAAGAGGAAGCTGGTATGGCCAGAACTAGATATCACTATTATGAATTTGGAAATAAAACAAGTAAACTCTTGGCATGGCAACTTAAAAAGGAAACATCTGATAAATTTATACACTCAATATTAACAGAGGACGGCAGACTCCTTGATAATTCACCTTCCATTAATGCAGAATTCAAACAATTTTACGAAAATTTATATAAAACTGGGCAGGATGCTGATAATATTGGAGCAAAAAGGTTCATGGATGGAATAACCCTTCCCAAATTACAAGATGAGGACAGAGATCTGTTAGATGCAGATATATCAGAAATAGAGGTATTCAAAGCCGTTAATTCTTTACAAAATAACAAGACTCCTGGGCCAGACGGCTTCCCTGTCGAGTATTATAAGGCCTTTTCAAAAAAATTATTAACTCCACTCACAAACATGATTACAGAAGCTCTAGAAAATAAAAAATTACCAGACTCATTGGAAATCGCAACAATCACACTGCTACCAAAACCGGGCAAGGACAAACAGAAATGTGACTCATACAGACCCCTCAGTCTCTTAAATGCTGATTATAAGATATTATCTAAACTAATCGCTCTAAGACTGGAAGACGTTATTCTGAAGATAATTCATGCTGACCAAACAGGCTTTGTTAAAAACAGATATGGAGCAGACAATGTGCGGCGACTGCTACATATACTGAACACTGCGCAAAAAAATCAAAATCCTATGTTAATAATGTCCATGGATGCAAACAAAGCATTTGACAGGATTGAACCAAGCTTTTTATTTCGAACTTTAGAGGCTATGAGCTTTGGAGAGAAATTCACTCAATATGTTAAAACACTCTTTAATGCCCCCAAAGCTAATATTTTAACAAATGACATTCTATCTAACACTTTCTCACTATCCAGAGGATGCAGGCAAGGCTGTCCAAGCTCCCCCCTACTCTTTGCACTCGCAATCGAACCATTAGCCATCGCCATCCGACGCAACAAATGAACCGGCACAAATGAACATAAACTTTCTTTGTATGCAGATGATCTCTTATTATATATAACTGATCCACAAACATCAGTTCCTCCTCTATTGAAATGCCTTAAAGAATATAGTGCAGTCTCAGGATATACATTAAATTACACTAAAAGTGAGATCTTACCACTGAATATACAAGACAATAATATTAGAGCACTCACTGACCCATTAAAATGGTGCAGCGTTGGTTTAAAATATTTGGGTATACAAATTGGTAAATCGAATGAGCATATATTTAAACAGAACTATATAAAACTATTGGAACAAACCAAGCTTAACCTTCAAAGATGGATTGATCTTCCACTGTCTCTCATAGGAAGAATCAATACTATTAAAATGAGCATTTTACCCAAGTTTACTTACCTATTTCAATGTCTTCCGATTAATGTTCCCAAAAGTTTCTTCAAAGAACGTAACAAAATTTTAACTCCTTTTATATGGCAGAGAAAAAAACCTAGGGTCAAACTTATCTCTTTACAGGCTCCATACTCAAGGGGAGGACTCAATTTACCAAATTTTAGGAACTATTATCTTGCTTCTCAGTACAGACCGATTTGGATCTGGCTGCATGCGGAGAACAGTGAGGTTCGATGGGTCCCAATAGAACAATATGAGATGAAATCCATGGCTTTAAAGGATATTCTTTAAAGGACATTGCTAAGCTACGTAACATGCTATCTGTTTCAGATGCAGAAAAGTTAGTTCATGCATTCATGACCTCGAGACTAGATTACTGTAATGCTTTATTAGCTGGTTGTCCTGCATCCTCAATAAACAAGCTACAGTTAGTCCAAAATGCAGCCGCTAGAGTTCTTACTAGATCAAGAAAATATGATCATATAACACCAATTTTATCATCTCTACACTGGTTACCTATTAAGTTCCGTATCAATTACAAAGTATTACTATTGACTTAAAGCTCTAAATGGTTTAGCTCCTGTGTATTTAACAGACCTTCTATCGCCCTACAATCCATCGCGCTCTTTAAGATCACAAAATTCGAGGCTTCTGGTCGTTCCTAGGATATCTAAGTCTACTAAAGGAGGGAGGGCGTTCTCACATTTATCTCCTAAACTCTGGAATAGCCTTCCTGATATTGTTCGAGACTCAGACTCGCTGTCCCAGTTTAAAACTAGATTAAAGACGCATCTCTTTAACCAAGCATTCACTTAATGCTTACCTTTTATACTACTTCTGAATCAGTTCGAATGCATTAATATTATGAACATCAGCTATGCTAATTATTTCCCATCTGTCTTTCTGCTGTTATCTCGGGACGCTAGTCCCGAGCAGTGTTGGGAGTAACGCGTTACAAAAGTAATGCATTACAGTAACATGTTACTTTTTGCTGTAACGCAGTAGTGTAAGGCATTACTAATCAATTTTCAGTAATATTTTACTCGGTACATGTTCAGTAAGGCTTGCGTTACAAGTTACAACAGACTTTTAATTGTAAAAAAAAATACACAGCAAGACCGCGAGACATTAACAAATGAAAAATGCAAGTAGGCTAAATTACCTGTTCGTGGTCAGTCAATAGCCGCGTGTGGTGCCCAAGTCTGTTAATAAAAACTATGGCAGCGCCTGATATATTTGTATAGCTATTTCTTTTTACAGGAGTGCCGTGAGGTATGATTTCGGCCTCTGTGCTCACGCTGGCCAGTGGAGAAGCGGCTAATGGTGAAGATGGCATGAAGAAGACTGTCCATTCGCGAGATGGACGTATGCGCATTAGGCTATTCGTTCTGTGTTTTCTTTCTAAACAGTTAGGCTATGTTTATGTGGTATTTTTCATGTTTTCATCACGCAATCATGTTTTTGATGCGTTGGTGACGCGTTCATTTAAGGGCGGCGGCGCTGGCGATAAAGCACCTAAAAGCTGTCACAAAGAACCGGCAAAAGCAATGATTATGAATATGTCAAATATAGCAAGGAGACATTTTAATTGTTTATTAATAAAGTCAAGATGAAGTTGACGATGCTGACTCGCGATCTTCGCAGTAGGCTAGTGCACCAGAGAGAAATGCACATTTCATTTCATAAGCAGAGAGCAGTCTGTTTTCTTTCGTTTTGAATTGTTCTGTTTTACACATAGACATTTCAATATAGATATATTTTTCAGGTCCGTGAATAGGCTACCTTATACGCTGAGTTTCGGTTCATTTATGAGTGAATTGTCCTCCGTGTCGTGATTATTTATAATTGTCTGCTATATTTAGCCTTCTTATTTATAAAATCCAGGCAATTGGTTGATGAAACATTGATTAAAATTAAGATACAATTAATACAAAACGAAATTCACTTTAAAGAAAGGCTTTGTGTCTTGTGTAAGGTCTTTGTGAAAGTTTTAAAGCAGTCTTTTAGTGCCGCTTCAGAGCGCTCGCGTCTGTAACGGAGAACTGTCACGTCTGTAACATTGTTTTTTCCTCATAAATGCGAACACGAAAAATAAAATAAAATGAATATTTTATGTTCTGTAGAGAGCCAACCCTTCTTCATCCGATTTGCGCAGTGTAATTCACAAAATTACAACAACAAAAATCGTTGCCTCCTAAAAGTTAAAGATTTATTTTTGTCACGCGTGACTGTCTATTTCCCTAATATTAAATATAAAACGCATGTGTAGACTGTAGGGCTGTCACTTTTGTGAAAAAATCCTGTTCGATTTTTGAGACATAAGTGTTCATTGAATCGATTGTAAAATCGATTTTCCGTGTCTAAAGACGTTTCCATTTTCAACACCAAATATAGGCAAATCCACTGACAACTATAGTCATTAGGACGAACGTGAAGAGGGTGCTTGAGACGCGCAGCGCCCACAAGTTAGCAATATTCCTGATGCTTTATTGGCGTGAAGTTTCGTGCACAATGACAAACAGGAGTGCTACATTCAGGGATTGAAATTAACACCCTCAACTCGCCAAATACGGGTAAAAATGAACTTTGGAGGCTAACGCTGTCAAATCAAGAGGCGTGCGTCTATGTTTACTCACTTTCTTTGCTGTGGAAGTTCGTGTAAGCCAAATCTGTGTGGATTCAGCGCAAATACGCAACTCGTGAGTCCTCGTGATATATTAAATACAGCGTATTGCGCAGAATCTGCGCATTTCTGGCTTACTTGAACACACACGTCACTAAGCAACGGCTCTGGCAACAAATAACGGCGCGCTTGTTCACTTGCCTTGAAGTAATAGCGAATATTAAAAAGCATTTGGTTAACAGAAAAGACATTATTATTTTCCAGCATCCTACATGTTCTATTGATCTGTCAACCTAAAACACATTTTTGGTAAAAAAAAAAAAAAAAAGCCATTAAAATCGATTCCCTATTTTCGTTTCGAAACTTGTTGTTGGTTGGTCCAATCGATTGTGCAATCGATTTTCGAACGTAAAGTGACAGCCCTAGTAGACTGATATTTTTCTAATGTCTGGACTCCTTTCAGGGAGGAGCCTATGGATAAACACGTTTCAATATTTTGGTATTAATGCATTTTCTGAGAATTTATGAATGAATTTCTGGAATTCCCAAATTTTAAATCATTTATCCTCAACTAGTTTTGTGGTGTAGGTCTACGTATTTTATAATGTTAAGTTAACTTCAAATAATAGGCTACTAATAGGAATTTAAAGACGTGGTACTGGTAGCATTGGATCTGGGTATGGATAACTCTTGGAGTTGGAAGGGGTGTGTCGCGATTCTGCAGGTTCGTGGATCTGATTTTCGCGATTTCGGTTTCATTTCGCATATCGTTAAAGCCCTAGTCATTTTAGAATGTTAAGTTCTACTTCTGTATAGTTATTTTGGTGAAAGTAACTCAAAAGTAATACAGGAGTAATGTAACGCATTACAATTCTGAGACAGTAATATTGTAAGGTAATGAATTACTTTTAAATAACAGTAACATGTAATATATAATGTATTCCAGTTTGGAAGTAACTTGCACAACACTGGTCCCGAGGTAAATAGCGTTCGTCAGCTCCAGTTTGTATCCAGCCTCTCACGAAGACTTCAGATGCCCCAACACCTGTGGAGAGACGACTAAACGCCGGTGGAGAGACGACTAAACGCCTGTGGAGAGACGACTCGACGCCTGTGAAGAGACGACTAAACACCGGCGATATGTTATGCCTAAATTTATACATGATTAACTAACTGTATTTTTCTTTGTACATTTCTGAAATGCACTTTCTGTAAAGCTGCTTTGAGACAATGTGTATTGTGAAAAGCGCTATACAAATAAACTTGAATTGAATTGAATTGAATTATTCCATTCATAGGCACAAAAAAATGTTTAACTGCACTCACAAACAACTCAATAATACTGAACACATTTGCTGTTTGGCAAAATCTCATTCACTTCTCGACACAAATATTTCTTTTCTTAGAAGGGCACCCTTGTGGTAGCCTGGGTTTCCCCATACTGCCTTACCGCAGCGCGATTCAATTCACGCTGAAAGGCAGTCTGGATACCATGGCCAGATTTTTCGCCTCATTTAGGGAACCAATCACAGAACGGGATCACAGAACGGGGAGGGAACAGCAAGACGATGACGACATATGTTGGCTATGAGCATTTGATAGACATTCTTAGCACCCAATAAACGGCGCCGGGCATTCGTAAACCACGCCTCAAATACGAGAAAATGTACATGTGGTTCCCAGACCCAAGTCTCAACGAGAATTGGGTCTGGCGTTAGCCAGGCTACCCTTGTGGGGCAATCCCAATCTCTCATGCCACATAGCTGACTCAGTGTTGCGGGAGTGGAGGAAAAGAGGAATCCATACAGTTGCTGACTTATACATTGATGATACTTTTGCTAACTTCCAACAACTAAATGAAAAATTCAAACTTCCCAAAGAAAGTTTATTCAAATTCCTACAAATTAGAGACTGGATTAAGGAGAAATCCAAAGAAACATTTCCATATATTCCGAAAGAAACTCCTCTTGAATTCCACCTATGTAATAAATTACATGAATCAACAAAAGGAATAATATCTTCTATATATGGTATCATCAATGGAAAGTTACCGATTTATGATAAAATATCTACAAAAGGGAAATGGGAAAAAGACCTAAACTGTACTTATGAGGCGGCAGATTGGTGTCATCTATTGGAACAAGCACAGACTGTACCAACCTCCACAAAACACAGGCAAATTCAATTTAATATATTCCATAGGACATACTACACCCCTTACAGGTTACATAAAATTGACGGCAACATTTCTTCCAAATGTCATAGATGTAAAATGATCGATGGTGATCTTATACATATGTTATGGAGTTGCCCAGTGACTATTATGCCCAGAATTATGGAAACGTGTAATTGAATTAACATCAAGGGTAATAGGAAGGCAAATTGAACAGGACCCAAATTTATGGATCCTGGGGGACACAAGCTCTATTGATGTGAACAACTACAAAAAATATTTTATCTTACTTGCGAGCACTGCAGTAAAAAAAATGTATTCTGATCAACTGGAAATCTGAAAATTCACCATTAGTAAAACATTGGATTAATGAGCTTGTGTCTTACTGCACACCCGAAAAGATATTATATAATGTGAGAGGGAAGCATGTAGCCTTTAGAGAAATCTGGGGCCCTTTCATAGACAGTTTGCCTTCCCTAGACTTGACTCACCATGTTAGTATGAGCCCTCCTGGACCTGCTTCAAATTAGCCCTCGGCAGGTCTATCTTGTATAACTTCCTTATTGATGCATTTATTGTGAGTAATATGCAGATTTATTTAAGTATGTGAGTATACAGATGGATATATGTATAAACTGTATAGACTGCTTATATAAATGAAAAGAAATCGACAACCATACATGGGAAGAGGGTGGGGGGTGGGATGGGATTGTTTTTATATTTAATTTTATTTATTTTTTTTATTTTATTTTTATTTTTTCTGTCTGATGTTCAAAATTTGAAAATGTTCATTCCTTGTACTTAAGATGTAAGTAATGTATCAAACTGTAGATCCTTTGTACACTTTATTAACATCTTGTAAGTAAATATGTTAATAAAAACAAATCTATAAAAAAAAAACTTTGCTGTACATGCTCAGATCTCCGCCAAATTTTGCCTGCTTGACAAGAGTCCCGCCCTGAACACATGTACATGCCGACATTCACCCCCAGTCATAGCGCCACCTGCTGGCAACAGCTGGCAGCAGGAAGTGACCTTTAACGAAGCAGCCCCCGCCGCACGTTTGACCTACATGTACGAAATTTCTGTGGCACATCAACCATGTCCAGACGCACAAAAAAGCCTCTTGGAGCGATGCCCTAAACCCAACAGGAAGTCGGCCGTTTTGAATTTTACGTAAAATTTTGGCTGATTTACACACTACGTACATTAACGAACTCCTCCTAGGGATTTAATCAGATCGACTTCAAATTTCTGCTGTGCCCTCTAAAGGCATTGAGGAAGAAAAGTTGTGCTATCTGTGAGCTTTCGTCAATCGGCGTGTCCGTGGCGTGGCGTCAAACATCAAGTCTTCGCCACGACACAGGAAGTGGTTGTAACTTCAGTGTACATGCTCACAGCTGCACCAAACTTTACATGTAGGATAAGAGTCCCACCCTGAACTCATGTACATGCCCACATTCACCCCTAGTCATAGCGCCACCTGCTGGCAACAGGAAGTGACCTTTAACGAAGCAGCCCCCGCCGCACGTTTGACCTACATGTACGAAATTGCTGTGGCACATCAACCATGTCCAGACGCACAAAAAAGCCTCTTGGAGCAATGCCCTAAACCCAACAGGAAGTCGGCCATTTTGAATTGTTCGTCAAATTTTGGCTGATTTACACACTCCGTACTCAGCTCTGCAGCATATTTTGAGTTTTTTTAGAGAATTAGGCATATCTGAATTTAAAAGAGCGTCCTGCCCACATACATTGGAGTAAATGGATAAAAATGGTCTCATTTTACAGAAAACACTCTAAATTTTAACACAGTGGTGGAATATTGCATATATTTTATTGTATTTATTCACAATGCTTTGATGAACACATATAAAATCTCATATTTTTAGATATTTTTAATTTAATTTTTTATTTGTAAATCTATAATTTTGGACCTGTTTTGTCTATGTCTCTTCGGAAAGTCTCTTTCGATTCCACTAGGTGGCAGTAAACAGGGGAAAAAAGAATTTTCTTGATAACTCCTAAAATAAAGTTATTGATATTTATCTGAAAGGAGTCACAAGTGTACTTTTACAGTCTCCATTTTTGATTGCTAAAATGGTGTCTTACCCACATACATTGGAGTAAATGGATAAAAATGGTCTCATTTTACAGAAAACACTCTAAATATTGACACAGTGGTGGAATATTGCATATATATTATTGAATTTATTCACAATTTTATGATAAATAAGGATAAAAAGTCAGATTTAGATTTATTTTTAAATTAAGTTTTTAGTTGAGACTCTGTAATTTAGGATCTGTTTGGTGTATTTCCCTTCAGAAAGTTTCTTTTGATTTTACTAGGTGGCTGTAAACAGGGGCAAAAGGAATTTCTTTGATAACTCATTTATCTGAAAGGAGTCACTGGTGTCTCCAAGTGTACTCTTGAAGTCTCCATTTTTGATTGCGAAAAGAATTGTGCATACCTGACTTTAAAATGGTGTCCTACCCACATACATTGGAGTAAATGGATGGAAATGGTCTCATTTTATAAAAAACACTCTAAATTTTAATACAGTGGTGGAATATTGCATATATGTTATTGTATTTATTCACAATTATATGATAAATAAAGATAAAAAGTCAGATTTTGATTGATTTTTAAATTAAGTTTTTAGTTGAGACTCTGTAATTTAGGATCTGTTTGGCTCTAATTGGCAGCGAATATATAAAAAAAGAATTGTCTATTTATCACCTTCTTAACAAAAGTTATTGAGCTTTAATTGAAGGGAGGCAATGTCTTCTCTGAAGTCTCCACGTTTACTCCATAAACCCAAATTATTGCACTTATTACAAAAGCAGACTTATTATCTGTAAAATACTATTTTTACCATGTCACACTTAACAAGAGAATAAACACTTTATCACCTAACTTAACCCATGTCATGTAATATGTTAGCAAAATGAGTGAGGTATGAGAAAGTAGCAGTTCTTGTATTTTATTATACACAAAGATAAACTACAATGTGCAAAAACACAATATATACAATAAAAGAAAGAGAAACAAGCCCAACTTGTAGTTTTTTTTGCAACTGTTGAAGTGTTGCAACTGTTGACGAAACAGCACACCAAGAAATTATATTTTGGAGTGTCCATCAGTGTGCCATTTTCTAAAACAGTTTCTTGATGGCACCAAGCACAATGGTACATTGCACTTTGTACAGTACATGGGAGTCTTTACTTTGAGCCCTGAAAGTTTGCACAAAGCACAAACTCTCCTCCCACTTGCGGCATCTGACCCAAAGTACTCCGGCCAACATGGTCACCTGCTGATGTGGCAGATGTAGATGGCTCTGGGGCATGCGATGAGGATGCTGGCAGCTCTGGGGCATGCGATGAGGATGCTGGCAGCTCTGGGGCATGCGATGAGGATGCTGGCAGCTCTGGGGCATGCGATGAGGAAGCGGCCGCTCTGGGGCATGCGATGTGGATGTTTCTGGGGCATCTGCGGTGCTAGATTGTGTCGCTAGCTCAGACACAAGTCTCTCTCTAAACTCCTTCTGGCTGAGAGGACTTTTGTTCTGAGATTTGCAAAGGTGCTGGTAAAGAATGAAACTGTTTACCACCGCAATGTCAACAAAATGAAAGAAAAAAGTCTTGTACCATTTAGTTGTTTTGTGCAGGACATTATAGTACCCAATGAGGGCATCCGACAGGTCCACACCTCCCATATGTTTGTTGTAGTCCTTCACTGCCGCTGGAATCGGGACTCTGTGCCTTTCCCATACACCATCGGGATTCTTGACACGCCTGAGGACCTCATCACCATCATATGCCTTGTGCATTGTGGAACACATTGTCACCTCTCGTGTGTCCATCCACTTTACAAACAGAAGCTTCCCGTCTCGGAGCCATCAAATGGTTCCCCTTTGGTCTCTGCGGCTGATGTCATTTTCCTTGGTTTTGGGGAAGCCCCGCCGGTTGGTGCGTATAGTGCCACACGCTAGAGTCTTCTTTGAGAGCAAGTCCATAAAAAGGCATGGGCTCGTGTAGAAATTGTCCATAAAAAGCTGATAGCCTTTGCCGAGAAGTGACAGATCCAGGAGCTGCATGACAGAATCATAACTGAGCCCTTTTCCAGTGGCCAGGGAAGACTTGCCTTCATAGACGAAGAAGTTCCACGTGTAACCACAGGCAGAATCAGCCAGCACGTACAGTTTGTAGCCCCACTTGGTCGGTTTGTCTTTCATATACTGCTTGATGCCGATTCGCGCCCTTGAAGCCACCATCCTCTCGTCAACTGCTAGTCTGTCTGGATGGAAATATGTTTTGCATGCCGAGACGATGTCGTTGTACAGGGGCTTGATCTTGAAAAGTCTGTCGTAGGCTTCAGTCCCCTTTTTTCTAGAGTTGTATCATCCTCTGGATCGCAAAGATGCAGTTTCCAAGAAATGGCCTGAAATCTGGACCTGGACATGACCGATTTTGGGAAGGGTAAGCGGTAAATTTCTTTACCAGACCAGTAATCAATGATGTTCTTTGCACCAAGGAGCCCCATGTAGATGACAAGTGCCACGTACGAATACAGTTTGTGCGCATCCAAAGGCAACCAAAGGAAACGTTTTCCAGCCTCCGACCTCATTTGTGCAAAGCTGTTGGTATTCATCACAATGGTTTTCACCACAGAGCCTGTGAAGAAGAGCTGGAAGAGCTGCAACGGGGAATAGATACAGGTCCATTACAAGCTGCGCTCCTGGGTTTCTTTTTGGAAGGAAATTTGGTAGCGCTGGAACCTCATCCTCCACACTGCAGTCATTCCACCTTTCTGTGCCACCATCCTCTGACATTGCACTTGCTGACCTTTTCGTCCCCCGTACCGAATGAGCCCTCCCTCTGGTCTGCTTGCTGGGAGTTCCAGCTCTCTGTGGCCGCCAACAAAGGGTGTGGGGGTCTTGGAGGTGTGAGGTGGGCAAACAACCCCCTTGCTGCTGGTGGATGGCAGATCTGGCTGCCACTCATCACCACTGTCCAGACTGCAAAAAAAAAAAAAAAGATAAATACACATTTTATTAAGAAATGCATGCTAATATAACACACAAAAATTAATTCACATATGCACATAACAAGATTATAATTTGCATATTCACATAAGATACACAAATACATGTGTGAAAAAAATAAAGGAGCACAACTCATGCATGCACCGATTAAAATATGAATGTGACAAACATGTAGAATGCATTTCATGTATAGATAATAAAAGATGTAAAAATATATATAGATATGACATATGCATGCCATAGTTCAAATAAGCTTGTGAGCATTTGCTTTTTGACACATACATACACACATGCATCAATGCAATTGATGAAAAAATATGTGCATGCATGTAAGTGATGCATGTGCTTTTTGGTGCCCACATGTGCAAAACATGTTACATTCAGATTTTTATTTTTCCAGGCATTTATTCATCAGTTTTATTGATACATGACACACCTGCAAGCATCAATACAACTGATGAGCAACACCAGGAAACATTCCATGCAACCATTGGAATTGATAAACACCACGTGCAAAACTACAAATATGAAGAAAAAAAAAACTTTAGCACGTGTGCACCAAACAGCACAAAAAGCTTAGCAAAAGCTCCCAAGCATATTTGAACTATGGCATGAATATATATATGCATGGTTGTGCTCGTTTATTATTGCATGCATATGTTTTTGGGTGCAAAATAAATCTCAAATATGCATGCACAAAAATGCACAAACATTTACGCGACAAAAAAAAAAAACAGCCATGCTACTTTGAATCGATGTCTGTTGTATGGATATTTTGTACAATTGTTGCATGCATTCGTTCATGAAACACACAAATACAACGTATATAAGTTCGAAATGTGTACTTACTCAAATTCAGGATCCTCGCCGGCATTGTACGCAGCTTGTCTAACCGAGTCGAAACTAGCATTGCTGCAAGTTTCATTGAGATGATCCAACTGATCTGAGAGCAGGGCGCTTCGGTCTGCGCATGCGTACGGCGTTCGCCCCGGAAGGGCTCCCTCGCGCGTGTTTACGTCAAGAGAACGTCTATATGTTGGTATATAGAAATCGTCTTCCATTGCGATCCTGTATATCTTAATATGTTTAGATCTTCACAGTGTAAGGTAAAACTTCCGAAATCTCTGCGTAAACAATGAGTGACGTAAACACGCGCGAGGGAGCCCTTCCGGGGCATTCCGGCGAACGCCGTACGCATGCGCAGACCGAAGCGCCCTGCTCTCAGATCAGTTGGACGTGGATATGCTTACACGAGGTAAAAAAGATATAAATACTGTTCGTTTTCTCACAAAAAACCCTCGTTTCGTGTCTTAGGGCATCAATGTGTAC
Organism: Chrosomus eos; assembly: GCA_036326025.1. Lineage (NCBI taxonomy): Eukaryota > Metazoa > Chordata > Actinopteri > Cypriniformes > Leuciscidae > Chrosomus > Chrosomus eos. The sequence continues at coordinate 33,781,375 of CM070822.1, forward strand.
TTACATTTACGATTCATTAAATAATGTTTAATTTGCTCTTTGAGGTGGATCCCCTTCACCTCCATTTTATGTCTGACAGACAACAACGGTTTTACCTAAAATTATCAAAATTGAAGATACTGTGGAAACAAAGACACCTACATCTTGGATGCACTGGAGGTAAGCTAAAACATATCAAAAATTAATTTCAAAGTGAACTATCCCTTTAACGTGTTAATTAAGATTAATTAATTACAGAATTACGAGTTAATTAACACAAAAAATTATTTGAATCGCACTTATTTTTGCACACGTTTCTCACTGGATGAGTTTCGGCGGACCGATTATACTGGAGCACCAACTTCTCAGAGACCTGAGTTTCTGCCTCGACAGAAAATCTGCTGCGAGGTTCAGGACTCCCGGAACATGGACTGCCCTCAGTGACAGGAATTTGTCCTGAGACCATAGGAGAAGGCGGTGCGCATGCCTGTCCAGGGTGCGCGACCGAGAACCCCCCTGTTGGTTTACATGAGACACCACCGCCATATTGTCTGTTCTGACAATGACATGATGCCCTTTGAGAGAGGGGAGAAAGTGAAGGAGGGCTAGGGAAACAGCCTTTGAGAGAGGCGAGAAAGTGAAGGAGGGCTAGGGAAACAGCTCTCAGCTCCAAGCTGTTTATGTGCCAATCGAGAGTCTCTCCAGTCCAGACCCCACATGCTGGTCTGCCCTCGAAAACCGCACCCCATCCGGTTAGAGAGGCATCCGTCGTAATCATTTGGCGACGGAAAACCGCACCCATTCTGACCCCTTTCTGAAGGAAAAGAGGGTCCTGCCAAATTGAAAGCGCGTGTAAGCAACTGCGCGACACCTTCAACAGGCGAAAAACTGGTCCTGTGGACCGGGCACCTGAGAGTTTCATCCACCACAGAAACGGTTTCATGTGGAGCAACCCTAGGGGGAGCACGGGGGATACTGCGGCCATGAGACCCAGCAGCCTGCGACAAGTGCCCACAGAAACATGATGGCCGAGCGTGAAGCGGGCCAAATATGTCAGAAGACTGGAAATCCGGGCAGGAGCCAAGCGGGCCTGCATCAGAACGGAATCCAGGCTCACCCCTAAGAAGACTGTGCATAGAGCTGGGGCAAGAACACTCTTCTCTGTGTTCAACCTCAGGCCGAGAGACTGAATCTGACGAAGGACAATGTCCCTGTGGTGAGTCACTAATTCTCTGGAGTTGGCTAAAAGGAGCCAATCGTCTAGGTAATTGAGTATACGGATGCCCTGGAGCCGCAATGGGGCCAGAGCAGCAGCCATGCACTTTGTAAACGTTCTCGGTGCTAGAGCGAGACCAAAGGGGAGCACCCTGTACTGGTATGCTTTTTCTCCAAAGGCGAACCTGAGGAACCTCCTGTGTCGCCGTATGACCTGAATATGAAAATATGCATCCTTCAGGTCTACTGTCACGAACCAGTCCCCTGCCCGAATCTGAGATATGATAGCTTTTAGCGTCAACATTTTGAATTTCCCTTTGTAAAGAGAGAAATTCAGCCGGCGCAGGTCTAGTATCGGTCGCAGACCTCCGCCCTTTTTCGGGACCAAGAAGTAGCGGCTGAAGAAGCCTTGCTCGACTTCTTTCGGAGGGACCTCTTCTATAGCTCCCTTGAGGAGAAGGATGAAATCTCCCGCTGTAGAACAGAAGCCTCTGAGGCGCTGTCGACTACAGTTGGACAGACCCCGTTGAAGCAAGGGGGCGGGCAACAGAACTGAAGTGTGTAGCCGAGCCGAACCGTGCGGAGGATCCAGGGCGATACCCCTGGCAGACGCCTCCATTCTGGAAAGAAGTGAGATAGAGGAGGTGGAGTGATGCAATGCGGCGGACATACCTGAGTTAGGGTGATGAGCTGACTCTCGTGGGGTGGCGCGGTCCAGCGTGAAGGAAAGCACTTGGCGTCCTGACACGCAGTGGGAGGCACCAATGCCTGTTTGACCAAGACCGAAGGGTCTGCCTGCTTCTGAGAGAAAACGAAAGTGTCTCCGGTGCGAGTGGCTGGTATCAAACACGTCGGGTGCGAGGGGAGAAAGCTGAACGCGTCTCCTTCCTCCTGCACCGGACGGCTTGAACAAAGTTGAGGAGTAACTGGACTTCGAAACACGCTGGGCGGCGATTTTGCGGCCCGAAATTTTTCAACCACCGTGTTGACCGCCTCCCCAAACAGAGCGGATTGAGACACTGGGGAGGTCCAAGAGGAAAACCTTCTCTTTATCACGGATTTCCGTGAGATTGAGCCATAGGGGGCGCTCTGCAGCAATGGCCCCTGCCATAGAACGCCCTATAGCACGTGCAGTATGTTTGGTGGCCCTTAAGGCCAGATCCGTGGCCTTGCGAAGCTGCTTGACAGCTTCCGGTGTGATCCCCGTTCCCTCATCCATTTCTTTTAGAACATCCACCTGGTAGGCTTGGAGGATGGCCATAGTGTGAAGGGCCATGCCTGCCTGACTAGCTGCCATGTAGGACTTTCCGATAAGGGTGGAAGTAGTCCTGCACGGTTTAGAGGGAAGAAGGGGGCGAGATTTCTGCGACGGAGCAGACGACGGGAAAGGTGCGTAGCTAGCGTGTCTTCGACCGCTGGAATAGCGGAATAGCCCTGCTCCACAGAACCAACGAGGTTGGTGAAGTCAGCGGCTGCCGCGTTCGTTAGGTGCGCGGAGAAAGGCTGCTTCCAGGATCTGGAGATCCCATTAAGGAGGTTAAAAAGGGCAGCTTTCTCCGCTCAGGCCTAGAATTAGGGCCACTTAAAAGTCTTTCGTCAAGTTTAGACGATTGTGACTCGCGGGGCTCATCGGGACAGTCGATAGAAAGCTTTTCTGTAGCGCGCGAAAGCACGTCGATAAGCTCCGTGTAGGCCGCAGTAGGCCGCGCCTCCTGGTCGCTAGGCGGGAGAGTGTCAGAAGCTAAAGCAGGCCCGAAATCCTCGACGGAGTCGGACGCTGTAGTGTAAATAATGTCTTCAATTCAATTCAATTCAATTCAAGTTTATTTGTATAGCGCTTTTCACAATACACATTGTCTCAAAGCAGCTTTACAGAAAGTGCATTTCAGAAATGTACAAAGAAAAATACAGTTAGTTAATCATGTATAAATTTAGGCATAACATATCGCCGGTGTTTAGTCGTCTCTTCACAGGCGTCGAGTCGTCTCTCCACAGGCGTTTAGTCGTCTCTCCACCGGCGTTTAGTCGTCTCTCCACAGGTGTTGGGGCATCTGAAGTCTTCGTGAGAGGCTGGATACAAACTGGAGCTGACGAACGCTATTTACCTCGGGACTAGCGTCCCGAGATAACAGCAGAAAGACAGATGGGAAATAATTAGCATAGCTGATGTTCATAATATTAATGCATTTGAACTGATTCAGAAGTAGTATAAAAGGTAAGCATTAAGTGAATGCTTGGTTAAAGAGATGCGTCTTTAATCTAGTTTTAAACTGGGACAGCGAGTCTGAGTCTCGAACAATATCAGGAAGGCTATTCCAGAGTTTAGGAGATAAATGTGAGAACGCCCTCCCTCCTTTAGTAGACTTAGATATCCTAGGAACGACCAGAAGCCTCGAATTTTGTGATCTTAAAGAGCGCGATGGATTGTAGGGCGATAGAAGGTCTGTTAAATACACAGGAGCTAAACCATTTAGAGCTTTATAAGTCAATAGTAATACTTTGTAATTGATACGGAACTTAATAGGTAACCAGTGTAGAGATGATAAAATTGGTGTTATATGATCATATTTTCTTGATCTAGTAAGAACTCTAGCGGCTGCATTTTGGACTAACTGTAGCTTGTTTATTGAGGATGCAGGACAACCAGCTAATAAAGCATTACAGTAATCTAGTCTCGAGGTCATGAATGCATGAACTAACTTTTCTGCATCTGAAACAGATAGCATGTTACGTAGCTTAGCAATGTTTCTAAGGTGGAAAAAGGCTGTTCTTGTAACATATGAGATATGATTTTCGAAAGTCAAGTTGCGGTCTAGTATAACACCCAGGTCTTTTACTGTAGTGGATAAAGTAACAGGACATCCTTCTAAATTAAAGTTGTATTGTAAGGGATTTTGTGGGTAGTTTTTTGGACCAATAAGTAATACCTCCGTTTTATCTGAATTTAATAGCAGGAAATTACACGTCATCCAGCATTTTATATCTTTTAGACACTCTGTCAAGTTAGATAAGTTAGTGTTTTCATCTGGTCGTGATGAGATATATAATTGAGTGTCATCAGCATAACAGTGAAAACTAATTCCATGTTTTCTTATAATATTACCAAGTGGCATCATATATATTGAGAATAGCAGAGGGCCTAGGACAGATCCTTGCGGCACTCCATAGTCTACTGATGTTATCTTTGATTTTTCCCCATTTAAACAGACGAAATGGTAACGGTCTGATAAGTACGATCTAAACCAGCTTAATGCCTGTCCCTGAACACCAGTGTAGTTTTGTAGTCGATCTAAGAGTATTTTATGATCTATAGTGTCGAACGCGGCGCTAAGATCAAGTAGAACTAGTATTGAGATACAGCCTTGGTCAGAGGCTAAGAGTAAATCATTTGTAATTTTAACTAGCGCAGTTTCTGTGCTATGATGCGGTCTGAATCCCGACTGAAATTTTTCGTAGATATCATTTTTTTGCAAGAAAGAGTACAATTGAGCGGACACAATTTTTTCTAGTATTTTAGACATAAATGGAAGATTTGAGATGGGTCTGTAATTTGCTAGGTTATTTGGATCTAATTGCGGTTTCTTAATGAGAGGTTTTATTACTGCCAGCTTGAATATTTTTGGAACGTGACCTAAAAATAAAGACGAGTTAATAATATTGAGAAGAGGCTCTTCCACTACAGGTAACACTTCTTTAAGTAGTTTAGTGGGTATTGGATCTAATAAACATGTTGTTGGTTTAGATGCAATGATTAGTTTATTTAGTTCTTCCTGTCCTATAGTTGTAAAGCGGTGTAGTTGTTCTAGAGGGGCCATAATTGAGGCCGAGTCATAAGACACCATAGAGGATTGTACATTTACAATTGTGTTTCGGATGCTTTCTATTTTCTCATTGAAGTAATTCATAAAATCATTACTACTATATTGTAACGGAATATTTTGCTCTGGAGATGTCTGATTATTTGTTAGTCTAGCCACGGTGTTAAATAAAAACCTTGGATTATTTTGGTTATTTTCAATTAGTTTGCGGATATGCTCAGCCCTGGCTGATTTTAGAGCCCTTTTATAACGTGACATACTGTCTTTCCACGCGATTCTGAAGACCTCTAAATTAGTTCGTTTCCATTTACGCTCTAAGTTACGAGTTTCTCTCTTGATAGCATGCGTAGCACTGTTGTACCATGGTGCTTTAGTTTTCTCTCTAACCTTTTTTAATCTAATTGGTGCAACAATATCTAGTGTACTAGAGAAAATGTTGCTCATACTGCTAGTCATTTCCTCTAGTTCATCTGATTGTTTGGGTTTACTGAGCAGCTGAGATAGATCATGTAAGCTATTTGAGAATCTATCTATAGTGGTTGGAAGGATTGTTCTGCCTGGTCGATAACATGGTGCAACATGACAAATTTCAGCAGTGCGTATTATGCAAGTTACCATGTAATGATCAGTGAGATCGTCACTTTGCGGTATAATATCTATATCGGTTGGATCGGTTCCATATGAAATAAATAAATCTAGTGTATGATTTAGACGATGAGTGGGACCACTGACGTTTTGCTTCACCCCAAAAGAGTTTAATAGATCTGTAAACGCAGCCCCTAACGCAATATTTGTATTATCTACGTGTATGTTAAAGTCGTCAATAATTATTGCTTTATCGACATTGACCAATAGGTCTGAGAGAAAGTCTGCAAAATCTTTTAGGAAATCAGTATATGGCCCGGGAGGTCTATATACGGTAGCCAATGCTAGAGATAATAAGGATTTCTTTCTTACATCTAAGAGCGTAACATTTAGCACAAGTACTTCAAACGAATTAAACCTATGACAAGTTTTCTGAGTAACATTAAGAATATCTCTATAGATTGTTGCAACATCGCCGCCACGACCGATCAGACGGGTCTCATGCTTATAACAGTATCCTGGTGGAGTAGACTCATTTAGACCGAAATAATCATTTGGTTTAAGCCAGGTTTCAGTAAGGCACAGAACATCGAAATTATTATCTGTGACCATTTCATTTACAATAACCGCCTTAGGTGTGAGCGATCTAATGTTTAGAAGACCTAGCTTTAGAAATTGTTTTTGTTCACTGATATTTAGATTTTCTGGTTTAATTACAATAATATTCTTGCTAGATCTTACAGTAGATTTGTTGTTTGGCTTCACTAAGCGAGGAATAGACACAGTTTCTATATAATGTTCTACATTGGTACTTATATCAATTAAGTTGGGACAGCAAAGACTATGATTTGGACTTTGACTTACTAGTCAGATGGTGTGTAGCGTCTTGGAGATGTTGTCCGACAGAACAGCCGCTCCAACTCTGCTGGGGTGCAGACCATCAGGACGGAAGAGCCTAGGTCGCTCCCAAAACAGATTCCAATTATTTACAAAGAGCAGTTTCTGTTCATTACACCATGACATTAACCATTCATTTAAAGCAAATAATCTACTGAACCTTTCTTGTCCAAGTCGGTACGTGGGAAGCGGTCCAGACACGACGATCGTTGCTCTAGGCGATGTGCTGCGTACCGTCTCGATCAGGCTCCTGTAGTCCTTCTTCAGAACCTCCGTCTGCCGCAGCCTGATGTCATTCGTCCCCGCGTGCAGCACGACAGCTCCGACGCGCTCGTCACCGTTCAGGATCTCGGGAACCTGCGCAGCGACATCAAGAACACGAGCACCAGGAAAGCAGTGAGTGCGCACCTTACCTTTACCCGAGGTAGCACGGACATGGCGGACCATGGAAGTGCCGATGATCACGGCGTCGTCGCGTTCCGACTCGCGAAGAGGGGAGAAGCGGTTCCGGGTGGAGATCTCGAAGACCGGGAGGGGCGGAGAGGTTCTTGCTCTGGTCCTGGCTCGTGTCGTGACCCAGGGTGCAGGAGTGATTGAAGGCAGAGATGATCGCGTCCTCCTGGGCAGAGAAACGCACGGAGTAGACGAAGTCGGAGTCAAAGTCACAAAGTTACTAACCACTGACTTGTGAGCATCGGCGCGTGATGTTTCAAGCGCTGATCGCCGATCTCGCAGCTCGGCTTGCTTCTCCAGCAGAACACGAATCTGCTTCTCCACCGACTCCAGCTCCAATCGTACCGAAATCAGCTCGAATGTGTCCTCACCTGCACTCAGAGGTAACGTTAGACACACATCCGATATGTTCGCCATTATAACAGATGAACAGTAAATTAGTAGTAATCAGTAAAGCAATCCGATTGTTTTTTTTTTTTTTTATAAGGAATAGTATCGAGGATAAGTTCACATGATATAAAAATAGAAAGTGCCTGTTTACAATTGAGTGGTAAAGAAGAAAATCAAGGATTAATGAATCAATTCGACGGAGCTCCAAACACAAACACAGACCGCACGCGCATGTGCTTATGCCCCGTTGATGCAGGCTCTAAGCACAATCAACGTGTGTCTGTACTTTCAGAGAAGCTTTCAGAGAAACGGGTGTAAAAGATGAGACCACGCTCGAATAGGCGCGAGGCCACGCGTGAAATGCTAGCGGGCTAAAGGCTAGTAGCCGAGATTCGGAAAGTTGGATCTAAGTAGCGATATCAAAGCAATCCGATTGTTTTTTACAAGGAATATTATCGAGGATAAGTTCACACGATATAAAAATAGAAAGTGCCTGTTTATAATTGAGTGGTAAAGAAAAAAATCAAGGATTAATGAATCAATTCGACGGAGCTCCAAACATAAACACAGACCGCACGACAAACCTCAAATGTTTTTCTTCCAGCCCGAAAGAAACCGACTCGCGTGCTCTCGGGCTGGGGCATAAATAATCATGGGCAAACTCGACTGGCCTAACACCGCATGCGTGCTCGGGAGAGGGAGGGAGAGAAAGGGCCTGGCCTGTCTGCTCGTACTCGATATCCTCGAGCTCTACATCCGAGCCCCAGGTCGCGGATTCCAATAAGGCCGAGGGGGACGAATGACTCCTTTTCAAAAACCGCGAGCCGAGAGCGGAGGGTTTTGAGAAGGAGGTTGTCACAGAATTTACAATTAGACGAGCCTCGCCCGCATGCGAAAAATCCAAACATTTGACACACTTACTGTGCGGGTAGTCGTCCGCAATAGTGATGGGAAGTTCGGATCATTTTACTGACTCGGATCTTTGAGTCTCGTTCAGCAAAATGAACGAATCTTTTTTCGAGTCATTTCGTTCATTTCAGCATAACATAATTAAAATGGCATGTTAAATATACCAACACATCTAGTACTTACGAAAATGTTGATTACATTTGTAAAAATAATTTAAAAAAACAATAGGGTAATGCAGCCAAAGCCAAATTATAGGAAACCTAAATGTTTTATTAATTGATTAGTTGTTGGGTTATTGTATAGGCTATTGCAGTCTGATTCTGTTAGTTCACCTCATCTCCTGATCCGAGACGTTCTTTCCTTTGCAACTTCATATTTATATCAGGTTATTTCTCCTCTCGTGTCTCGAGACGTTAGTTGTCGACTCGTCAGTGTCTGACTCTGATCTGTCTGCTGGGCCGACCGTGCCGTGTGTGATACAGCAGGACCGGAAAGAGAAATGATTAGTTCATCTTTCGAGTCTTCGGGTTTGAGTCCTTCGTTCTTTTGTCACGTGACCGCTGGTATCTGGTATTATATTCGTATTATTGACTGCGTCTGAATGTATATTGTTTTATATTTAGGAATATACATTTCAAAATATGTGCAATAAACATTATCTGAAAAATAAAAGTTCCATCTTATTATTGTCCCTGTCCGTCTCTTTTTTCAATATTTAGAACTTGTGCATCTGTGGTGTGTTTTATTATATATTATACATAAATTAACTACTATTATAACTACGTGCTTGTTTGTAAAAAAGGTTGTTAGTAGGCTATTCAATACGGTGACAAGTCACGTGACAAAAGAACGAAGGACTCAAACCCGAAGACTCGAAAGATGAACTAATCATTTCTCTTTCCGGGACTGACAGCATAGCCTCTATGGGACTGACAGGAAGAACGAAGGACTCGGACCCGGCCGAACCCGAGACTCGAAAGATGAACTAATCATTTCTCTTTCCGGGACTGACGGCATAGCCTCTATGGGACTGACAGGAAGAACGAAGGACTCGGAGCCGTCCCGAACCCGAAGACTCGAGAGATGAACTAATCATTTCTGTTTCCAGTACAGATTCAGAACCCATATGTTGCGCAATGCGCATGCGCGGTCAACACAAAATGAACGAATCACTCTCTGAGACAACTCAGTAGTCCCGAGTCATATTAAAGATTCGTTCAAAATGAATGAATCGTTCATGAACGACACATCACTAGTCCGCAATAAAGCGAACGCATGGCGGCGGGCAATGACGAAACTCCATGGCACTTCACCGCAAGGAGAACAGAGTTCAACTAATCGCAGTCGCTGAAGTGCAGATGAAGAAGCAGGTGATAATCCGAATATACGGGCTCAGAAAAACCGGAATCAAAGGGCTAAGATGGCCGCCTTGTGAAGGCAGAGAAATCTGAGGAGCAGATGGCGCGCGCGCCAATATAGTATGATGACGCAGAAGCGTCAGGGCGGCGCCCGCGTCATCAGCCAATGAATTGGCGTGATTCTATAAGGGCTTCAAAAAATTGGCACACCCGGAGGGCGTTCCCACTGCGTCTTAAGCTATGCAGCGTGTTATTACATTTTTTTTTTTTTGGTGAGCAAATATAGCAGCTAGTTAACTAACAATATATGTCTTAAAGTACTATAATGCGTTAAGAGCTCGCTCAAGTACTGCGGAGCTAAACCATTTAGTGCTTTGTAAGTAATCAGCAATATTTTAAAGGGGTCATCAGATGCAAAATTCACTTTTGTGTTTGCATATAAATGTCTTTGCAGTGTGTGGACGCAACCACCATCCAATGAAAAAAATACATTCACTCCTCTTTTCTTATCCTCAAAAAGCCTGAACACTCAATAGGGTAAGTGTACCCATTAAGCCCATGTACCCTTTAAGCCCACCATCAACTCTGAAGTCAAATAAAAAAAAAAAGACAAAATCATATTTTTTTGCCATTCATTATTTTAACCAATCCAGTAATTTGTTACTTCCCTGACATTTATTATTGCATACCAATCACATTTGGCAATGTTGAGTTAGCCCCACCCAGTGTTGGGCAGTTAACACGTTACTGTAACGCAGTTACATTTGACAGTAACTCATACTGTAACGCATTACTTTTTAAATAAATGAACTCCGTTACTTTTTTAAATTAATTAATTTTGGCTGAAGTGTAGCCTACAGCCTAACCTGTTTACAGCAGCGACGCATTGTAGGATTGGTGGTAGGGTTGCCAGTGCCACCCGTCCCTTAAAATACGGAATTGTCCCATATTTACAAGTAAAATGATGCGTCCCGTATCAAATCAATAAGGGACGCGATTTGTCCCGTAGCCTATTTTACATAAGGCCCACACATAGCCTAGTTGGATTAAAACATAAGGATTTACTATACTAATAGCAAATAGAATAAATAAAGTCAATCAATTTCACAATAATGTTACATTATGATTAGAATCAAATCTATTTTGTCCATTTTCTAAGCTTAGAAAATGCACATTTATACGGGCTGAATTTTATAGGCCTAAAATATTGTTTAGTAATTCTGTGAATTACACTGCACAAACCAAAGTAATAGGCCTACTACCCACCGGATGAAGAAGGGTTGGCTCTCAGTCTCCACAGAACAAAATATTCATTTTATTTTATTTTTAGTGTTCGCATTTATGAGGAAAAAACAATGTTACGGACGTGACAGTTCTCCGTTATGGATGTGAGCGCTCTGAAAGCGGCACTAAAAGATGCTTAAAAACTTTCACAGAGACATCAAACAGAAAGCACAAAACCTTTCTTTAAAGTGAATTTCATTTTGTATTAATTGTATCTTAATGTTAATCAATGTTTCATCAACCAATTGCCTGGATTTAATAAATAAGAAGTAAATAGAGCAGATGATTGATAATAACGGAACGGAGGCACCAGCGCATGAACTGGAGCTTGTCTCATAAATTAACCGAAACTCTGCATATAAGGTAACCTACTTACCTCACAGACATGTCTAATTTTAAATAGAACAATTCAAATCGAAAGAAAACAGACTACAGACTGCTCTCTGCTTATGTAATCCGTATAAAATGTGCATTTCTCTCTGGCGCGTCTACTGCGAAGATCGCGAGTCAGCATAGCAAGTCACCTCAGAAATCCTTGTGATATATTCAGTTTGTGCTTTTCTGATTTAAATAAAATAGTGTTTAAAAATTACTTTCTGTTTAAGTCAGTTTTGTGTTTGTATAGACCATAACGCATAAAATGGCATTAATGGGAACATTAAAGAATGTTTTTTTTTCTAAAAAGTTACTTTTAACAGCAATGCATTACTTTTTGGTGTAAGTAATCAACAAAGTAATTGAGTTAATTTTTGAATGAAGTAACTAGTAATTGTAACTAGTTACTATTTCTTATTATCTAGCACAACACTGCCACCCATGTGCAAGTTGTCTCAGGTCACCTCACACAAAGTCACTCCAAAACTTTAGCGTTTTGGGACTCTTCAGAATGTGGGACATTTCTTCAATTTTCAGCCATTTCTTCAGTAAGTACATTGATATTATATCAAAAAAGAGATACATGTATTGTTCCTTTAAATGGAAAGATAAGTTCCCTTTATCGAAAAAGGGAACTTCGAGATGCGTCGAACGACACGGTGGGAACGCCTCTTGCGTGATTGCGTCTGAAGCATCTATGCCAACTAGTCCAATGGAATGAGAGAATGAGCGTCACGGGCGGGTGACGTCATGAACCAGGAAAGGATAAGAGCACTTCCGCTGCTCGCCGGCATTTAGCTTCTGTTGCCTCAGCAAGCGATCTGTGTCAAACTGTCTCTGTCTATTTATTGTTGTCTGTTACAATATTGTCGGAAACGTTATGGCGAAACAAATGTACAAACAGTGTGTTCCTCCCTGCCCGCGTTTATTTAAACGGGTGGGGACACACACAGCTTTGTGGCATTTTGTTTGAGAGTAAGAGCATGCTGAGTGCTAACATTGTGAAAGTGAAACTACCAGATTAGCATGCTCTGCTCTCGCCTGTCACTCTGTATGATAGTGGCAGGCTCGCGATTCTCACGGGATGACAGGACCCGCGTTTGCCGAGGCGGCGCGGAGAATGCATTCCTGGGGATCGCAAAAGGATCTTTTGGAGGGGTGGGAGAACGGTCCGAGGGCCTTTTCTTCTTCCTTGCCCGGAAGATCCAGCTCTATCTCCCCGGTGTTGGAAGCACGCTCTGCGGTTTCTTCCGCTCGGGGAGAGAGAGCCCTTTTTTCCTTCATTTCTTCCTCCGAGGAGGTTTGTGTTGAGAATATTGAAAGTGAAAGCAAGCACACACACTGTTGAATTAGATTCGCCATCTATTTTTCCAGTATATGATGAACTGGTGGAGGTTTTGTCCCGTGCTGTTAGTAAATTAAATATTTAATGGCCAGCTGAGAAAAAGGAACGCTCGTCCTAAGAAACTTGACGAGCGTTTTCTTATTTCTATCACATTATCTCCACCACGAGGCTTCCATTTTTTCCCTGATTTACACACTGAATATTTAAATTATGGAATAAACCGTATTTATCACTACTTTCAGCCCTCGTGTTAAATGTTTATTCAAGATTAGAGGGTTGAAAGATTACGGTTATGATATGATGCCCCAGGCTGAACAGAAATAAAAATAGGAAAATGCTATTTTTTCACCTGGTCCAGTATCATCATTTAAGTCTCTGCTTTGCTCATAAGCCTATACTAAAGAATCTCGCGTTTGTGGGATCTCGCGTTTGCCGAGGCAGCGCGTAGGTTTAAGCAGAACTACTTTGGTTTTATGGGTAAAGCTTATACGGCAGCAGGTCAGCTGGAGAATGTTTATAGAAATCTATATTATAATGCTCCAGGCTTATCAGGCCGATCTGCTGGGGTTCTGGATATAGCGAAATTTGAGCCTTCGGGTCTCTTCGGCGACGCATTCCATGCGGTCGTTGTTAGGTGATAAAAGATATATATATATATAAAAAAAATATATATATATAATAAGGTTTCTCCCTCGCTGTGTCCAGCCCCCCTGGGGCTGCTGGGCGTGAGCAGCCCCAGCCGTCGAGTTCATCATATTATGTGCACAGAAAGAGAGTGCTGCGTCTCGTGTTCCTCCATGTAGATACTGGAGACAGACGCAACCCTCTCAACCGAAGTCGCCTAAGCTTAAGCCGGATCTGAGGACCGTTCTTCAGGCGAAGAAAGCTTCGGTTCAAAAAAAAAAAAAAAAGGTCCTGATGCTTAGGCATCAGGCCTGTGAGGACAGCCCCGACCGAAGTAGAGTGGTGTACACCTCATTTCACGGTGCCCGTTCCATTTCGGGGTCCTCACGAGACCCTCCTGCCAACCCTGCCACCTCCGGTGCTTCAGGGCGCAGCGGTCTCCAGCGAGTCGCTGATGCTATGCTGCGGTACAGCATTGGTTTCGCGCCCTCTGAGGGGGGCTTTTGAGTAGTCAGGTCAGGTAGTTCCTGCCATTATGTTTCAGGCTCCAGATTTGGCTCCCTCAGTAACACCAGAGACCAGCCTCGAGGGGCTGGTTCCCTTAGTAAATTTTCTGGCAGCGTGGATGCTTCTGCCGAATATTTCTCATTGGGTCCTGCAGTTTGTAGAGAAGGGATACAGAATCCAGTTTGGCTCTCGTCCTCCTCATTACAGCGGGGTGCTGCCCACAGTGGTGCATCCCGAGCAGGCTCTGGTAATGGGACAAGAAGTAAAGGCCCTGTTAGCAAAGAAGCTATAGAACAGGTGTACTCACCCGTCAGAGAGTCGGGTTTTTACAGCCATTATTTCATTGTTCCAAAAAAGGATGGAGGGTTGCGTCCCTTTTAGATCTTCGCCTGTTTATTCGGTCAGTTCAGAAACTAAAGTTCAAGTTAGCTGACCCTCAAACAGATCGTGACCCAAATCAGATCCGAGGACTGGTTCGTCACGATAGATCTAAAGGATGCATACTTCCATATCTCCATCCTCCCTCAGCACAGGAAGTTCCTGAGGTTTTCTTTCAGGGGCAAAGAATACCAATATCGGGTTCTTCCTTTCGGCCTAGCTTTGTCACCCCGCACGTTCACGAAATGCATGGATGCAGCTTTAGCCCCTCTCAGGCTTCAGGGCATACGCATTCTGAATTATATCGACTGGCTGATTCTAGCGGAATCAGAGCAGTTGGCGGTTCGGCACTGAGGTGTCGTTCTCGCTCATATAGAGATGTTGGGGTTGAGGCTCAATGCCAAGAAGAGTGTACTTTCTCCAGTACAGAGAACCACTTTCCTTGGTGTGGTATGGGATTTATTATCCTAACAGCCACAGAAGAGCTGAGGCTAGGCCAGTCACGCACTGTAAAACAGTTCGAGAGACTGTTGGGTCTTGTTGCAGCAGCGTCCAACGGAATTCCTTTTGGCATGCTGTACATGAGACCTTTACAGCGCTGGCTCAGGACCAGGGGGTTCTCCCCGAGGGGAAACCCACTTTGCATATCAAGGTCACGCGGCGATGCTTTCGTGCCTTAGTTATATGTAGTAAACACTGGTTCTTAACCCAAAACCAGTCACGCATTGTAAACAGTTCGAGAGACTGTTGGGTCTACTGGCAGCAGTGTCCAACGGAATTCCTTTTGGCATGCTGTACATGAGACCTTTACAGTGCTGGCTCAGGACCAGAGGGTTCTCCCCGAAGGGAAACCCACTTGCATATCAAGGTCACGCGGCGATGCTTTCGTGCCTTAGTTATATGTAGTAAACACTGGTTCTTAACCCAGGGTCCGGTGTTGGGAGCTCTTTGCCATCGAGTTGTGATCTCGACAGATGCTTCCCTCACCGGCTGGGGAGCGGTAATGGAAGGCCGCTCGGTTCAGGGTCTGTGGAAAAGCCATCATCTTTCGTGGCACATAAATTGCCTGGAGATGATGGCCGTCTTCAATGCGTTGAGACATTTCCTTATGGACCTAAGAGGCCATCATGTGCTCGTTCGAACAGACAACACATCAGTGGTCTCTTATCTAAACCGCCAGGGGGGTCTGCGCTCGCGTCCGCTTTGCAAACTGGCACACCAGATCCTCCTGTGGTCTCTGGGGAAAGTACTCTTTCTGAGGGCAGTGTATATTCCTGGGGACCAGAATATAGGAGCAGACATCCTGTCGAGGCAGGAGCTGAGGCCAGGGGATTGGAGACTCCACCCTGAGGCGGTGGAGAAAATCTGGGAGGCATATGGTCAGGCAGAGGTGGATCTGTTCGCGTCTCAGAACACGACGCACTGTCCTCTCTGGTATTCTCTGACGCACCCAGCCCCCCTGGGGCTGGACGCCATGGTGCAGACGTGGCCGAGGCTACGTCTGTACGCCTTTCCCCCTGTTGCTCTGCTCCCAGGAGTTCTGGAGAGGGTCCGTCGGTATGGAATAAGCCTACTGCTAGTAGCACCACGCTGGCCAAGTCGGATCTGGTTTGCGGACCTGATCCTTCTGCTAGACGGGCCTCCATTGGAGATCCCTTTGAGGAGGGACCTTCTGTCTCAGGCCGGGGGCACAATATTTCACCCTCGACCAGACATTTGGAATCTTTGGGTTTGGCCTCTGAGGGGGCCCAACTTATAGATAGTGGTCTTTCAGCTGAGGCTGCTGAGACCATCCTAAGCTCCAGAGCTCCGGCTACGAGGAAACTCTATGCGCTTAAATGGAGAGTTTTCTCCTTGTGGTGTCACCGACATCAGTGGGATCCAGATAACTGTTCTGTCAACACAGTACTCGAGTTCCTGCAGGAGCGCTTTGTGTCAGGTCTTTGTCCTTCCACACTAAAAGTTTACGTGGCAGCCATTGCGGCTTACCATACTATGGTGGGAGGTATATCTTTGGGTCGAGACCCCCTGATTACACGTTTCCTTCGTGGCACTTTGAGGCTGAGGCCTGCAACTCGCACTAAGGTGCCAGCTTGGGATTTGACTATAGTTCTAGAAGGCCTGTCTAGGGCCCCATTCGAGCCCTTAGATTCGGTCTCAGAAAAGTTCCTTACTTTCAAGACTATCTTTCTGCTAGCTATTTCGTCCCTAAAGAGAGTTGGTGACCTTCAGGCTCTTTCGGTCTCCCCCACCTGCCTTGAATTTGCACCGGGGATGGTCAAGGCGTTCCTATATCCAAAACAGGGATACGTCCCTAAGGTTCCAACCTTGACTCCGAGGCCTATTGTGCTGCAGGCTTTCTGTCCTCCTCCTTTTGCAACTGCGGACCAGGAAAGACTGCACCTTTTGTGTCCAGTGCGAGCACTGGACACTTATGTACGGCGGACTTCCTCAATCAGAAAGTCCGACCAATTACTGATTTGCTTTGGATCACCTAAGAAAGGTCTTCCTGCTTCAAAACAGACAGTCAGTAAGTGGATAGTCGAGGCTATTTCACTGGCATACGAGTACTCGGGCCAGCCTTGTCCTTTGGTGGTCCGAGCTCACTCGACCAGGAGTATGGCGGCTTCTAAAGCCATATTGCAGGGGGTATCTCTTCAAGATGTTTGTGATGCGGCGGGCTGGTCCTCTCCGCTCACATTCGTGAGATTTTACAGTTTGGACCTGGATGCTGCCCCAGGTTCTCAGGTGCTGAGTGCTTAGATCAACAGACTGACACTCAGGTACTTGTAATTATGGCGGGTTGGGTATTCTCGTTCCCACCGTGTCGTTCGACGCATCTCGAAGTTCCCTTTTTCGATAAAGGGAACGTCTCGGGTTACTATTGTAACCATAGTTCCCTGAGAAACAGGGAACGAGACGATGCGTCCCCCTGCCATACTTCCTGCGTCCCTGCGATCGGCTTGCTTCGGCAACTGTCGAAGCTAAATGCCGGCGAGCAGCGGAAGTGCTCTTATCCTTTCCTGGTTCATGACGTCACCCGCCCGTGACGCTCATTCTCTCATTCCATTGGACTAGTTGGCATAGATGCTTCAGACGCAATCACGCAAGAGGCGTTCCCACCGTGTCGTTCGACGCATCGTCTCGTTCCCTGTTTCTCAGGGAACTATGGTTACAATAGTAACCCGAGACGTTTTATTAGATTGAGCACAAAGCTAATTTTAAAGTCAAACCATTAGCCTTACTGAAAGCTAGACTGCCAAATAATTAAGCATGTGAACTACAAACATTAAATGTCTTGTGATTAATTATACATTAATTTACAAATAAATACATAATAAATTGTTTTGTAGAGAAGATTATTTTCATAAAGTAACTTTTTTTTAAAGATGGGCTTAAATGGTACAGTGCCACAAAATGCTTGCAAACTATAGCCAACACAAGCTTAAATGTAAAAAAATGTAACATTTCTCAATGTGAGTTCAATAAAAATAACTATGATGCTTAGTCCACAGTATATTAGCTGCATACATGTCTTTGGTTTCCTTTCAAAAATCTAAGATTTGTTTACAATGTCTTTTTTCTCCATTACTGACTGTGGAACCATTTAAGCCCACCTTATGTGTTTCAATGAGGAATCCCTCAGTTACGCTGTTAAGAGCGAAGTGAACAGTGTTTGTGATTTGTTGCATTTATCCTCCTGCTGTTCCTTCTGTTTCCCCTAGAGGCTCCGTGGTGTCCCGCTGGCTGCTGATTGTGGGTTGGGTAACCTCTATAAAGACGCCTTGTTTGACGTCCAGCTCCGCGGTGTCTCGCTGGCACGGCTCATGATGTTCTTGGTTGTGGTTTTGGGTGCTGATTTAATGATTTTATTTGACAAGCACATTCCCGGTATGGGACTGAATTCTGTTTTCAGTGTTTATAGTTCCCCATCGAGGGGAACGAGACTGCGTCATCGTTATGACACTTTGGGGAATGCCCCAGCGTAGCGCATCTGAAGAAATGAATGAAATCTGTCCAATCCTGATTGGTGTTGCGTCACGACGTAGTAGATGACGGCATACCCGGAAGATACAAAGGGACGCCGGCAACAACACATATCAGCTTTTTGCTCTTCAGCGAAGCGCTCTATGTGAACTGTGAGTCCTATTTACTGTTGTTTGTCACATTATTGAGAGAGTATCATGTCTAGCCAGCAGTTTATACAATGTGTGCATCCGTGTCCGCGCTACATTACGGGCTCGGACACACATCAGCTGTGTGTGTATTGTCTGGGCGTGCAGCACGCTAGAGCGGCTCTCGAGGGAGCCGCTTGCAGCGAGTGTGAGAAGCTGCCGCTCAGAGTGCTGCGCCCGCGGCTGGCCGTGTTTGACGAGTCAACCGGCCAGGCTCGCGAGCCTCGCGGTTCTGGGCCCGCGGTTGCTGAGGCAACGCGACGCCGCAGATCGTGGGGCTCACAGAGGGATCTATCAGCGGGACATGGGACTGCTGAGGCATCTTCCCAATCCTCGTCTGATGATTCAGATGTTCTCCCGCCCCGTGTGGAAGCCCAAGAAGCGGTTTCTTCCCGCGAGGTGGAGGACACAAGGCTGCTTTTGTCTGGCTCTGAGGAGTCTGATAATTCTAGCATCGGGGTGGGTGATGTGGAGCTTGATCAGCCACTTCCCCCACCTGCTCAAGAGGAGCTGGTGGAGGTTTTGACCCGCGCTGTGGCCAAACTAAAAATTGATTGGCCACAGGAAGAATTAAAGGTCCAGCCACCAAGCAGGCTGGATGAGAGATTTTTTAAACGCAAGTCTCAGCCTCCACGCCGGGGCCTTCCTTTTTTTCCTGACCTGCATAACGAGTTATGCAGGTCATGGGTGAAACCATATTCAGCCAGGCTCTCAAACCCCCCAGTGCTTGATTTTTCGAATGTGCTGGGGGCAGCTGAGTGCGGTTATGGGACGTTGCCTCGGGTAGAGGAGGCTCTCGCGAGTTACCTTTCTCCCGAGGCCGCATCGTCCCTCAAGGCCCCGGTGCTGCCCACCAAGCCTTGCCGTGATACATCTGCGTTGGTGGGCAGGGCTTACATGGCGGCTGGCCGGGCTGGTAGCTGCCTGCACACTATGGGCGTGTTGCAGGCCTACCAGGCTGACCTCCTCAAGGAGCTTGATGAGGGTGAGGGTCCTTCTCCGAGTGACATCACGGAGTTAAGGAAGGCCACCGACCTGTCTCTCCGCATCACCAAGGAGACGGCCCGTGCCATCGGCCGTTCCATGGCTGGTTTGGTGTGTGTGGAGAGACACTTATGGCTTAATTTGTCGGGGATGAAGGAAAGAGAAAAACATTTTCTCCTAGACTCCCCGATCTCACCTTCTGGCCTCTTCGGCGGCGCGGTTGGCACCGTCGTTGAGAGGTTTCAGGAGGTCAAGAAACAGTCGGCGGCCTTCCAGCAATACCTTCCTCGCGGTTCTGGCTCCTCGGGGAAGGCTGCACCCAAAGGGCAGCCTCGGCCACCTGCCAGCTCCTCGCACCGGTACGCGCAAAAGGAGAGTGTCGCCTCCCGCGCCCCTCCCGAGGGAGCTTGGCAAAGGAGACGGCGCTCTCGTGGCAAGCCCTCTGAGCCTAAGGTCGATTTGAGAACCGTCCTGCAGGCGAAGAAGGCTTCCACCAAGCGGTCCTAGTTGCAGCCGGACCGCTAAGAGCTGTCCCCCCCGGGGCGGTGCGATCGAGGTCGCCTCCTCCCCGGAGCTCTCGGGAAAACAGTATCGTGTTCCCGCCGTCCAGTACGCTTCGGGCCACACTGTTTTCCCGCGTACGCACGCCGCTCCAGCCGCCTCTACTAAGACCTGCGGCTGGGCAGCGAATGCGTCCGCCCACCAAAAACCGTTTTCGACCGCTCCCTGCCGACGAGCCGTTTCAGGGGGTCGGGAACGAGTCTCGAATAACACCCGAGGCCAGCCTCGAGAGGCTGTTCCCTTAGTAGATTATCTCGCGCGCATGGTCATGCCTTCCGAATATTTCTGCGTGGGCCCTGCGTACTGTAGAGCTGGGTTACAGGCTGCAGTTCAGTGCTCCTCCTCCGAGGTTCATCGGGGTGGTCTGGACTGTGGTTGGCCCAGAGCAGGTTCGGGTTATGGAACAAGAAGTTCAATCCCTGCTGGTCAAGGAGGCCATAGAGCGTGTTCCTCCGCCAGAAAGGGAGTCCGGGTTCTACAGCCGGTACTTCATAGTTCCCAAGAAGGATGGGGGGCTGCGTCCAATAATAGATCTCAGGCACTTGAATCGGTCTCTGAGGAGATTCAGGTTCAAGATGCTCACAATATCAGCCATCGTGAGTCAGATCCAGTTCGAGGACTGGTTCGTCACGATAGATCTAAAGGACGCATACTTCCATATTTCCATCCTTCCATGTCACAGGAAGTTCCTGAGGTTCGCTTTCGGGGGCGAAGCGTACCAGTATCGGGTTCTTCCTTTCGGCCTAGCTCTCTCCCCTCGCACCTTCACCAAGTGCATGGATGCAGCGCTGGCTCCGTTGAGACTTCAGGGCATCCGTGTACTCAATTACATCGACGACTGGCTAATATTAGCCAGCTCGTACGAAATGGCAGTTTGGCATCGAGATGTCGTTCTGGCTCACATCAGGTGCCTGGGGCTGAGACTCAACACAAAGAAGAGTGTGTTGACGCCCTCCCAGAGGACTATATACCTGGGGGTTATATGGGACTCCACGACGATGCGGGCACATATGTCTCCCGCACGCATGGAATCCATACGGGCGATGGTCTCCAGAGTAAAGCTAGGCCACAACCTCACTGTGAAGCAGTTTCAGAGACTGCTGGGGCTCATGGCAGCAGCGTCCAGTGTCATACCTTTTGGCCTGCTACACATGAGACCCCTACAGTGGTGGTTGAGAGCCAAGGGGTTTTCCCAGAGGGGAAATCCATTCCGTATGATCAGGGTAACGCGCAGATGCCTTCGTTCTCTCGTCATATGGAGGAAACCTTGGTTCCTGTCCCAAGGACCGGTGCTGGGGGCATCATGTTGCCGGAAAACCGTTTCAACAGATGCCTCCCTCACTGGCTGGGGCTCGGTCATGGACGGCCGCTTTGCGAGAGGTCTGTGGGAGACCCGGCATTCTTCCTGGCACATCAATTGCCTGGAAATGCTGGCGGTCTACAAAGCTCTGAGGAGTTTTTTCCCGGACCTCCGTGGCCACCATGTCCTGGTACGTTCGGACAGTATGTCGGTAGTCGCGTATCTGAATCACCAGGGGGGTCTGAGGTCGCGCCCTCTATGCAGACTGGCACACCAGATCCTTCTGTGGTCCCAGGGGAAACTGTCGTCTCTCAGAGCGATGTATGTCCCCGGGGGTCAAAATCAAGGGGCAGACGTCCTGTCGAGGCAGGGGCTGAGGCCCGGGGAGTGGCGACTTCACCCCGAGGTGGTGGAGGCCATGTGCGTGAGATTCGGCCCAGTGGAAGTGGATCTGTTCGCGTCTCAAGAGACGTCCCACTGTCCACTGTGGTTCTCTCTCAGGTATCCAGCCCCATTGGGGCTGGATGCTATGACGCAGACGTGGCCGAGGCTGCGGCTGTACGCATTTCCCCCGATCGCTCTGCTCCCGGGAGTCTTGGAGCGGGTCCGCCGGGAGGGGATCAGCCTACTTCTAGTAGCACCCCACTGGCCGGCCCGGATATGGTTCTTGGACATTGTAACACTGCTAGACGGCCACCCGTGGCAGGTCCCTCTGAGGAGGGATCTGCTGTCTCAGGCAGGGGGCACGATATTTCACCCCCGGCCAGAGCTGTGGAATCTCTGGGTCTGGCCCCTGAGGGGGCCCGGTACTTAGAGGCTGGCCTGTCAGCAGGTGTTGTCGAGACCCTACTCAGCTCCAGGGCTCCTTCCACCAGGAGACTGTACAGCCTGAAGTGGAATGTGTTTTCCACTTGGTGTAGAGAGCGTGAGGTGGACCCAGTTAACTGCCCAGTGGCTTCAGTGCTGGAGTTCCTCCAAGATCGTTTCTCCGCCGGTCTTTCCCCATCCACACTTAAGGTGTATGTGGCTGCCATTGCGGCTTTCCACTCACCTATAGGTGCTGGGCCTTTGGGAAGACACCATATGGTTGTACGTTTCCTCCGTGGGGCTCGGAGGATTAGGCCTGCGGCTCACTCCAGAGTTCCAACTTGGGACCTGGCGGTGGTTCTTGAAGGGTTGGCTGAGGCCCCCTTTGAACCACTGGAGTCGGCTGAGGCAAAGAACCTGACCTTCAAGGTGGCTTTTCTCCTTGCCATCACTTCTCTGAGGAGAGTGGGGGATCTCCAGGCCTTGGCTATATCGCCAACTTGCCTGGAGTTTGCCCCTGGCGGAGTCAAGGCCATCTTGCATCCTAGACCGGGCTATGTGCCCAAGGTGCCGTCTAGTGCGGCACGGTCTGTGGTTCTTCAGGCCTTCCATCCTCCACCTCATGGGACGGCGGAAGAGGGGAGACTTCACCTGCTCTGCCCAGTCAGAGCCCTAAGGGTTTACTTGGAGAAGTCCTCTCAGTGGAGGAAGTCGGACCAGTTGATGGTGTGCTTTGGTTCACCCAAGAAAGGGCTGCCTGCATCTAAACAGACAATCAGCAATTGGATTGTCCAGGCTATAGCCACGGCTTATCAGGTGCGCAATTTGCCTTCACCTATGGCCGTAAGGGCACATTCCACCAGGAGCATGGCCTCCTCGGTGGCCCTCCTTTCTGGCGTCTCGCTTCAGGAGATCTGCGAGGCGGCCGGGTGGGCCACCCCGCACACCTTCATCCGTTTTTACAGTCTGCAACTCCCCGTGACGCCTGGCGCCAGAGTGCTCGCCTCCTAAATGTGCCTGGTCTTCCAGCTTCACACTATGGCGTCGTGATTACGGTGTGGCATAGTGGGTATTTCGTTCCCCAAAGTGTCATAACGATGACGCAGTTGAGTTCCCCTCGATGGGGAACGTCTCGGGTTACGACTGTAACCCTTGTTCCCCGAGAAGGGGAACGAGACTGCGTCTCGTCGCCACACCTATCACGGGCAGAGCGCTTGCTTCATCGCAAAGGAGCTGATATGTGTTGTTGCCGGCGTCCCTTTGTATCTTCCGGGTATGCCGTCATCTACTACGTCGTGACGCAACACCAATCAGGATTGGACAGATTTCATTCATTTCTTCAGATGCGCTACGCTGGGGCATTCCCCAAAGTGTCATAACGATGACGCAGTCTCGTTCCCCTTCTCGGGGAACAAGGGTTACAGTCGTAACCCGAGACGTTTTTCTCAAACGCTAAAACACAAAAGCCAATCCTCTAAACCAAATGACCAGTTGTCTAAACACATTTACTAAATCTAGCCATCATTTTCCAATATCATAAACACATTTCACATGAAGACACAATTCACAAAACATAATCCTCCGTTCTCATAAATCTTAACACATTTTTCCTTGCTAAAACAGAAGTTGCAAAAGAACTCTGCTCATATTCTCAAATGAAAGCTCATGTGATGCAAAATGCTTGCCACAGTCAGCAATATTTGAACACAATGAACACACCTGGCGTCATTCATTACACAAACCGACTCAAAATTGAAGACACTTGTTGCTAATGCTCAGAGTGCACAGTTTGCTGAAGATTCCAAACAAACACAATGGATGAAGGCAGAGTCAGGGGAAGAGGAATTCGAGTCAGAGGAGGGAGAAGAGCTGGCCATGGAAGAAGAGGAGCTGGCCATGGAAGAAGAGGAGGAGGCCAACGAGGGAGAGGAGGAGGCCAACAAGGGAGAGGAGGAGGCCAACAAGGGAGAGGAGAAGGTCCAGGAGGGAGAGCGAGACAATCTTGCACAGTCATTACGGACGAGATGCGAGCAACAGTCATTGATCATGTCATTGTCCATGGCATGACAATGGCTGAAGCAGGACTAAGAGTCCGTCCAAACTGAGTAGGTTCACCGTGGCCACCATTATCAGGGCATTCAGACAACACAACAGGTATTGTACTCTATTGCTTTCTTTGTCAAAATACAATTTTACAAGCCTGTGAAAGTAGCCTATTGGTTTCAAATCAGTTGTTACTGTATTGTAAAACATGTCAATTGACAACAAATTTTTCTTTCTTTAGAGTTGAAAGAATGACACATCGAGGTGGGGCGGTTGCCATATTTACAGCGGCACAAGAAACACTCATTGGGTTTATTGGAGTAATATTACTCTTTGTGCGGCCATGGGTTTGGAGGGGCTTGTCCACCGGCATGCTGTCCTTGGGTCTTACAACACCCAACGTCTCTCACCTTCCTAGAGGAGCTAAAAGACCTGGACCGTCAACAACACATCCTCCTGGACCGTCAACAACACCATCCTGGACCCGCACATCACATTTATGTGATCATTTGGGACAATGTACGCTTCCACAGAACAAACCAAATCAGAGAGTCGTTCACCACCAACAGTAACCACTTTTTAAATGTCTGTCTGTCACACTACTCCCTTTCCTGAACCCTATAGAGGAGTTCTTCTCATTGTGGAGATGGAAGGTATATGACCGACAACCATATACTAGAAAAAACCTCCTAAGGGCAATAGAGCTGGCCTGCGTTGACATCCAAGTAGAGGCCTTCCAAGGATGGATTTGCCATTCCAGGGCGTTTTTCCCGCGGTGCCTGGCAAGAGACAATATAGCCTGCGATGTGGATGAGGTGATGTCAGACATCCCAACCTGCAAAAAGTCATTTCAGGGAGGTATTCCAAACCACAACCCCCCTAAAGAAAATGAAGAATGAAGACAAGGATATGACACAAGGATATGATCTTGAACATGAATTTACTTGTATACCGAAATACAGCAGAATATAACAGAACAATTAAGGAATAAAATAGCTATTTACATATACGCCAAATGTAGCCAACATATAGGCCTAGACCTATTTCCTATGCCTTTTACTTTTGTTGCAAGCTTTCGTTGTACTTTGTTGCTGCTTGCTTCGCAGATTTCAGCAACTTTCCAGAAACCTCAACCCCATAGCACTCTGTGTCAATGAATTTGTTTATTTTGCAAGACATCAGATTCACAAGTGTTTGGTGAGACATCTGACTCCTAAATTCTGTCTTGATGTGACGCACAATGCTAAATGCCCTTTCCACATCACAGTTAGAATTTGGCAGCACCAGTAGCACCTTCATCAGCTGACAGATTTCCCTGAATCTCAACTGCCCTGAGCTCACAGATCTTACTTTGGACAGCTTCCCCCAGAACTCATCGACTGGTAAATTCTTGTAATTTGGCACCAGTGCTTCCAGGTTAGTTGAGACATAATCCATGATTTCTAAATGGAGTTGTTCTCTGGCATCTGCCTTCATCACATTTGGAAATCTTTCTGCCAAAGTCAAAATTTGCTCTGGTTTCACATCATCTTGGTTCTCTGGATTGACCACTGACAGATTTGTCAAGATTTGGTCTCTCATTGGGAACTTTTCTTTTACTTTTTGAAAGCTTCTGACTAGGGGTGTCGCAATATACCGGTATTGACGATAATCGTGATATTCAAAGCATGAAATATCGACATCGTGTTAATTTAGAGTGTGACAATATACCGGTATTGGCGATAACCACGATGTTTAAAATGAATAGGACTCTTATGATAACATGACACGTAAATACTCCAGCGCCAGTACCTGGTTGACCTGTCTGTCAGGTGGCAGTATTGCACCCACTGACTATCAAATAAGAAGACGACGCAGTGCGCAGCCCACGCAGCCACTCTGAAAAGAATGTTGTCTGAGCGAGAGAGTGAAACACTCAGAAAAGCAAGCTCGCCAGTATGGGAGTTCTTCAACTTTAAAGAAAACTGCACCTTAAAGGGGGTCGCACAACGGACGAGAAGCGCGTCTTTAAAATTCGAGCACATTATTTTGAGTTTACACACACCAAAGGCACCATTCAGCGTCTGTCCGCGGCGCCCAGCAATAGCTCGGATTTTCAGGTGAGATTCTCAATTCATTCAGTTAACGGATGTGCTCTGACTGAGGTAAAGTGTTCAGACTGCAGACTATGCAACGATTGTATTTAATTGTGCAGTATAATCATAACAGTACAGACATTATCTTAATTTCATAATGTCCTTAAACATAACAATATTGCTGGCCATAAACTGAGAAAGTGCGCGTCCGGTGTGCTACACGCGACGCGGCGCGGAGCTACGCTTCTCGTCAGGTGTGCGACCCCCTTAAACCCAATCTGCAGAATGTGTAGCCACCAACCTTTTTACCCATCTCAGTGTCCATCACCCTGCGGATTACGCTATTTTACAGAGAGTAAATTGCGATTTATTTTACTAGTCATGGAATGGGAAATGTGACATTAACCTGTTAACAGCGGGTTTCTGTGTTCATATATTTAAATAAAGGGTGATTATTAAGTACCCCGTTTTCTTTACTCGTCTTATTTGTATTTGTATTTGCACTTGATTTTTTTTTGTTCAAATCTGCATGAACAAAACACAGTTGCAACAATAGGTTTAAGAGCTTTTCAGTTCTTCAGGAAGCATCCAGACAGTTTTTTCTCCAGTTTGAATGCTTGTCTTACTTCACAAAAATTTGCAAAAAAAATATTGAGAACACAAGAAGTAAATATGCATACGTGGATTGTGTTTATCAGTATCCTTATGTTTGTTGGGTAAAAAAGAAAAAGTAATAATAAAAGTAAAAATTTACTTGATTTGACATTTACTTGAATTTCTATAGATATCGCGATATATCGATATCGTGGATTATTTTGGCCACAATAACCGTGGTGTGAAAAATCTAACATCGTGACAGCCCTACTTCTGACATAGAATGCTCTGGCATCTTTGAAGAATTGCTTCGTCTTGTGAGTGGAGAGTGCTTCCTCACTTAGCAAATGCCTCCTCGCCAAGAACCCAACAAAAAGTTCTTCATCTGGACAGTGAATTTCAGGGTTGCTCACATCTATCTCCTGCAATTTCAGTTCTCTCAATACCTTTGGCACAATAAATCTGCTTGCAATGTCATGCAGGAGTTCTTCTACACTGTCCTTTAACTTGAAAAGAACTGGTGTTTTGTTTTGAAAAATCAAATTAAATTTATCAAAATTTGCGCACTGTGTGACATTGTGGAGAAAACAAGTGTAAAGTTTCATAGTGGGGTCTTTCAACCTCTTCTGAATGTCACAGGACTTCTGATTCTCACTATGTGATTCAAAATAAGAACTAAAAGCTGGCCATTGGTTGAGCAGATGGTCCAAACCTTTTCCCAAAGAAAGCCAACGTGTTGGACAGTGCTTTTGTACTCTCTGCTGGGCTACATTGCAAAATTCCTGAAACTCCTTGAGGTCTTCTCTTCTCTTTGAACTTTTCTCAAAGTAGTAGTAGATATCAATTAGTAATTCCTCAGGTGACATTGAGAGCACTTTAGCAGCAGTTTTGGCACATATGTTAACCAAGTGACTTGGGCAGCCAACACTGTATATATAAGGTGCCTGTGCTTTCACTCTTGTTAAGACGGAGTTGTTTTTGCCAGTCATGACATTGCAGTTGTCACTGCTGAATCCTACACAGTTAGACCAGTCAAGGCCTTTGTCATGCATGGATGATGCAATGCAAGTTGAATATGTTTGCAGCTTTGGCATCATTGCACACTGGCATGTCTACAAATCCAACTGTCACCTTATCCTATGCTTCATTGTAGTACCTGACTAAAATAGCACATTCCTTCTCACACATGATGTCATTGCTTTCATCAACCATAATACTGTATGGCCTTTTTTCTGTTCGGATTAACCTGTACAAATCCTCTGAACACTCAGGTTCTAGTGCCAGGTTCATCATAGCTGCCGTCTTAGTGGAAGAGCAGGCATAATTTTTTGCAATCTCAGAGTCAGGAAACATTTTCCTAAATAACTTTCCTGTGTGCCTACATACATGGAATGGCAGGTTATGTTCCACAATAAAAGATGTGAAATACATCTCAGCTGTAGTCACTTTCTCAGTGAGACTTTGCCTTTCTGAATTGAAGAACTGAGATATATTGGAACAGCCTTCCCTGCGCTTAGCCTCCCTAACATGTTGTGGTCCCTAAAAGATATAAAAGCAAAATTTATTATTTCTATAAGCTGTAGGCCTTTGCAATTATTTTTTTAATATGTAGATTACTTTTACTATTTATTTAAGCTGCTTATACTATTTATGTAAACTGCTTTTATTTATTGTCCATTGCAACTTTAAACAGGTCAAAGAAGTTTGTTGTTTTTATACTTGGCAACTAGCCGGACTAAATAATATGCTGACATGAAATGAAACTGGTTGAACTCACCTCAACATGCCTTTTGCAATCATTTAACCCACCATGGGCAATCCTGAAGTCGCTGTTACATATAGCATATAGCAACCATTAGTAAAAAAAGGAATATTTTTAAATACAGTCACTGAATAAATATATTGATGTTTTACTTCTTTAAAATCAATAAACTTTGAAATCATTCATGATGTGGGCTTATTTTGGAACACATGCAGATTTAAATGGTGCCAAAGTACCAATTAAGCCCATGCCAGACCAGAGTCATGCACGGGTTCGGGTACCCGGTTCGGATGACCCGCAAATTTTGCTCAAACGGGTGAAAAATATCCAACTGTGTCGGATACGGATGCGGGTCGGGTCGGACACTGGGAAACGCGGGTCTAAACACGGGTTTAAAACAGTCACGTGCAAATGTAAAAATAAATGCATATTTTTAGGAACACATCTACAAAACTATGCCTGCCCTGTATTTCAAGTTGATAAAATATTTGTTTTTAGTTTATTTGAGCCCGCGCGCGCCCTCCCATGAGTCTCTAGGCCTAATGTTACATTCACTTTTAAAAATCACAACCATTCGAAGTGCTGCATGAGTTGTCTAGATGGATACTGATAGTGAGGAGTTGAAAAAAAATAGCTAGAGGAGATTATAAAGTTGTCGACAATACTTCATCGAAACTCAAGTCAAGTGTGTGGGAGAAATTTCTGATGAAGAAAGCAACATTGTGAAAGGCTTTGCTGCATGCAAAACCTGCCTTAAAGTTTTCGTGTTCGATAGCCGAAAATATGGAACTTCGTCGCTGAGGAAGCACGCAGATACCTGCAGTAACAAACCGAACACCAGTTCTATCGAACAGTATCTTTCAAAGGGGACAGAACTGAAGGTGCCTCGTAGAGATAAGGACACCATAACCAGGCTGTCTGTGAACTTTGTATGCAATGATATTAGACCCTTTGATGCAGTACACGGCGAGGGATTTTTTGCATTAGCACTAGGGTTGATAGATGTTGGTGCTCGTGCTGGTCGTGTGGATGTTAAACAACTACTGCCTGACCCTACGACGGTTTCTTGTGGTGTTAACAAATATGCAGAGGAGATTCGCCAAAAACTAATCCTAGAAATTAAAATGCAGTTGGAGAGGAGTAATGGAGCTGTTACATTGGACATGTGGACTGATGATTACAGAAAAAATGGCTACCTTTGTGTTACTCTGCACTACATTAACAATAAGTGGGAGCTTATCGAACGAGTGCTGTGTACCTCTGAGTGGGACAGTTCCCTGCGCAAAACGGCTGACAACATTAAACCAGCCATCATCAGTGCATTGCGTAAATTTGGCAGTGATGAATTCTACTCCAAACTCGTGTATGTGACAGATAGGGGTGCAAATATTGTTGCAGCCCTGCATACAGTGACCAGATTGAGCTGTGCTGCCCATATTTTTAATACTGTCCTGTACACTACATTCAAACCGTCCCAGGAGAATATGTATGGGGAAGAAGTAACTGCAAT
Organism: Chrosomus eos; assembly: GCA_036326025.1. NCBI lineage: Eukaryota > Metazoa > Chordata > Actinopteri > Cypriniformes > Leuciscidae > Chrosomus > Chrosomus eos. Next base: position 33,811,303 of record CM070822.1, read on the forward strand.
GATTGACTCGGCCAAGTCACTGGTGACATATTTCAAGCAGACCAACCTCCAGGCTCGGCTGAAAAAGACTCTTAAAAACTCTGTAGAGACACGTTGAAATTCCCTGCATACAATGCTAGAGTCTATCAGCAGTCAATATGAAGACATCCGCACACTTTTGGAAGAGCGAGGCGAAGTTGACCGCCTCACAAATTTGGATGAAGAGGTCCTCTCCGACTTTGTTGCATTCCTGGAGCGATTTTAGGAATCCACTAAAGCGTTAGAGGCATCGAAAACCCCGACCCTCCATCTAACCATTGTTTGGTATGAGCACCTCAGACGCCACTTGCGAGCGTCTTCAAATGATAGCATGACCATTTCCTCACTGAAGGAGAAATGCCTCAGTATCCTCCAGGACAAGTTCGAAATTCATCGTTTGCACAGACTTGCAATGTTCCTGCATCCTAAACTAAAAAGTATGAAGCTACTTGCTGCTGTATACTTGCTGCTGCTGCTGTAGCCGGTGTATGTAGCGTTTAGGATTCGCATACAAATAGACTTTTCTTTCATTTAAAGGTCCCGTTCTATGCCCCTTTTAACAAGATGTAAAATAAGTCTCTGATGTCCCCAGAGTGTGTCTGTGAAGTTTCAGTTCAAAATACCCAACAGATCATTTTTTACAGCATGTTTAAATTGTCTTTTTTGAGGACTCAGAAAAACGCTCTGTTTTAGTGTGTGCCCTTTAAATGCAAATGAGCTGCTGCTGCACGACACAGGGGGCGGAGCTTCAAGAGCTCGCACTCAGACTCTTAGGACAATTTCATCTCATGGAATAATGATAACATCAGAAACTCTCAGTAACTGTGTTCATTTCGAGTCGGACAATATTGCCTACAGAGTCAGAGGGCTGTATAGAGATGGAACAGGTATAGTTTAGTAGTTTAATTGCGGTTATTATAACGTATTTGTCATCTGCTTGTATGTATCCAGCATTGTTTATTACAGTTTTTCTCAATTGCTAAAACACTAAAATCCATTGGCTGAACAAAGTTCTCAGTTGCCTGAACTCATTTAGCTAATTGTGGAGTCTGATGTCAATACCGTAAACAATTTCACATGGTAAAACACAATTAGCAGATCTCACTTAGACGTTTCAGCAAAACTCTGAACACATACTCATTCTCAAAACACATTCTGCACTCTAATGCACATGTCATCCATACTGGTAAACACAAGTGGCAAAAATCAAATACAAATAGAGAACACATGTCATTTGATTGAACACAACCACTCAAAACTGATTCAACCTGTTTCAAATGATGTGACAACCAATATAAGCCAGTTCAGAGAGCAAACAGGTTGTTAAAGGTGGGGAGGAGAAAGTCTGAGAATGGATAGAAGAAACAATGTGAGAGGACGAGGACGAGTGCGTATGCGAAGTGGGCGACGGAGGAGGGCAAGAGAGGAAGAGGGCAAGAAGAAGAGGAGAGAGTAGGAGGGCAAGAAAGAGAGGAGGAGGAGGAGGAGTAGGAGGGCAAGAAAGAGGAGGAGGAAGGGGAGGTCAAGAGAAGAGAGAGAAGAGGAGGAGGAGGAAGAGGAAGGAGGGGGCAAGGAAGAGGAAGAAGAAGAGGGAGAGAGAGGAGGAGGAGGAGAGGAGGAGGGGGCAAGGAAGAGGAGGAACGGGGAGAGGAGGAGGAGGGGAGGAGGAGGAGGAGGGGGCCGGAAGGAGGGAGGAGGAGGAGGGGGGGGCGGGGAGGAGGGGAGGGGGGGGCGGGAGGAGGAGGAGGGGGCGGGGAGGAGGAGGAGGAGGGGGCAAGGAAGAGGAGAAGGAGGAGGAAGAGGAAGACAAAGAGTGGAAATATCTGATGAAATTCGAGCAACAGTCATAGACCATGTTCTTGTCCATGGACTGACCCAGGCCAAAGACAAGAACCACATTGATCACATGTTTACTCCTTTCATTTGTGTCCCTTTGAGTATCGTATACTGTAGTACAGTGCACTGCTGTAGACTGTATAATGAAAAAATATGAAAAAATTTTTAGATTAAAAATGTAGTTCTCCCTGAAACTATATGTTTTGAACAATGTGTTTTAAATTTTTTGGTGTATTGTTTACTGACTGATTGATAGTGTATAGCATTTTGATCACTTTGTTTATGATTTGAGAGCAGTGTTTGATTTTGAACACAGGTGAAACTGTTTTGAGAGCAGTGTTTGATTTTGAACACAGGTAAAACTGTTTTGAGAGCAGTGTTTGATTTTGAACACAGGTAAAACTGTTTTGAGGCGAAAGTTTCATTTTGCAAGAGGAGTCAGAGGTTTTGTAAATAGTGCTTGAAGATGAGGTTTTGTGTTTAATGTTTTCAGAAAATGGAGCAAGGTTTCAGAAATTGTGTTTTAGCAATTGAGAAAAACTGTAATAGCCTAGCTACAAGTCTGCTGTGTTGGACTTGGACCAGGTCCGAATGATGATCAAACATATACTGATGAGTTTAATAAAGTTTATTGTACATCACACAAAAGATGAAGCGTCAGTTTTACTTCAGAAAATCACCGCTGAGTAAACACAGTAAGTTATAAGAAGTGCGCGAGTTGATGGAGCATTCCTGTGGGCGGACGTTAGTCAGAGAACTGTTCTACTGACGTCATTAAAGAAGGAAGTAGAGGGATGTAGTCCAAACGGGCCGTTCGCTGTAGGCGACTTCTGTTAAATAAAATATCTTGCTTGGCATTGAACTTTGAGCTTTATAATTTTACAGATATTATTTATACTCTAACAACAACATTACACACTAACTTAAGTTTGAAACATGGGATCGCGAAGAACGGGACCTTTAAAATTATCACAAGCCTACACTGTTGTTATTGTCTAATTTAAAACTGTTAAAGTAACACCAGGTAACTTTTGCTCTCGGGGTCCCCCTACAGTTGGGAAACAGTATTGTCCTCTACTACTGTCGCGTGTGAAATGTCTTCATCCCAGGTACAGTGGCATATATTTCAGCATGTCACATGAATATAATTTCATGGGTTTTATTTTTTTTTCTAACGACAAATGATCGCGATGATCACGTTTACAAGCCAGCATCATTATAGTAGCCTAGTCTATTGGTTACCGTTTTACTGAATCTATATGATACTTCAATGCCATGTTTAAGTGGTAGATAATAACCATATATCGTCAATATTATAATATCAAGCTACCATAAATGAATCTGCAAATTTTACAAATTGATTTGCATTATAGCTTGAGGCAAGACAAATAATCATTACCTGATTCATGAAGATAAACGGAGGATAAGATTTCTTCCGTAACATAGTCAGGCAGACAAAAAAACACCCCAGCCGACGGGGTGTCATTGGTTGTTGCGTTAAATGTTACCCAGATACAATAGTGCTATTTTCTGATTGGCTAACAACACCAGAGGAGACACGCTTGATTCCTGCCGGTTCCACAGTGAGAGCGGCGCGGCCAGAGTTTTGAGCGCTGCGGCATATTAAATATATTACAAATAGTTTTTCAGCGTGAGAAATACAATGTGTAGCGGGAGAGAGCGTGACAAAAGACCGAAATGAGTGACTGTCACGCTCAATGCGTGACACTTGAGAGCCCTGCGATTTTAAGGAAGTGGGGGTGGTGGTGGAAGTGACGTATATGCTGCAAAGCAGTCGAATTTTGTAGTTTTCTTTGTTCGCCGGTTACTACCTAAACCCGAAGTTTAAAAGTACGATTTAAACCGCTACCCACCAGGCTATGGGAGACGTGGCATTCAACCTATTGTAAGTCGATGTACCATCACAAGAGACTTGGAAATATATTATGAAGGTTGAAAAGTTACCTGGTGCTGCTTTAAGTAGGCCTATGTGTGGTGTGAAATTGTCTGATGTGCTAGACGAAATTGCATTGTTTTGTGGCAACGTTAGCCATGTTCTGTATAGGCTATCGGCTTTTTGACAGCTTCGGCTGTTGTCCTTGTCTTAAAGCAAGCCGCCAAAGGCAATAAAATTAAAAAAAAAGTGTGTCTATAATGTGATGGCTAAACTGATTTTATTTCGGGTGCGGGTCGGGTCTCGGTTCTATTTTAAGCGGTCGGGTCGGGTTGCGGATTTAATTAGTGCTGCAGTCGGAAATCGGACCCGTGCAGCTCTCTGTGACAGACTTCTCAATTTATTCATAAAATATCTTAATTTTATGTTCTAAAATGTACATCAACTAATTAATACATTTTCAAATGAGAGATAAATCTTGCATTTTTACAAATATTTTTTCTTATAAACCATGTCAATATATGTGAAAAAAAACTAAAGTTAGATTTTGGTGGGCTTAATGGCACCCTAATCAAGTCGTTTGGATTTTCTGAGCAATATGATGTCATATTGCTCATGCTCCGCCCACGACCCCTGACGGACTGTCCCGTTTTAGCATATTTCCACCCTTAGCCATTTGTATACTGTCCGCCTAGGCAGGACTTTACGTGTCTTGACCTACGGAAGAGAGGGGTGGGGTGAGCAGTTGCTCATAATCATTTAAAGAGACATGCACCCAAACAGGTCACTGTGAACAGAGCTTTTTTTGAGGAGGTAAAAAGGGTGTTGTTTTACACAAACATTGTGGAATTTTAACCAAAGTATGTTACAAACTTAACATGGAGACCCTAAAGAATCATACAAACTTGTAGAAAATGGACATCCGATGACCCCTTTAAAATGTATATGAGGTTTAATAGGTAGCCAATGCAGTGTTGACAGAAAGGGTTTAATATGGTCATACTTCCTGGTTCTGGTAAGAACTCTAGCTGTTGTGTTTTGGGCAAGCTGGAGTTTATGCAAGCAGGGCAACCACCCATAAGAGCATTGCAATAATCTAGCCTTGAGGTCATGAACGCATGAACTAACTGTTCCGCATTTGTCATTGAGAGCATATGTCGTAATTTAGATATATTTTTAAGATGGAAGAATGTGGTTTTTAAATAAAAGATTGGTATCAAAGGCAAAGATCACACCCAGGTTCCTAACTGACTACGAAGACTTGACAGAGCAGGCATCAAGTCTTAAACAGTATTCTAGGTTAGTACATGCAGATGTTTTTTCTGAATTAAGTAGTAGGAAATTACTAGTCATCCAGTTTTTTTTATATCAGATCTGCATTCCGTTAATTTTGTGAATTAGTAAGTTTTGTCAGGGCACGAAAAATATCATCAGCATAACTGACAACATCTTCCTAATGATATCTCCCAAGGGTAGCATGTACAGGATGAACAGCAACGTTCCTAGTACTGAGCCTTGTGGTACTCCATACTGAACTTTTGACCGATAAGACATCTCTTCGTTTACTACTACAAACTAATAACGGTCAGGTAAGTATGATTTGAACCATGCCAATGCAATTCCACTAATGCCAAAATCATTTTCGAGTCTATTCAAAAGAATGTTGTGGTCGATATTGTCAAATGCAGCACTACGATCGAGTAACACTAATATAGAGATACAACCATGACTGGATAAGAGCAAATCATTTGTGACTCGAATGAGAGCTATATCAGTACAATGATACGGTCTAAATCCTGACTGGAAATCTGTGCAGATACCATTTCTTTCTAAAAAGGAACATAGTTGTGAAGATACTGCCTTTTCTAGTGTCTTTGACAGAAAAGGTAGATTCGAGATCAGCCTGTAATTGACTAATTCTTTCACAGGTAAGTTTAAAATATTCTGGCTAGCGTGAGTTTTTTCCTCAGCGCTGAATGAATGATGATCTGATTTTGTCATTTATCATTTTTTATTCAAAATATTCACAAATTTGTTAGCTATAGCATGAAATCTCCTATTCCGATTGTCAAATATAGTGGATGTGTTTTGTTGTTTAAACACCTTTATAACAATCGCGTTAGTTGAGCTGTATGCGCCGCCATCTTAGTTTGTGCCACAGTTCAGAGAATTGAATCTGTTGGATTTACAATATGTGAATTTCGTCCACTTCTCTTGAAATATATGAAAGTAAGTGGCCGGTGAACTGGCAGAAGAATAGAGTAAACTTTAAAGTTTACTTACACAATGTGTATCTGAATAAACCATGTCTAATTATAATGGAAAGGATTATTATTGCCGCTTCCATAGACATCAGTGTGTATTTTACAAACTCTAAATGTATTGTTTTTTTAGTAAGCCTACTTATGTGAATTTATATGTCTGAAACCTAAAATAAACATTAGGTGGTTGAAAACACTGAATAGTTGTGATATATGACAGCGCTGAGCACGTCCGTCTCTGGCCCAGCGCGAAAGTAAATTTAGCAGTTGATCACGTGATGCACTGATGCACTCGTACGTGCCAGGGACCAGCCTAGATTGATCACACCGTTGTGATCGTACGTGCAAAAGGGTTAACAAGCATTTTAATAATAGAGCTTAAAAGTTTTTGGTATGTATCCTAATGACAAAGATGGATTAATGATATTAAGAACAGGATCTATGACCTCTGTAAGGATCTCAATAGCTTAGTCGGTATAGGGTCTAACATACACTGAACAAAATTATAAACGCAACACTTTTGTTTTTGCCCCAATTTTTCATGAGCTGAATTCAAAGATCTAAGACTTTCTATGTAAACAAAAGGCCTATTTCTCTCAAATATTGTTCACAAATCTGTCTAAATCTGTGTTAGTGAGCACTTTTCTTTTGCCGAGATAATCCATCCACCTCACAGGTGTGGCATATCAAGATGCTGATTAGACAACATGATTATTGCACATTTAGAGTGGCCTTTTATTGTGGCCAGTCTAAAGGCGGGCGTACACGGCGCGATTTTTTGCTGTTTTACGAGATCGCAGATGATTTTTTTCACTCGGGAGTAATCGTGTGGAAATAGGTTATGCTTGCATGTTGCGGCTCGTATCGTGTGCGAGGAAGATACGAGCCAGCCGAGCACCTCTCAATCTTCCGATAATTTTTAAGCATGTCGAAAAATTTCGGGAGCTGTCGGCTTGAATTCGTGAGGTGTGTGCGGTTGAATGAGCCGATTTGTCGATCTATCTGAATTTGACCAATCAGGAGCTGAGGAAAACCACAGAAGAAGAAAGACGAAAATGGCAGCGCCACGGCGAATTTGGACTATTGAAAAGGAAGACAAACTTGCTGAACTCTGGCAGGAACAGCGAGAACTGTATGATGTGTCATGCAGTGTGTCTGTGTACCATGACAGGGTCGTCCGAGATGATATTTTACAGCGGATCACCCAAGAGCTACAGTTAACAGGTGAGATGTAATGTTAATACTTAAAGGTAGCTAGCTACACATTGTTAGCTATAGCTAGCTATAGTGTGTAACTACGTTTTTTTTTAACTCTCTCTCTCTCTCTCTCTCTTTCTCTCTCTCTCTCTCTCTCTCTCTCCACAAACACACACACACAAAAGGGTGACCAGACGTCCCTGTTTCTAGGTGCTGAAAACGAGCCAGCATGTGTAGCAAAGTAGTCACGGCTTGTCTCAATCTTTTACATGGATGCAGAAAACTATATATTTTTGAGGGAGAGAGAGAGCAGTTATATTGAACTGTATTATATGCTACACAGTTGAGTTTATTAAACACTGCCTTTAAAGTGTAAATTGCAGGTTAATTTTTTTATGAGATAATGCAATGTGCTTAAAGATAAGAACCGCCCAACATTGTTGATGTTTTTATACCAAAATGCTGAATATAAATGAGAGTTGTACTTTTACCGTGGTTTTTAGCACTCCCCCTCTTGCTAGCTGGGCGTGACGTCATTCAGGGACTCAAGTGGCAATCAGCCTAGGTTACCGTCTAACGGCAAGCTTCTTTTTAGATTCAGCAGTGATGAATGAAATAAATCAATTGTAAAGCACAACACACTGTGTGCTGCTTCATGAGGACCGTGATCCTGCCTGAAATGAGAGTCAGCTATTTGCAAAACAAACGGGCATGTGTCAAAACCAGATGCTGGTGAGGCACGTCAGATTTGCCGTCGAGCTGCTCAACTAAACTCCAAAACGCTTCACCTCACGCAGCACACCTCCACTGCTGATTCCATTGGGTGGCATAGCCCACACAATATGGATGATTATAGTATCAAAATGATTAACACGTACAAGCGCACTTATCAATGAACTTGATACATGTTGCAGAAATGTTTTATCCATGCCTTTCAACTTGCGTGTGCAAAATTAAAAATTGAATGAATGTGAAGCAATTTGTACAAATAGAGACATTTTTGTGAATACAAATGTTTTCCTTTGTATTAGTGTATCATAATTTGCACATACAACACAGAAGATGTGCTTTTTCTTTATAATATGCTCTATGGGAGGAAAACTATATAGCCTACAGACATGATTCATTTGAGTGAATTTGAGCACGGCGTTTCAAGTTAATACAATTTTCCTTCCTGTTAAAAAAAAGGGTAAAATTTCGCAGTTGCGTTCATATTATAGGCCCTATGCTTATTTTTATCTGACTACACATTGTATACATAGTATACAAGCTTTGGAATTTGAAAATGTCTGTTTTTAAATATTAAAGACGATTTTCGCAGTACATTTGTTTTCCCTTGACCCTTAAGCCACTGTTATAGGCTATAGTATAGCACGATGAGTTTTAACAATATGTAACCATTGTATATCGACATGAAATATTAATTAAATCAACTGGCCTGTAGCTGCAATTTTACAATTTTAAAATTCTAAAATTGTATTAACTTGAAACGCCGTGCGTTGCGTTCATGTAGTCTCTTGTCTGTAGGCTACCGTAATTCCTCAAATAAAGACCGGGGCCTTTATTTACCTGAACTGCAGATGGTAGCCGGCTTTTATTTGAAGCAGGCTTTTATTAGAGGCAGGCCTTTATTTCTAATTCGCGATCCCCGCCCGCCCGTCAGCCAAGTTTCCATGGTGACGCGTCATGCTTGGCACGTGTTCACCACAGTCAAAATAGTGCTGTATGACAGATGTAGCGCTTTTATTTCTATATATTAACAAACTTGCTTACCATGTCATCAACTATCTTCTATTCTGACTCTCAATTCAGTGTAAGTGAGTTTGTTTTGTCGTTTAAAACCCTTTATAATTGATCCTGATCTGTAACGTGAGATGGGCACCGCAGTTCAGAGATTCCTGTCTGTTGGATTTGTACGTTACACAGCGCGTGAATTCTTCAGTTTCTCCCGAAATGGATGAAAGTAAGTGGCCGGTGAACTGGGAGAAGAATAGAGTAAACTTTATACTTACACTGTGTATCTGATATGAATAAAACACGTCGCCAAATATATTTGAATGGATTATTGCTGCGTCCATAGACACCATTGTGTATTTTACAAACTATAAATGTATTGTTTTGCTATAAATCTTATCTATTTAAATGTCTGAAACCTAAAATAAACGTGGTTAAAAACACTGAATAGTAGTTGTGATATATGACAAGCGCTGAGCGCGTCCGTCTTTGAGTGTACACTAATTTTTTCCCGGCCTTAATTTGAGACCGGCCTTTATTTGTCCGCGTTGACCACGCACCCGGCCACTATCAGAGGTCCGGCGTTTATTTGAATACCGGTTTTTATTTGAGGAATTACGGTATATAGTTTTCCTCCCATAGAGCATATTATAAAGAAAAAGCTTAACGTCAATGCAGTAAGACGGTGATATTTAAACTCAGCCAATAGCCATACACCTTACTGAACAGATTAGAACATGCAACGCGCGATTTATAATGGTTTTCTATGGGTGTTGTTCATAATCTGATCTAATGTTTGCCTCTATAACGTATGCTTTATTAATAGGGTAGGGCTATATAATTGTGTACTAAATTTGGTGCTTCAATATCACTCTCATTAAGCGTCTTAAATGCGGAAGAACGCCTGATTATGCTGCCGTTGTCTGTTTTAGCAGAATACTGCCATCTAGTGGTACCAGGTTTTCTCAGACAGCTGTGTGTGGATCGTGCAAGGCGAAACCCGCGAAATGAAAGTCTCAAAATCCAAATGAATCAAAATAGGATCGACTCAGAAACGAGTCAATGAATGCACGCGTGTCACCTGATCCACACACGCACATCTTCTGTGTTGTATGTGCAAATTATGATACACTAATACAAAGGAAAACATTTGTATTCACAAAAATGTCTCTATTTGTACAAATTGCTTCACATTCATCCAATTTTTAATTTTGCACACGCAAGTTGAAAGGCATGGATAAAACATTTCTGCAACATGTATCAAGTTCATTGATAAGTGCGCTTGTGTGTTAATCATTTTGATACTATAATCATCCCATAACACAAACACCTGTCTCTGTTTCTTTCTGACAATGAGCATCGCAAATTAGTAGCGTTTTAGCACAGGCAATATCGCGTTCTGTCAGCAGATGCCAGCAAAAGCGCCATTGTGTCTGTGCATCTCTACAGCTCTGATTAGGACTGTCACGTGTTTAGTCTTGTGGTTTTGTATGTTCTTGGTTAATTGTTCCCTGTGTGTTAATACTCTTCCCAGGTGTTTCACATTGACCACACCCTCTCGTTATCATGTTAGCTTATTTTAAGCCTGTGTGTCTTGTGTAGTCTTGGTGAGTGCTTCTGTCACGGCCGGTTGAGGTGAACAAGAGAGTAGGATCCATTTGCAGTATTTATTAAACATACAAACTCAAACTACAGAAACATGAACTCATAAACAAGAAACAAGGTTGTTGTGATAGTCTACGTAATACATGTGTACGTAAGACGCTGTGTGCGTGTACCGGAAGTGTATGCTATATTGAACATGTGAACCCCAAGTAAAGATGTTCGTACACCTACCTCTGATGCTGTCGAGTAATACTTCATGGTGGCAGCGGTAAAACAACTGTAGTATCATCCGCGTGAGTGTTCGTGACCAGTGAAGCGAGAAAATTATGCCGCGAGCCCAATCGGTGTAACGTGATATGGCTGTGTGGAATGCCGCGGGAGACCACTCTGTGACGCGCTCTCTTGTACACGTGTGGGATCGGAAAAGAGCATTGTCTGCGTGATAATTGTTCATAAAAAACAACGACTACTTTTGACGTGAGTACAAGATAAATGCGTTAAAATGGCAGCTCATTTACCAATGATGAACTGGTCTGACCCCGATCTGAGTGAAGCAATGTCTTTATTCAAACAAAAAATGAATCTGTACATAGAAGATGAAGAAATAACGGATGCAGGGAAACAAGCTAGAAAAATATGTAGAGGAATTGGAGATGAAGGATTAAAACGACTAAATGCAAGTGGGCTTAGTGATGCAGAAAAGAGAGAGCCTGACACCTTGTGGAATTTTTTTGAAGGGCAACTAAAGTTAAATGTGAACTTCAGAATCCACAGACTCCATCTCATGCAGTATAGACAAAAGCCAAGTGAGAGCATTGATGACTTTGTGACTAGAGCAAGAACTTTAGCACTGAAATGCCAATTCACTGACGATGAGCTCAATGAACGCTTAGTCGAACTTATCATTGCCAGTACTCCTTTTGATTCTTTAAGAAATGACCTATACAGCAAACCTAAAGGTCACCCCATTGCCGAAGTACTTGCAGAGGGACGAAAGTACGAAGCCTTGGCAGCTGGTAATGAACAGATACAACAACTTGGTATGTCACAGACTGAAAATGTCCATGCTGTAACAAGAGGACGAACGTGTCAAAACTGCAACACAAACCACAAGCCGAGACAGTGCCCTGCATACAACGATATATGCTCTATGTGTGGTAACAGAGGCCACTGGGCAAAGTGCTGTAAAAAGAGCAGACGACAGAGACAGCTATCCAGCCAGTGCAGAAGTAAGTCACGAACACGCAACAGATACCAAAGCCACGCTCACCCATGGAAAGACCACAAACGCAAAGACGAGTCCAGCATTAGCACTGTAGACAGCACTAAAGACGATGAGTATACATACCAACAACACTTTTACTCCATCACCATCAGTGCAAAATGCATGCATAGCATTCATGTGAAACCACCTAGAGATGAGGCATATACAACTCTGAATATTAAACCACCTCTCTTGCAAGGACATGGATACACGCTTCGCCTGAAAATAGATACTGGGGCATCTGGAAACACGCTTCCACTGCGTACATTCAAACAGATGTATGGTGCATCACCACAAAGCATGGAACATCTCAAATCAGCATCCAATGTAAAATTGACGTCATACACTGGTGATGTGATCCCCTGCTTCGGAACCATCAACATGCCATGCCAGCACAAAAAGTCCAGATGGATAGATGCAAAGTTCTATGTCGTTGACGTACCTGGACCAGCCGTGGTTGGACTACCCACAAGTGAGCTCCTCAGCCTTGTGACAGTAAATGTTGATGTGATGACTGAAAGAGAAAACAATGGACATGAAGGACGACAAACAAAAGTGAGTACCCAACAACACATAAAAGGCATCAAAGAACTAAAAGAGAAATACCCAGACCAATTTGATAAAATTGGCAGTTTCAGTGGCACAGCAAAACTCATCCTAAAGGAAGGTGCTAATCCATTCATCGACCCACCACGCAAATGCAGTATCCACATCAAGGACAAACTTCAAAATGAGCTGAACAAACTTGTCGATCAAGGAGTCCTGCGAAAAGTAGAAGAGCACACAGATTGGTGTTCTAGTCTTGCCTTCAGCACCAAAAAAGACGGATCACTTCGAATCTGTTTAGACCCTCAGAAACTAAATGCAAGCCTGAAGAGGTGCCCTCACAAAATTCCAACTGTGGAAGAACTTAACCCCAAATTTGCAAATGCAAAAGTGTTCAGCAAGCTAGACGCAAAAGCTGGATACTGGTCGATACATCTTGAAGAGGAGTCACAAATTTTAACCACGTTCCGCACTCCTTTTGGCAGATACTGCTGGAGACGCTTACCATTTGGTCTCAGTGTGTCCCAAGACCTCTTTCAAGCCAAAATGGACCAAATTCTTGAAGGTCTTCATGGTGTAATCAGCATAGCAGATGATGTTGCAGTTTGTGGAGTTGACGAAGAGGAACACGACAGGAATCTGACAAGCCTGATGGAAAGAGCTGTAGAAACAGGTCTGGTGTTTAACAGTGACAAATGTATCATCAAACAGCAGAGCATATCTTTTTTTGGCAACCTGTACACAAACAAAGGCATCAGACCAGATCCAGCCAAAATCCACGATATACAAAAAATGCCAACGCCACAAAGCAAAGATGACCTTCATCGATTCATGGGCATGTTAAACTACCTGTCACCCTACATACCAAAGTTTGCTGATAAAGCCCACAATCTGAGAGGATTGTTAAAAAGTGACTCACAATGGGTATGGGACACTGATTATCAGAAATACTTTGATGACCTAAAGAAAACAGTGACTGTTGATGCTTGCTTAAAGTACTACAATCCAGCAGCCACCCTCACACTGGAGGTAGATGCATCACAGAGAGGCATTGGTGTAGCACTGGTGCAAGACAACAGGCCCATTGCTTTCGGTTCGAAGACATTAACTGAATGTCAATCAAGATACAGCAACATTGAAAGAGAAATGCTTGCTATTGTGTATGGTATGCAGCGATATCACACATACTTGTACGGCAAGTCATTCGTCGTAATAACGGACCACAAACCTCTCGTCACCATATGCACAAAGCCTCTGCATGCTGCTCCTCCCAGGCTACAACGCATGCTGATCAAAACACAGGGATACAACTACAGCATCGTGTATCGTCCTGGATGCCAAATGATTCTAGCTGACACTCTCAGCCGCCTGCCAAACCCTGAAAACAATGAAGACATTGAACTTGATGAACGCATTGATGGGCTGGATACCGAATTTGAAGACCCTGAGCATCATACTGTTGCAATTGTAAACTTCTCCCCAAACAAACAGGAGATTCTCAGAACTGAGACTGCAAAAGACCCCAAGCTCAGTGCGCTAAAAGAAATCATCCATCAGGGATGGCCAGACAGAATTCAAGACCTGCCAAAAGACCTACGCAGCTATTGGCCTTTCCGAGATGAACTTGCCATAGAAGCTGGAGTTGTGTTTAAGGGCAGACAAGTGCTTATTCCAGAATCCATGACCAGCGACATTCTGACCCAACTCCATGCAGCCCACCAAGGTATAGAAAAAACACGCAGGTTGGCTAGAGAAAGTGTATATTGGACAAAGATAAACACAGACATTGAGAAACTGTGCAGATCTTGCAGCACCTGTGCAGAAAATCAAGATGCACAACCAAAAGAACCTCTTATTCCACACAAAACACCCACAAAGCCATGGCAATACCTGGCGTCAGATCTATTCGAGATCCATGGACATCAGTACCTACTTACCGTGGACAGGTATTCCAAGTACCCATTAGTTGATGAAATGCCCATACCAGTAAGTAGCCATGCAGTTGCACAAAAAATGCAAAGTTACATGTCTTTATTTGGTCGACCAGATGAAATAATGACAGATAACGGACCACAGTACACGGGGCAATCTTTCAGGAAGTTCATAGCTGATTGGGGAATAGAACACATCACAAGTTCACCACACTACCCAAAAAGCAATGGATTTATTGAAAGACATGTAAGACACATCAAATCCATCATAAAAAAAACCATACAACACAAAGGAAATGTACAAGTGGCTCTGATGCAGGTGCGAGCGACACCCATTGACAGTGATTTACCATCCCCTGCAGAATTACTCCTTGGCAGACCAATCACCACACTCCTACCAAGTCATGCAGATCCAGGTAAACTTGAACACAGACAGCACCTGGAAAAAGGGATTACAAGGATGAAAACACACCATGATCAGTGTAGTGGTAGAGACTTACCACCATTGTTTCGTGGACAGAGTGTGAGAGTGCTGGACAAGGAGAGGAAAACATGGCACCCAGGTACTATTGTGGAAAGATGCAAGGAGCCGAGAAGTTACCTGATCCAAACACCAAATGGAAACACAGTCAGACGTACTAGGAGCCAACTCCGTGAAATGTACGTTCCACACACACAGAAAATCCTGAAAAAGGTACAATTCGCTGAAACACCCAAAAGAGATGTGGTTGAACAAAGCCACAATAATCCAGTTGAAAACAAAATCACACAACCTCTTGAAACAAAAGCAGACAATACCGGTACAGAGACAACAAGACCAACATGCACAAGGTCTGGACGGATCATTGTCAAGCCAGCTCAATACAGGGACTATGTGTAAAGCTGAATTAATAGTCAAGCAGTAAAAAGAATACCAAATATGGACTGAATGCTTATTTTGCACATATAACCACTAAACAGGTTGTTATTGTTCATTATTGTTATAATGTGCACCCTATTGGGAAAAAAAAAACTTGACATACTTTTGTTAAGAATCTTATGTTATACAGAAAAAAAAGCAATCTTGTTGTTGTACTGGTTGTCTGAGGTGTTTACACATTTATGTTAAACAGGGGGGATGTTGTGATAGTCTACGTAATACATGTGTACGTAAGACGCTGTGTGCGTGTACCGGAAGTGTATGCTATATTGAACATGTGAACCCCAAGTAAAGATGTTCGTACACCTACCTCTGATGCTGTCGAGTAATACTTCAAAGGTCAGAACAGAACAACCAGCTCACAAACATTAAGCACTCACAAAGACTACACAAGACACAAAGGGGAGTATTCCTTTGGGTAACAGGTTGGGGAGGAACTTGGGCGAATTAAAAATCCGGCCCTAGTGTTGCGATTAAAAAGGGCAATAATGTTGCATTTTTATGATGCACAAGAAAGTGAAATTTCAATGCATCAAATGCAAACTCACCCAGGCTTCTCTGTGTCTGGAAGTTACTATTCTTCCCATCCAACATACATTCCACCACCCACACCAACACCACCCCCACGGCCTTTACTGTCCCAGCCGAATTACACTTTAATGCATCATGTAGATGACACAGGGTGCAATCAGCTTCAAGAGCTTTAAGCATTTTTTATTTTTTTTTTGCCAACTATTTTGGCTGGTCGTTTAAAAGAGCTGTTAGTACTTTACATATTTTGAATGTTGTGTTATTATAAAGTTCTACTACTGGAATGAGCAATTGACATACTTTGAGAAAAAACTGAAACATTTTTTTTATATATATATATATATATATATATATATATATATATATATATATATATATATATATATATATATATTATAAACTTTTTGTACATGTTACAAACTTACCTGTGGCCAGAAACCTCAATGTCTCTGGCACTAATGCTCCTCCTCATGACTGTGTTTGTTCTGGTAATGAAAGGCTCAACCAGGGACAGTAACTCGTAGAAATCATCTACAGTCACCCGTAACATCTCCCTGAAGCCCCGCATATCATTCATCTGCAGAATAAGTTCGTCAATTACACATATTGCATTTTATGTAAGTCCATTCACATTGTAGTAATATAAGCATATTGCATATTATGCATGGATTTTATATATATATATATATATATATATATATATAATATATATATATATATATATATATATATATATATATATGTGTGTGTGTTTGTGTGTGGTGTGTGTGTGTGTGTGTGTGTGTGTGTGTGTGTGTGTGTGTGTGTGTGTGTGTGTGTGTGTGTGTGTGTGTGTGTGTGTGTGTGACACTATGGTTGTAGTCTATACTTTGCCGTAACTTCCACGAACACATCAGTGATGCATACACAGAAATACACTCACCTCAAGTTGTTTTTGGAGAACAGAAAGTCCATGCTGTTCTCTGCTCTTCAACCAAACCCTTTGCCATTCCCTCCTTTTTCGTTCCTTCGCAAGCTATTGCTGCAACAAAGAAAGCAATCTCTTCCTTTGAATCCATTTGGGCGCGCAACTTCGTGCGTTTTTTTCGGAATTCGGCTGGTCGTAAAACTGTGTCGTATATCACTGCGTCTGTGCGATTTTCGGATAAACTCGCTCGTGAAGTGTGCGTGGACATACGATCTTCCGACCGTCAGAATTCGCACCGTGTACGCCCGCCTTTAGGCACACCTGTGCAGTTTTATCACACAGCACAATGCCACAGATGTCGCAAGTTTTGAGGGAGCGCTCTTCAGTTTCCAGTTGGGGAGATTTAAAGCGGAGGAAAACGGGATTATGGCAGAATCTTCAAAATTTGCTGTCCTCCCGTCTTTGAAACGAAACTTTCATACGTTTAGATGTCATGTTATATATATATATATATATATATATATATATATATATATTATATATATATATATATATATATATATTTAGTTATGTTTTTTTAATATAATAAATAAAATAAGCATAAATAAAATGAGGGGTGGCTGTTTTGTCTGTTTTTGTGACTAACGTTACTTTAGTATATAGCCAAAGAGTATAGAAGCCAATATAAATTTTCGGTATAGCATAGCACTCTACGATCGGTAATCCAGCATCCTAAGACCTTCACAGGAAATACGTCCGTGCATAGAGCCTATTGCACCTTTAAGGAATTTAGAAACTGGATTGTTCATAATAACCCTGATCCAGAAACTGGATTGTTCATAATAACCCTGATCCAGGAAAATAATATAGAGACTGTATAACTTAGCTTTACTAAACACCAGTAATACATAAAAACTTACGCTGTTGTTGGATGAATCAAATTAATATAGCATGCTTTTTAATGTGTCTGACGAAGTATAGAGTGAATAAAGTACATTTTTAGAAGAAAACATTTCAGAATAACCTATTCCCTTACATGGTTAATTAGCTGAGACCTAACTTCTTAAACAGGTTTTGTCCCTTATCTCAAGAATCAGTGATATATATATATATGTGTGTGTTGTCAAAATCCACAAAATATTTATTTTTCAGTTTAATGCACTAAAAATAGTTAATGCAGTAACCGTTTTTTCACATCCTCTTTTGACTAAAATTACATTACATGGTCACGCAAATGCTTTTAAACCTTTCACGCGTTATAAGACTCAAAAGAAATGCAGTGCGTCTGTCACAGGTTGGGGTGGTCAACTGGGACCGCGCCCACCCCTAGGAGCCAGTACCACCTCAAGGAGCTACAGAGACCAGACAGACGAGGCAACAGACCAAGTAAAGTACAAAATAATCTTTTATTTATTAACCCTCTGAGGTCGGGAAACGCGCCCCCGCGTTTTGCTGGATTTTTTCCTTATCAGTGCAAAAGAGAATCAAATTACTCTGTTGATTTTGATCTTACATATAAGTGTTGTACATCACTAGATCCTGTTAAGTGTCTGTTTTTTTTTTGTGGGTACTCACAATGAAAAACAATGTGTTGTGCTTTTCGTCAAATAAAGAAAAATAAACATGATGCGCGTTTTGCCTTCTCTCTGTCAGTGAAGTCCATTCTGAAACGCGTCCGAAAAAATAACTGTAACTCTGTCAATACTTGTCACAGAGATACGAGAGATTTCTCTTTATGAAGCTGAAATTCTCTTCTTTTAAATGAAGTAATTTCTTTAAAAAAAAATATGTCCAGTTTATGTAATCCGTTTGAAACCAAGAAGAGTTACAAGTTTTTTCGCTCTCCCTTCATTATCTGTAATTAGCTGAGACCGCCACACCCCCAGCGCTTTTCACATGGTAAATAGGCGATCTATGCATAGCACACGCGGCACGCCACCGATCATGCCATAACAACACAAAGATTCTTCATCAGATCATTCACTGATAGGTTATCGCGTTTTGAGCACGCTACTCCTTCAGAGGATTATGGACAGCGGGGACGAATTCACATTTTCCTCAGAGGAAACTTGGACGACGAATGGCTGCATTTTGAAGAACGAATTGACTCCGCCGAGGATACAAGTTCGGAGTAAGTTGTTTAGTGTTATAATTCCTTTTCTGATCATAGAGCTCAAATGCGTTTTCAAACTATATTTTGCCTAGTTTTGATATAGGAAATATCCCTAACATTCGCGTAGGCCGTGTAAACTTTTTAAATAACTGCTTAGGTTATAATGATTTAGTAAAATATATCGATCCGTAAGTTTTGTTTGAGTTCTTCTGTGGTCTAGTGGCAGATCTGTCACCTAGCTTGTCTGATTTTACAGGTTTGAATCCGCCCTCGGTATAGTTTTTTTTTTTTTCAAAACCGAATATGTTCATCAGTGGTTACAGTCTACATCAAACACACACGTATACAGGACACACGTTGTGTGCATTTTATTTTGTGATTTCACCGTAATGAATAGTGTCCGCAACGGTGATAGATTGAATAGCACGTCCGAGTGAAGACTGCGCGCGCGCCGCCACATAAGAACACTGTATCCATGACACTGATACAGGGGACACGAGCGCACGGGTTGAGTTCAAAAACAAAACATTTTTGCGCTAGATCTCTTATTTAAGAGCGGACTATATGAATGCTCTGCTAGTTAACTGGAGATGTTTTATTTGTATTAGGTACAGCCGTTCATTGAGTGTATCAGTAAATGCGTGCGGTCTATATGGGCCATAAAGAGATACTCGCGGTGACGCGGTCTACACATCATTCTCCGTCCATCAACAGATACAATGATTATATGATCACAATGTATCATACATGATCACAATGTATCATACATTGTGCATCTATAATCATAATTATCCATCAGTTTACTTTGGATAATGTGCTAACAGTTTTTTGCTTTTGTTTTGTTGTGTTTACATCGTCACCATCAGCCTTCAGAAATCATTCTGATATGATTTTTTTAAAAATCAATGTTGGAAACAGTTGTGCTGCTTAATTTTTTTTAACCTGTTATAGTTTTTTTTAGGATTCTTTGAAAGGACTTTTTTTATATATAAATTCTTTGAATGGACTTTTTTATATATATATATAAAAAACAAGTTTGGTCTTATGTTTTTTTTTTTTTGAAAGGATGTGTGTTTGAAAGGAAAGTGATATGAATGACTTTAAGTCTTTATGTTCTTAGGAAAGATTTCTATTTTGAATAAATGCTGTTTTTCTTAACTTTTATTCATCAGTGAATCATTCATGGTTCAGGCTGCCTCACAGCACCTTGATGGTGCCATTAGCCATTGGGGGAGTGTCTTTAGTCTTCCCAGGTGTAAATCACATTAATATTCATGGCCATTCACACATACCCCGCATACAGCACTGCTGACCCAAAAACTGATGTAAGAAATTCAAATCGTTATATTGATGTTTGTGAAAGAGTGGTCATAATGATTTTCACTGCATTTTGAAGTAAAAATTCTAGCCTACAAGAATAGTAACTCAAAAGTATTGTGGACAACTATTCAATATGTGTTAAATGGCCTTATTGCGGTGAATTTTTTTTCCCCAAAACGTACTAACCACGCATATTTTTTTTCTATAAAATGCAAACATGTACATCCATTTTGCTCACATATTATTGTAGCAGAGTTTGTGCTGAATACAGCAAATTTATATGTTGGCAAATGGTATGTTTTAAGTAGCTGAAATAAGCACAAATGTCAGGGCATGTCAAAACACCTCAAGTGCCCCAAAACAACTCAGACCCCAGAGGGTTAAAAAGGAAAAGATCCTGACTAAAATTCTCTTGGTTCTCTTCAAGTCACAAGACAAGGGCATGCGCTGGATGAACACACTCCAGCCAGATGGGGTGAATAGGCCGATATGGTTCCTCTTCAAGTGAACTTCAAGTGACGGGACAGGGGCGTATAGCTGGATGGACACACTCGAGCCAGACGGGGTGAGTAGGCTGGTATGGTTCCTCTTTAGACAAACTTTAACCCTTAGGGGTCGAAAACCGCGTCCACGCGTTTTGCTGGATTTTTTCCTTATCAGTGCAAAAGAGAATCAAATTACTCTGTTGATTTTGATCTTAAATATAAGTGTTGTACATCATTAGATCCTGTTAAGTTTCTATTTTTTTTGTGGGTACTCACAATAAAAACAAAGTGTTGTGCTTTTCGTCAAATAAAGAAAAATAAACATGATGCGCGTTTTAACTTGTCTCTGTCAGTGAGGTCCGTTCTGAAACGTGTCCGAAATATTAACTGTAACTCTCTCAATACTTGTCACAGAGATACGAGATATGTCTCTTTATGAAGCTGAGATTCTCTTCTTTTAAATGAAGTAATTTATTTAAAAAAAATATATTTACAGTTTATGTAATCCGTTTGAAACAAAGGAGAGTTACAGTTTTTTCGCTCTCCCTTCATTATAGATAATTAGGTGAGCCCGCCACACCCCCAGCGCTTTTGACATGGTAAATCTATGCATCACACGCGACACGCCCCCCGATCAATGCCAAACACAGATTCTTCATCAGAGATTCACAGATAGTTCATCGCGTTTTAGGGATGGAAGCACGCTAACGTTACTCCTTCAGAGGATTATGGACAGATGGGAATAATTCACCTTTTTCTCAGTGGAATTTGAAACTCAGACGACGAACGTTCCATTTTGAAGAACGAATTGACCCCGAGGATTCAAGTTCGGAGTAGGCTGTAAGTTGTTTAGTGTTTTATAATTCCTTTTCTGATCATAGAGCTCAAATGCATTTTCAGACTATAGTTTGCCTAGTACCTAATTACCTCAACACAACATTTGTGTAGCAGGCCTATACGCTCGTGTAAACTTTTTAGATAACTGCTTAGGTTATAATGATTTAGTGAAATATATCGATCTGCGAGTTTTGTTTGAGTTCTTTTGTGGTCTAGTGGTTAGATCGGTTGCCAAGCGTGTCAGAGGTTACGGGTTCGAATCTGCCCCCGGCATATTTTTTTCTCTCATCAAAACCGAATATGTTCATCAGTGGTTACAGTCTATATCAAGCATAGGACACCCGTTTGTGTGCATTTTATTTTGTGATTTCACCGGAATGAATAGTGTCCGCAATGGCAATAGATTGAAGAGCACGTCCTAAGAGCGAGTGAAGACTGCGCGTGCGCCGCCACAAGAGACTGTATCCATGACACTGATAGCAGGACACAAGCGCTCAACTTGAGTTCAAAAACAAAACATTTTAGCTCTAGATCTCTTATTTAAGAGCGGACTAAATGAATGCTCTGCTAGTTAACCCTCAGAGACCTAAGGGTATTTTTACAATAAATTTTCCGTCTGGTGTTATTAACTAAAAAAGCTTGTAAAACATCAACCCTTTTGTGCACAGACAATTGACACACCTCTTTTTTTTCAGGACAAATTGAACTTTCAGCATATTTGTGTTACATTGATGTCACCTGAATGTAAAATAAGTTATGGGACCATAAAGACAAATGAAAAAATAAATCGGAAATTGAATCACTCAAATATTTATTGAAATCACACACAAATAAATAAAAGCTAAGCAAATTTCCTCTGGAAAACAGTTTGTTCATGTCTTTGGAGTCCTGGAGCACAGGAATAAACATTATAACTTGTACAGAACCAAAACTATTTACATTTTTCCAAAATAAGTCCAGGCGTTTTCATGAAATTCACTGGTGCCAAGCCTCAAAACAGTTCCTAGTATCAGCAATCACAAAGAGGGCCACATCACAGGCTTTGCATTTCTATTTTATTTATTCTTTTATTTATTATATTCTTTTTATACTACATTTATACTTCTATAATACTTTTTACAGTAAATAAATAAATGGCACTTCAGCTGGGTCTGTCCTGGTAATCTAGTTCCACATCTGTCAAAAAGCTCTGTTCTCCTGAAAATCTATCATTCTTCATGGCAAAAAAGGCCAGCGCTGATATACATCAATGTCTCTGTGATCCTCTGTGAAACCTGCGTCTCCGTGCGTATCTCTCTCTCTCTCTCTCCCTCCCTCCCTTGGAGAGAGCGCATTGCGCAATGACCCAGTGACGCACCCAATGTTTACGACGGATCAGCCTGTAATTGGTCAAAAACCATCACGTGATATCCACAATGGCAGCTTGCATCGAGCTAGCGGCAAATATGACGGAATATTTATAGATTATAGACTTCAAGTGTATCAAAGTTGGATATAAACGTTTGGATTTATTGCTGAAAAACTCCGAAAGGATGCACAAGTTCCAGGCTGGATAGAAAACCTTCTGTAAAGGCTAGAAAGACACCAAAGACACCCCCGTGATGGCTAGCTCGTTAGCTTTCTGCTGGAAAAAACGGTAAGAAAATCGATACATCTGTCATTTAGTAATATCAAAATTTCTCGGAGGTGATTTGTGGCGTCGTCGACGATGCCGTCGGGCTCAGAGGGTTAACTGGGGATGTTTTATTTGTATTAGGTACAGCCGTTCATTGAGTGTATCAGTAAATGCGTGCGGTCTATGGGCCATAAACAGATACTCGCGGTTACGCGGTCTACCCATCAATAGATGTTTCTCTGTCCATCAACAAATACATTGTGCATCTATAATCATAATTGTCCATCAGTTTACTTTGGATAATGTGCTAAGAGTTTTTTGCTTTTGTTTTGTTGTGATCTTTTGAAAGATCTTTTTCAGAGAGGAGACAGGGGAGAGGAAGAGAGGAGGGAAGGAGACATTTTGGGGAAAGAAGAGAAGGGAGCAGAAGAGAAAGAATGACGGAAAGAATGGAATATCTGGATGAAAGAGAGAGAGGGGAAGAAAAGAGATGGGAAGGAGATATTTTGGTGAAGGAAGAAGGTGGACTGAGAGAAGAGAGGAAACAAGGAGATATTCGGATGAAAGAGGAGAGGGGCGTGGAAGAAGAGAGGAGACAGGAAGATATCTGGAGGAAAGGAGAAGAGGAAGAAGGGAGGAGATGGGAAGGAGATGTGTTGATGAAGAAAGGGAATGGAGCAGAAGAACAAGAGAAACAAGGAGATATTTGGATGAAAGAGGAGAGAGGCGTGGAAGAAGAGAGGAGACCAGGAGACGTGTGGACAAAAGAGGATGGAAAAGTAAAGAAAAAAGGGAGGAACGTGGAGAAGGATGGAGACATGTTGCAGGAGGGAGGGGAGGAAGAAGAGAATCAGAGTCAGAAAGGAGGAGAAAAAACGTGGGGAATGGAGGTGCAGGTAGATGGGGGCTGGGGTATAGAGGGAACAGACAAGCCGGTAATGAAGGAAGGAGACAAGTGGAAGGGATCAGGAAGGAGGGGGATCCAGAATTCAGGAGTGTAGTGCGGGCATTCCACTCCTTCTTAAAGCCATGCCATTATAATGCTGAGGTAGAAGAAGGCCAGGAGGGCCCACCTGGAAGATTGGCAAAATTGGCAGCCCAGGCTAAAAAAGTTCAGCCAGCCTTCCATTCAATAATAACAGAGTGTAGACTACAGGATAACTCGAACGCATGGTTAAAAACAGGCCTAATGATTCTGGAAGAGCACTATCAGGCGGCCTTAAGGAAGGCAAGCAGGGAGGTGGCCAGCAGCCCAAAGATAGACTGGAAAGAGGCCTGGCAAGTGGCGATCAAATGGACTCGGAGGAGGTATAGGAGGATGAGGGAGGAGACAGTTCGGCGAGCCGAGAGATTGGTGAAAACTCTCATATTCAGAAGAAGAGCTGAGGAAGAGGCAGGGGAACCGATTTTTAGGGGCCCTGGAGCTGGGCCCGGGTCACTGAAGGATCAACCAGGGCAGGAAGATGAGGGACAACAAGGACAGGAACAACTGGAGGGGGAGGAAGAAGTGGTTGTGGTCCCCATGGAGGTGGACCAACCTGGGGAGGCAGGGGACCAAATGATTAAGACGGCAGGAGAGGAAACTGGGGGCGGAGAAAATTCCCTTGGTGGTGGCTTCAAGGACACCCACAGACAGGAAGGGGGCAAGTACAAGCAAGACCCTGCCGTCCTTGACTCCATTTCGGCACCAGGGACAGAAGTCAGGGGAAAAGCATCAAGTGATAGAGATTGAGGAAGGGACCTTGGAGGAGCTCTTTAGGGAGGAACAATTGGGGGGCCAAGAAGGGCCACCAGTCTCTCAAAAGGAGGAAGGGGAGAAGGAAAAGGAATCCTCAGAATCGGGACAGGAAGAGGTCCCTCGGTGGAGCCTACATGTTAACCATGAGGGGAGGAGGGGGGGTGCCAAATTTTGGTCCCTAACCCCGGTTAACCCGATTCTGTTGGTGGGAGACTCTAATTTGAGCCGGTTGCCGAGAACGGAGGCATGGGATCTGGAGATCCATAGTTTTCCAGGGGCTCAATTGCAGATGGGTACAGAATCTTGAGATATAGGGTCAAGCGGACAGAAGTGATAGAGCAGGTGATTCTGGCCTTTGGATTTAATGATCGGGCAAGTACTAATATAACAGCTGTGGGGAAGATTATGGAGAAGATGGTGGAGGCAGCCAAGGGGACATTTCCTGGGGCAAGAATTTATGTCCCCTTGATCAATTTTGATCAGGCCTTGCCAGAGAAGATGAAGTCAAATTTAACAGCCTTAAGGTTAGTTTTGATTTGGGTTGTAGTATACCTCTTCTCGCAGAGAAGGATTTCAGAGTGGGAGGGGATAGAATACACTGGACGGCAGCAACGGCACGAGCAATGCTGTATCACTGGCAGCGTCATTTAAACCAGTGAAGGGGTCGTTCCGCCAGGACCCCGAGCATTGGTTTGGAGGGAAAGAGAAAAAAGTTTCAAATAAAGGGAGCTCGGTGATTAATTTGTCTCAGAGTTTTAATTTGACATCGGCACAGGTTGACCTATTGGACAGGGGTTTATCCTTTATTCCTTCCCACTTAATGAAGAAGGCGGACAGGGGTGCTTTTCTGGCGGACCTAGGCCATTTCCATGCTAAAGTACAGAGAGCTGTATTTTTTGGCCCGTGGGAGGAGGGAGATGTTCAAATTCGCCCTTTTTGTGAGAGGTCGGGCTGGGTGCCCCGGCCTCAGCAGTTACCAGGGGAAGTATGGGACTTTTTTGATAGGAATGTGGAGGGGGTTCGGACAGCTTTATCAAGAGCACGAGCTCCGAAATAAAATTTACCCTTGGATGAGATCAAAGCTCTAGGAGAGTTAATTTTCAGGCGAGATATAGTTATTAAACCAGCGGACAAGGGGAGCACAGTGGTTATCATGGATAGGACACGTTATGTGCAGGAAGGACAAAGACAGTTGACCAACAGTTCTTTTTATTCCAAACTAATGGCTCCCATTTTTTTTGGAATCAGTACCTCGTATTAAGGGGAAAGTGGATATTTTGGAGAAGACAGGTTTTATTTGCAAACGGCAGAGGAATTATCTATTGGGGGAAAAGACACCTAGACCTAGGCGATTCTATTTATTGCCGAAGGTTCACAAACCGAGGGAGAAATGGCCCAATTCTTTTATGCCACCGGGTTGCCCAATAGTGTCTGATTTTGGAAGTGAAAGTCATAGGATTGCGGAATTTATTGATTTTTATCTGAATCCCTTATCCACTAGACATTCTAGCTATATCAGGGACACCTATGACTTTCTGGATAAAGTAAAAGGTTTGAGAGTACCCTCAGGGGTATTTTTCTTTTCACTGGACGTGGAGAGTCTCTACACTAATATTGAGACACCTTTAGGGTTGAGGGCAGTGCGGGACTGTTTTATCCTATATCCGGATACCTCTAGGCCAGATGGAGCGATTCTGGAGCTCCTGGAGTTGAGTTTAACCTGTAATGATTTTGAGTTCGAGGGGGAATGGTACCTACAGGTCAAAGGAACAGCCATGGGAAAAAGGTTTGCACCGGCGTATGCAAATATATACATGGCCCAATGGGAAGAAACGGTTTTTCCTAAGTGTGAAAAGGTTCCCTTATCATATTTTCGGTTTTTGGATGATGTCTGGGGATTATGGGGTCATAGTCGGCAGGACTTTGAAATTTTTCTGGGGATACTGAATGCGCATCATGCCTCGATTAAGGTACAAGCGGTGGTTAGGGAACAGGCGATTGAGTTCTTGGATACAACAGTCTATAAGGGACCGGACTTTTTGTCTACGGGTCAGTTGGATTTCAAGATGTTCTTTAAAGAGACAGATACCCATGCCCTGTTGCACCATCAGAGTTATCACCCGAGACATACATTTAGGGGTATAGTATTATCTCAGCTCCTTAGATTTAAGAGGATTTGTTCGAGAGAGGATGATTTTCAGGAAGCCAAACGCACATTGTTTTGTGCGCTTCGGACGAGGGGTTATTCCAGATCGCGGCTGAGAGGGATTTATAAAGAACATTGCCGGTTGCAGGCGAACCCGGAGCCTGGACCCTCGGGGGGAGGGGGCAAGGTTCAAGTTCCGGCCATTTTTTCTTATACCCCAGAGGCGGTTAGACTGAATAAGCAGATCAGGGACAATTTTGAGGAGACATTGGCAGATATCCCAGAAGGACAGGATATTGCTCTCCTGGCAGCCTACAGGAGAAACACGAACTTGCGGGATTTACTGGTTCATAGTCGGCTTCCTAGACAAAAAGGAAGGAAGCCACCAGCAATAAATGGACCTCGGGTCATTAAAGCTAGGGGCCAATCGAGGGCATTCTTTCTTCCTAGAATTCCTTTGAAAACGAAGAACTGTATTTATGCGATTCAGTGCAGCCGATGTGGTAAACATTACGTTGGTCAGACAAAGAACTCCATCAAGACTCGTCTGTATCAGCACAGATATGTGATCAGGAAGGGGAAGTTGGGCGATAGCAGACGGGCACTGATTGAGCATTTCAAGCAACATGGGTTACAGAAGTTGAGAATTAGAGGCTTGGAGCATAACCCGAAGTGGACCTTGAGACAGAGGTTGTGCAAGGAATATATTTGGATTGAAAAGTTAAAGACTTGGCTCCCAAATGGTCTGAATGAGAGAAGAGAGGTATCGAAACCTAATCTGGAGAATTGGATTCGGCATGGAAATAATTCAATGGAGAACGGAATGTAGGGAAGAACAGAGGTTGTGGAATCAACGGAATCACAAAGCATCCTCTCCGGTTCCCCTCCGGCTCGTTGGGCCGGGCGGGGGACCGGATGAGGAGGATGAACACGGGCCTAAGCAGGCCCTTAGGGGGGTGTCGGTCCCAAGCCGGTCTGGCATCTTCTGGTTCATTTTGTTAGCTCAAACGGGAAATGGAACAAGGACAGAAAGCAAGTTAACGTAGAACGGAATCACAAAGCATCCTCTCCGGTTCCTCCGGCTCGTTGGGCCGGCTCGTTTGTTACAGAGTAGTAATTCATGTTCACTTAAACCAGTCGGATGTAGACGTCTACCTGCTAAAAAAAAACTGTTAACCAACAGGGCAGTTCTGAGGTGGGCTAAACCCAGTCAATAACTTTTGGTTTTTTGCTTTATCCATCAGATTTAAGTTAAACCCTCGATTGAGTGGGACCCTTGTCCAAGTGTAATGGGTCCATACTCGATTCAAGGATGGAATCACAAAGCACAGTGATTCGATACCCACAGGGGAAACAGTTTTTTTCCCATTATAGTCCTGAAGTTCTAACCCGATAAGGTAGTCAGACAAGCGTCGGCCAGTGCATTTCCTCAGTCCCTGAACCCTTTTGAGAAACCAGGAGGGGGAAGGGCTGTTGTAATATCCTCAAAAAACCTCACAGCACCTTGATGGGCCATTAGCCATTGGGGGAGTGTCTTTAGTCTTCCCAGGTGTAAATTGCATTAATATTCATGGGCATTAACACTACCACGCATACAGCAGTAATGACCCAAAAACTGATGTAAGAAATTCAAATCGTTATATTGATCTTTCTGAAAGAGTGGTCAGAATGATTTTCACTTCATTTTGAAGTAAAAATTCTAGCCTACAAGAATAGTAACTCAAAAGTATTGTTTACAACTATTCAGTATGTGTTAAATGGCCTTATTGCGGTGACATTTTTTTTCCCAAAACGTACTAACCACGCATATTATTTTTTTTCTATAAAATGCAAACATGTACATCCATTTTGCTCACATATTATTGTAGCAGAGTTTGTGCTGAATACAGCAAATTTATATGTTGGCAAATGGTATGTTTTAAGTAGCTGAAATAAGCACAAATGTCAGGGCATATCAAAACACCGAAAGAGCCCCCAAACAGCTCAGACCCTAAGGGTTAAGTGGCAAGACAGGGGCATACGCTGAGTGGACACGTTCAAGCCAGATGAGGTGAGTAGGCCGGTATGGTTCCTCTTCAGGTGAACTTTGACAGGACAAGGGCATATAGCTGGATAGACACACTTAAGCCAGACGAGGTGAGTAGGCCGGTATGTTTTCTCTTCGGGTGAACTTCAAGTGACAGGGCAGAGGCATATGGCTGGACGGACACACTCAAGCCAGACGAGGTGAGTAGGCCGTTATGGTTCCTCTTTAGACGAACTTCAAGTGACAGGGCAAGGGCATATAGCTGGATGGACACACTTAAGCCAGACGAGGTGAGTAGGCCGGTATGGTTCCTCTTCAGCTTAACTTCAAGTGGCAAGACAGAGATATACGCTGGATGGACACGTTCAAGCCAGACGAAGTGAGTAAGCTGGTATGGTTCCTCTTTAGACGAACTTCAAGATAACACGGGACAAAGGGTTACAATTGGATGGACCTATTCCGGTCAGTGGAGGGTAGGCTTTACATTACCCTCAGCAGACACACCCTCAAGCTGGGCTAGTCTTCTCCCTTCCCCTGTGACTGGACAGCACCGTGAGAGTCAGAGTTGTGAGCAACAGCAAGGTTATGTTCCACACTCAATAATTCTCCACTTCAACAAACTTCCGTGATACACATCATTTTCAACACTGCACTCCACACACTGGGTGAAATAAGGCCACTGCTCACACTCTAACCTGACTCCTCTGCCACAATCCTGGACGGGGTCGGGGTGTCAGAGGGGTGAACTGATTATGATTAATTTTCAGCACTTTGTCCAAGCACACTAGGACAGCGATCTGGGATAGAGGTGATGCACGCACACAAATACTGAGAGAAGAGAGCAGAAGATCACGACCCAGTTATCTTCAAGATCGGATTTTACACAATATTCCTTTCTCCATTAACACATCTACCATTCCTCATATCCATATAACAGCAGTACTGAAGGCTTTGAATAAAGTCAATGAGTACTTATCTTTCTCAAGTGCATCGACGTTTTCCAATTCACCCAATTCCTCTTTCTCCAGTTGGAACAACACTCCTCAATGATCTGCCTTGGATGCAATGAATAAAAAGTCCAATAGCCAGCCCGTGAACAACTCCAACCGTATCGTCCTGTCTCTCCAGCTGAATTGAGCACTTCTCTTCAGTCTCAGCGATCCCTTTTTATCAGCCAAATTCCTCTTACGTGTCCCAATCAGTGATCGCGGTAGGGATGGGCGATATGGACTTAAAAATATATCACGATATTTTCTGGCATTTATTGCGATAACGATATCAATGACGATATTTATATACTACCATATTCACCACTGTTTTTGGCTATAAGTGATATCTGCATGCAAAGTAAAATGTACCCTTCAATAGGCTCCTATAAAATACCAATTACAGTACATAAAATAATAATAAAAAAAACAGTAAAAATCCAATCACCATCCCTTGCAGAAATGGAAAAGTTGCATACGTTTCTTCTGTAAAAGTGCAGATAATGTTTAAATAGTACAACTATACTGAAAAACATCACACAGTAATAATTCAAATAATTTACAAGTTTGAAATAGTTATAGGCCTACTAATACTAGCTACTACGAATTCTGACACTAATAAAAATATAAACCGCACTAAGGATTGATGAGCTGCTGGGTTCATGAATATTTTCACGTCTGCGTTTGTGCATTAGTTTCTGCTTGCTCATAAAAGCTGAATAATTCCAAATGAACTCCATTATTTTTACAGGAAAATACAACAAATAATATAATTTACATGTAGACTTCATGTACACTTCAAGTCTGCGTGGTATGTAACTCTCTCTCTCATCGAGTGTGTGAGAAACACTGAGCGCTCTCAGCAGTGACAACAAGTCGTGCGCGTCACACTCGTGTTTACTGCGCGTCAAATAG
The DNA here is from genome assembly GCA_036326025.1 of Chrosomus eos. NCBI lineage: Eukaryota > Metazoa > Chordata > Actinopteri > Cypriniformes > Leuciscidae > Chrosomus > Chrosomus eos. The sequence goes on from CM070822.1 coordinate 33,842,127, forward strand.
CCTACACTGTGTATTCATTGAGATTAACTGATATAGTGGGCTTTACCTTTACGGATCACTTGACGGAGAGCGACACTCTCAAGCGCTTAGTCAGTGTTCGGCGAGATGGTCAGGTGAAAATCTATCTGTGTTTACCAGTTCCAGATTGTAGAGGTAGTTACTCGTTTAGCGATAAACTTCACCTCAGCTTCACGTCCGCCTTCCGCGTGAACTGCGAAAGGGTCCGGCGTCATAGGCTTTATCGTTATTATCGCGGGAAGACTAATTCTTATCGTGAGGAAAAATTTTAACGATATATCGCAAACGATAATATATCGCCCATCCCTAGATCGCGGGGCTCTCGTGCACACCTGTTGTGTGTTTCCTCATCAATGGCCGCTCTTCCGATGACTCGCGAGCGGCCGGAACCGGCCTGGTGTTACACTGGGGCCGTTCCGATGGGAAACATTTGCCGTGAAATTTTGGTTCCGCTTGTTTCGGGTCACCCCGTGACACGTTACTACTGGTCCTCTATTTACTGGCTGTGAATCTCCTGTCTGTGACACACACACACACACACAACACACACACACACAAACCCACCACACACACACACACACACACACACACACACACACACCACACACACAGAAAACTGCTTTAGGCAGTGCTTGAACGGACAAAAACAAAAATGTGTGTACATCATCCCAAAAATTTCCAACAATGGCTGCTTGGCATTAACTTGCAACCTGTATCTGGATGTTGTCCACATACAGTACACATTGAAAAGACAAGTGTAAACGCACTTGTTATCCGATCAGTGTGTCCCGGTTCGGAGGTAGTCGAGGACGCATTGTGATCGGATCTCAGTGTAATGTAAATGCAATCCAGCCATCGTGTCTGCATTCACAGGTGGACGTAATTTAAATCACCGCCCAGTCTCCCCGCATTGCTGTCAGAAAGTAATGGCCGGACGCAGTTTAGACACGAAATTAAACTTATTTGAACAATAAACGTCAATCTTTAAAACAGTTTATTTAGACTTACATGATACTATGTGTGTAATTTTTTCAATTTAATTGTGCAACATTATCTGAACGAGGGGATCGCCTGTACACTCACAGTCAGTCATGAGCACTTAATGAAGAGCTGCACTGCTTTCCAGAGGAATAATTGACATCGGAATTTATTAATGTTTTAAATGTTGAATGTTTTTATTGTTTCAGCATGTTTATCAATCTGTCAATATAGTCATTGCACGCTATAACCTTAAACCCAGATGATCGAAGATGTGACTTGTTTAACATGATCAAGGTCAACCCAGTTATTTTTGTAAGATCAACTCTGGAAGTATTCCTTCTTTCAAAAAATATAATTTGATCTAATGAATGGAGATTGCATATGAAAGTAAAGTGAGTGATTGAAAGCAATTGGGATATTGTTTCATTTTATCATCTTTACAATTAATCTGGTGTCGTGCCACAGACCTGATTTAAATATTATGTGGGAAACAGAAATCCGATTGGTTATCCAGATACAGAGGCTGCTTAATGCGAACAAATATAAACGCACCATGTCCTGATTGGCTAATGATCCGATCCGCTTGATCGGATCACAGTGATCGCATGTTAATGCAAAGTGTAAACGCAGCCAAAGATTAAATCCAGAGAAATCTGCTATTTTAACCAGTGTTGCGGACCGAGTCATTGGCTGTGTTTACACGGACCCTTATAATAGGATTGACGGCTCAATTGGACTAAAAAACCTTCATGTAAACACCTTAATCGATCCAATGGCGCTCGATCCGACTGGAATTTCGATTGGATTGAAAGGGGTGGTTTACTCCTTTTGTAATCCGATCGAGAGAACATGTAAACACTTGATCGGATTGAAAACTGAAACTATAAGGACTGCAATGTGCAATAACGTTGAAATAGCGTAATGATGTATGACGCACGGAACGAGCTGTTCTTCAATATTTCAAGCTTTTATTTTGGCGAAACATGGTTTACAAACGTGTCTTATTACAATTCTAGTAAAATGCGTAATTGTCAACTATGCAGATGTGGAAATAATGCGTAACTCTAATGGTAATGTGTTCCTACACTCATAGCCTAAGTGTTCTGAAAGTAGCCTAGTTCTGCTTACCGCAGTTCTCTACACTCACTAATTCCTCTCCTTATCCTCCTCACTATCCTCATCAGCCACTTGAAGTGCCCGTTTCTTTTTTTCACGCTATTTCTCTGCATATTCCTTGCGTTTCTTCTCCATCTCTCTGACTGTTTGGACAGATACACATCGACACTACAAGCTCAGTCAGAGCCCAGAGGAAGAGGTGTTTATAAAGATGTGACTGGACCAGCCGAGTGTCAATCAAGAAAATAACCAATGGGCCGCTGATCTATGTGTTTCATGGGCCGGTCTGTGAGAAAGAAAAAAAACCTACACTGACTTTTTTTGTCCAATGCATTACACTGGCACAAAGATCCCAGCGCTGCCAATTAAGCAAAACTAAACGAATGGGCCGCCGATGTACAAGTTTTATGGGGCCATTCAGACACACAAAAAAAGGTCAGCCCACCTGGGAAAGTGCCCGGTATTCCTGATGGCCAGTCCAGCCCTCTGTGTGTGTGTGTGTGTGTATGTGAGCATGTTGTTCAAATTGCATTGTCTAATACAAGGCCTTAGTTTTTTGTGGACATTTTCAGATACTTAAAGTGTGACAAAATATCATGCCATTGAGAAGAGAGGAACAATGTTTTTTTAATTAAGGAAAGTTCAAATGCGGGGTCCAACAAACCCCAAACGCTAAAAAAAAAAAAAAAAAAAAATTCTCCCCTCTTCAGTATTGCGTAAATACATTTTGCATTTGCCAAATCTTCCAAATCTAATTGTAAATCGAGGTTTTTTTTATAAAAAAAAAAATCACTGATTTTTTTAGAGGGGAAAAAAAATCGCCCAGCTCTAAAACTTCCTCTAAAAGTGTGAAACAAGTGCAATTAAATATTCATACTTTTAAAATTTGTATTATTTCAAGAAATTTCGGACTAGGTGTTTTGAATTTTGACATTGACTGTTTAATGTTGACAGTATCTACAATACCGGTAGTTTCTCACTACTTTTTACACCTCTAGTTTCTCACCTGCTGGTTTATATAAATGCAAAAATATCAACGAGTGGTTTCATGCTGTACTCATATAGTGTATGATTGCAGAAAATATATATATTATATATATATATATATATATATATATTTTTTTTTTTTTTTTTTTTTTTTTTACTGAACATTGATGAATCGATTAAACAATTTTATTTGTGGAAAATTGCAGAGCTTTCCGTGGAGTTCAGAAGTTGTAAATTGGGTCTATGTTCACTCTTTATTTTGAATCATTAGACATCTGAGACTTGAGTTATTTTTTATTTCATTAAAGGTCTGAAATACTTTATTTTTTATGAGACTAAACTCTATTAATATTTTTTTCGTATTGAATTACATTCATATATTTATATTTCTACTGATTCTTTGAAGATCATATATATATTTTGAACATAAAAATGAACATATATGTTCTACCTATTTTCAGGTAATTTAGACTTTAATGAACTTTATATGCCTATATTTTAATATTAGAAACACACCAACTCTTATATGCACTTCAATGTTTACACTTGTATAACATTCTCTATGCTATAACTCCTACACTATTTTTAATGCATTTTAATATTGGGATATAAATGCTTTCTGCACCCAAGATGTAGTCTCATTCTCTTTTATTAGTAGTTTTAAAATTTTCCATCACATCATGGACAACAATAATTTAAATTGGTATTTCATCAAGAATTGAGCTGCATCCGAAATTGAATACTTCCCTACTAGGGCTGTAATGTCCCAGTCGATTAATCAATTAATTGGTCAATACGTTGGTTCGACCAAAATTCTGATTGGTCGATTTTTTGCAGCGTTCATTTCATCAGTTTTGCCGCACTCATTTCATCAGGTGGAAAGCACTAACTGCTAATGGGGGTGTTTTCAGAGTAACCCTGTTTCACAGGTAACAGTCTTCAGAACACCCCCCTTGTTTTCCATTTTTTTGGATTAGCCCAACCCACTGGAGAAGAGAGACAGATAAGTAAGCTGTGGAAGGTTTGATGCTGAATATTATTTATTTAACTGTGAGAGCGTTTAATAGTCAAGTCTTCTTCTAACATGTCAACAATAAAAAGACATCGACAGTGTGGCAGCCTTTTGTTAAAATTGATTAAGGGGAAAAGGTCGAATCCAAAGTTTGCAAGCAGTTTGCCTTCCACAGCTCAAAGACAAACATGATATATATAAAAGCGGTAAGCTAACTTGTCTGCGTTAGGTTGCCCTGTCTGTTTTGAGTCATTCATTCATTCATTCATTTTGGCTCCTGCGATGGGTGGGGGGGCGTCCCATCCCTGTGCGTTGAGCCGACCAGATGAACCAGTTGTTTCCAGTGCTGACGGTCTTGTGCCAGCTGCTCTGCATCCTCCACAGCAACTCCATGTTGTTGGAGGTCGCCCGCAAGGACGTCGAGCCATCGGGTGCGGGGTTTACCTCGTGGTCGTCTCCAGCCTGCGGCCCTCGGATCAAACTGGAGAATGGCTCTCGTCGGATGGTCAGGAGGGAGACGGAGGACATGGCCAAACCAGCGGGTGCGACGTTGCGCAGCCAGGCAGGATGCTCTGGGCTGGCACGTGCGGGCTCTAAGCACTTGATTGGAAATCCGCTGGGGCCACCTGATATTCTCAATGGTCCTGAGGGCCCTGCTATCAAAGCCATCTAATCTAGCAGTCAGTGTCTTATTTAAGGGCCAAGTCTCCGAGCCATAAAGCAGGATGGAGAGTACTGCCGAGTTGTAAATCCGGAGCTTCGTCTTGCGTGAGATGGTCTGGTGCCGCCAGAGTGGTTTCCAGAGAGACTGCAAGGCTGACGCAGCCAGGGCTCTTCTGCGGGTAATCTCTGGTTTTAGGTCCCCGTTGTCTGTCACTAAGGATCCCAGATACACAAAGTTCTTGACAGGCTCTACAGTGTAATTGCCAAGCCGCAGGGAAGTTGGATGCGGTCCGTCACCAACATACATGAACTTGGTTTTTGTCCAGCTCACCTGAAGGCCAAGCTTCTCAGCCTCTTCACTGTATATGCCCAGAGCGTCTCTCAGCTGGTTATAGGACGTGCTGAGCAGGATGGTGTCGTCAGCGTACTCCAGGTCAGTTAGGTGGTAACTGCCGAAGGACACACCGGGGACCCGTTCACAAACCCTAGACATCAGATGGTCAATGATGCAGTTGAAGAGATCAGGAGCAGCCACACAGCCCTGGCGAACGCCACTGGAGATGGAAAACCAGTCTGAGTCTCTGCTCTGTTTTGAGTAAGTTAGGCTATATGAACATCAGAATTGGCGTATCGGTTATGCACATTATTTCGTTTCTGCTCTTGATCTGGTTTGTTCAACAAATATTCTTTAGTTTTTATTAAAGTGGATGTGCCTTTTGTATTTATTAAGAGTAAAAGCTTTAAGTGAATAGTCTATTCGGGTCTCAGCCGGACAGCCACGAAGCAAAGCTCCTATGTTCAGCCTCGCTCGGCTGAAATGATGAACTGAATAACAGTTATAACTTATTATTATAACATATGACAAAAAAAAAATAGGCTATATGCGCATTCTGGTGTTCAGGGACAGGCATTAAGCTGGTTTAGATCGTACTTATCAGACCGTTACCACTTCGTCTGTTTAAATGGGGAAAAATCGAAGATAACATCAGTAGACTATGGAGTGCCGCAAGGATCGGTGTTAGGCCCTCTGCTATTCTCAATATATATGCTGCCACTTGGTAATATTATAAGAAAACATGGAATTAATTTTCACTGTTATGCTGATGACACTCAATTATATATCTCATCACGACCAGATGAAAACACTAACTTATCTAACTTGACCGAGTGTCTAAAAGATATAAAATGCTGGATGACGTGTAATTTCCTGCTATTAAATTCAGATAAAACGGAGGTATTACTTATTGGTCTAAAAAACTACCCACAAAATCCCTTACAATACAACTTTAATTTAGAAGGATGTCCTGTTACTCTATCCACTACAGTAAAAGACCTGGGTGTTATGCTAGACCGCAACTTGACTTTCGAAAATCATATTTCATATGTTACAAGAACAGCCTTTTTCCACCTTAGAAACATTGCTAAGCTACGTAACATGCTATCTGTTTCAGATGCAGAAAAGTTAGTTCATGCATTCATGACCTCGAGACTAGATTACTGTAATGCTTTATTAGCTGGTTGTCCTGCATCCTCAATAAACAAGCTACAGTTAGTGCAAAATGCAGCCGCTAGAGTTCTTACTAGATCAAGAAAATATGATCATATAACACCAATTTTATCATCTCTACACTGGTTACCTATTAAGTTCCGTATTAAGTTCCGTATCAATTACAAAGTATTACTATTGACTTATAAAGCTCTAAATGGTTTAGCTCCTGTGTATTTAACAGACCTTCTATCGCCCTACAATCCATCGCGCTCTTTAAGATCACAAAATTCGAGGCTTCTGGTCGTTCCTAGGATATCTAAGTCTACTAAAGGAGGGAGGGTGTTCTCACATTTATCTCCTAAACTCTGGAATAGCCTTCCTGATATTGTTCGAGACTCAGACTCGCTGTCCCAGTTTAAAACTAGATTAAAGACGCATCTCTTTAACCAAGCATTCACTTAATGCTTACCTTTTATACTACATCTGAATCAGTTCGAATGCATTAATATTATGAACATCAGCTATGCTAATTATTTCCCATCTGTCTTTCTGCTGTTATCTCGGGACGCTAGTCCCGAGGTAAATAGCGTTCGTCAGCTCCAGTTTGTATCCAGCCTCTCACAGAGACTTCAGATGCCCCAACACCTGTGATGAGACGACTAAACGCCTGTGGAGAGACGACTCAACGCCTGTGAAGAGAGACGACTAAACACCGGCGATATGTTATGCCTAAATTTATACATGATTAACTAACTGTATTTTTCTTTGTACATTTCTGAAATGCACTTTCTGTAAAGCTGCTTTGAGACAATGTGTATTGTGAAAAGCGCTATACAAATAAACTTGAATATTGAATTGAATTCTCTTCCGCATTCCAACTCAGCCAGCTAAGTCACTTCCGGTGGTCGCACTATGGCTGCTATGGCGTTTTTCACTCAATCACTTCAGGACTTACCTAGACTGAGTCTAATTATTCAAGGACTTTGCAACACATCAGCAACTAAAAAGGAGAAGGACTTCAAACTTTATGTGTCCACAATTATGAAGGTAAGATCGGGTCGGATATTGTTTGTGTACTACCTAAAGCTAGCTTAGTGATACCATAGGAATGTTGCTGCTAACGTTGTGTGGTTGTCTTCCCTAAATGTACCTATTACATTTCTGTCACGTTACGCTAAATAGAACCCAAGCGCAGACAGTACTTTCACAAAACACGGTTTAATTACAAACGGAAAACAAAGACCCACGATGGGGCAAACAAACAGTAACTCAGACAATAACTAGACTTGACCATAAATAGGAACTGGAACTTTCACAGACATAACAATACTCACAGAACCGAATGTTAACAAGACGAACCAGCACTGAGGAACAAACACCGGGAGCTTACATAGAACACATCACAAAGGGTACAGGTGACACTGATGAACATCAATACTAACGAGGGAACAAGGGGTGTGGTAAGGATACATGATCACAATCACAGGTGACACTGATACAACATTAACAAGGAACGAGGTCAAAAACACAAGACAATGCCAACACATAGCCCAAAACAACCAGCCATGTGTTTGCACACAAAACAAGAGACAAATACATGACACATTTCAATCTATTTTCCTAACTTCATTGTCAATCTCAGTTTCAAACAAGGATCCGAGTATAGGAGAGGTAACCATTAGGGCTGAATTTTACAGATTGATGAGGAAAAGCCTAAAGCCTCACAGTTTGATCGTAAAGGGAAAGTTATCCTGCAGGTTCAGCGCAGGCTAAGTTAGTTCATTAGACAGGTACTTCTTCGTTAAATCGAGTCTCTTTGATTCATGCTACGAAGTACTGCTAAAGGCTATGTTTAATACAATTTATTTGATGTCCCATTCATAACACAGGTGTGAAAATATGTAACATTACACATATTTAAATGTGTAAGCAATGGCATTCACAGAATCTTGATTGTGTAATTTTTTTTTTTACATGTTCTGTGTTCCTTTAATTTATTTTAAATGAGTAAAGTGAAATTAGTAACAATTTGACAATAATTTTGTCTTTAAAAAAATGTTTTAACATTAGATTTGAATACTAGTGTTTTAGTTTTAATCATCTTTATATGATGTAATTTTTTTGTTACATTTTTCAAATCTTTTGTTGTAGATGATCCATTCTTATTGTTTTTTAAACTTTCACTGTACTCATGTGTTCTCCCTTATTACAGAAGTTATTATTACTATTTTTATTTTTTACTGCAATTGTATTGTATTGTGACAGATTTGTGTATTTTCACAGATTGTGCTTAGGGATTCCCGTCCTGTGCAGCTACAAAGCTGCATGTTGAAGGATTACAAATTTATTAAATGTTTTATTTAGGTTTCCAATACCAAAGTATATAAACTGAGAAAGTTCTGTAAATTGAATTTATCATTCAGCTGTTGAGCACGAAACTCCTGTCTTATTTTGTGTCTCAATATACAGCTGTCAGACGGGTTTTCTTTCTATTGTCAGTTAAATGGAGACTCTCACGAGCTTTTGTCTTAGCAAGAGAGAGTCCTGTCATTCCTGTTCTGGAGTCTCAGGGTTTGAATGAGTTTGCCCTCTCCCTTTTTAATACAGGTTCCGAAACCTGTATACGATTTTCCACCATCACAATGTAATCCCTCCTCTTATAATTTATATATATTACAATGTTTGACTCATGAAGTCAGACGATGTTGGTGTGACTGCAGCGACAAGCAATAAAACAACTTCTGCTTGGAAAACTTCCTCCGTCTCCTGGTCTGAGCTTCTAACACTTTAAGAAGAAAAAGTTCACAACAATTTGGTGCCGTGACCCGGATAGAATTAACTTCACCTGAATCCAGAACTGGAATTCAAGCTCGAAGATCTGACTGCATTCCAGAGAGAATCTTACCTGAATCCAGAACTGAAATCTCCACTCAAAAAGACTGAGTTCCAGAACTGAATACTGTAACTTCAAAGCTCAACAAAAAACAAACTTTTTTTGACTGAGTTCCAGACGGAATCCTTTCCGTATAAACAACGATTTGGTGAGTTTCACTCTATTCAAAGAACCGCTAAAGACCAGTAAATCTCTGCACCGTCAGAGAACAGTTATCAGACAGCTGCAGTGTCTGGCTAACAAAGTTAGCCTTTAAAGTTTATTTTAAAGATGAAAGTATAGCCTCTACGTTGCTAGAGAAGGTATCCTCTAAAGTTAGGGAAGGTTAACATTAAGTGTTAACCCTTAGGGGTCGGAAAACGCGTCCTCGCGTTTTGCTGGATTTTTTCCTTATCAGTGCAAAAGAGGATCAAATTACTCTGTTGATTTTAATCTTAAGTATAAGTGTTGTACATCATTAGATCCTGTTAAGTGTGTATTTTTGTTGTGGATACTCACAATAAAAACAAAGTGTTGTGCTTTTCGTCGAATAAAGAAAAATAAACATGATGCGCGTTTTACCTTCTCCTGTCAGTGAGAAACGCGTCCGAAAAATTTGCTGTAGCTCTGTCAATACTTGTACAGAGATACGAGATATTTCTCTTTATGAAGCTGAGATTCTCATCTTTTAAATGAAGTAATTTATTTAAAAAAAAAATATTTCCAGTTTATGTAATCCGTTTGAAACCAAGGAGAGGTACAGTTTTTTCATTCTCCCTTCATTATTTTTAATGAGCTGAGTAGGGATGCATCGATCCATACTCAGTATCGGTATCAGCTCCAATACTGCCATTTTTGCCGGATCGGGTATCGGTCAGAAGAGGCCGATCCAAATCCGATATTGTGCGTATACTATTGTGTTATTATTAAGCCCCACAAAAGGCACAAAAACATTATAAAGCACCATAAAGTTTTCGCCCACTATCTTATAAGTGTTCTGAAGACATTATATAGTATAATGTGAGATATAAATTAATATTTAAGTCATTAAATTCAAGATCACGTAAACGTTTTTCCTCCACTGCGGCTCTCAGTCATTCTCCATTCAGCATCAAACAGCGCATCGTGTTCGGTTTCGACAGTCAGCATGATGAAAGACTCTCTAAGATGATTCAATGTTACCATTATTACACTTGATCTGTAGATAAAGGTCTATGGTTTCGGATAAAACAACTTTATATTGCTGGACTTTATTGCTGTAACTAAATCAGGGTGTCTGTTAGATCACAGCACTAGAGTAGAGTCAGAGCATTATAATTGTTCTTCACACGCATAGTGACTGAAATTTAAAACGAAAAGGCTGAAAAAACTATTGCATAGATAGATACTGTATAATACACTACGCATCAATATGTATTTCCTTTGTGCCTTGAATTTTTCAATCCGGATTGCGGACACGAAGAGCTGCGCGCTGTAACCAGGGTTGCCAGGTCTGCACAACAAAACCAGCCCAATTGCTCATCAAAACTAACCCAATCACGGCCAAAAATAGTCAAATAGCGTTCCCGGGTGTTTCCTCAATAACAATCATGTTCCAGTTAGTAAAACAATCGCGTCAACCCGCGTGCACTAAAGTTACACAAACAACCCGCAGAAACAGTGCAGGCACACGGACCTGGCAACACTGGCTGTGACTCCGTGTTGCTTCAAGCGCATCATTCTGCGCTCGGGATGCGCATAAGCACTGTTTGCAGCACTGTATTGAGCCTTTCATATCATAATACTTTTGCGCAATGAAAGATTATTAATAGCCTTTCTTGTTCTGTCCTATCTATCATATGTTGCTGACTCGTTAAACAGCTGTGCTATGCATTTAAAACATGTCTCAATTTTATAGTAGCCTAGGCTATTTTTAATAATTAATCTTTTTGATTTTTGTTGTCTTGTTTTTCTTTAATGTATTTTACAACAATACAAAGAGCAATGTGTAATTTTTTACGAAATTTAGAGTTACACTTATTGTCTCTTATTTGAGACAACTTATAAGTTGTCACTTATTTGTTACCCACTAAATGTTTTTTTTTCACTAAATGTTCAGATTGTATACAATAATTGTGCACTTGTGATTTTTCTAGACAAAATTTTACTGCTGAATTATCCACTAATCTAGTTTATAATAGCATTTTTGTCATAGATTATGATCATATATTTTTGGGATTTGTTATTTTTCTCTATAATGAAGTTGTCTGTATTAAGTAGATTGTGTTTAACACACAAAAGAGTGATTATCAGTTCAACACACAGAGTTATAGAAATTATACTTGATTTAAAAAAAAAACTGCACTGGTATCGGATTGGTATCGGTATCGGCCGATACTCAGAATTTTGGTATCGGATCGGATCGGTTTTGAAAAAGCGGTATCGTTGCATCCCAAGAGCTGAGCCCGCCACACCCCCAGCGCTTTTCACATGGTAAATAGGTGATCTATGCATAGCACACGCCCCGCGATCAATGCCAAACAACACAAAGATTCTTCATCAGATCATTCACTGATAGTTCATCTCGTTTTAGGGATGGAAGCACGCTACTCTTTCAGAGGATTATGGACAGCGGGGAATAATTCACCTTTTCCACAGAGAAATTTGAAACTGGGAACGGTTGCGATCCTCAAGTTTTGTGTGAGTAGCGGCTGTGGTGTAGTGGCAGATCTTTTGCCTAGCGTGTCAGAGGTTACGGGTTCGAATCCGCCCACGGTATAGTTTTTTTTTTCTCTCATCAAAACCGAATATGTTCATCAGTTGTTACAGTCTATATCAAACACACACGTATATAGGACACATGTTTGTGTGCATTTTATTTTGTGATTTCACCGGAATGAATAGTGTCCGTGGCAATAGATTGAAGAGCACGTCCTAAGAGCGAGTGAAGACTGCGCGCGCGCCGCCACAAGAGACTGTATCCATGACACTGATAGCATGCAGACACGAACGCTCAGCTTGAGTTCAAAAACAAAACATTTTTGCACTAGATCTCTTATTTAAGAGCGGACTAAATGAATGCTCTGCTAGTTAACTGGAGATGTTTTATTTGTATTAGGTACAGCCGTTCATTGAATGTATCAGGAAATGCGTGCGGTCTATATGGGCCATAAACAGATACTCGCGGTGAGCGCGGTCTACCCATCAATTGAGAATGAGGAGTTGTCGTCATGGTACCAGAGCCCCTCCCCTTTCCGCCATGTTGGTAGGATTCCCGTGGCAAAACATGATTGTTTACGTGTGTTGTTAACGTGGTAGTAGAGGAGATTCTCGCAATTCCACACTGTTTTACCATGCCTGGAAGTCACTGCTGCGTTAAAAACTGCTCCAGTACCTCACACGATACATATGGAAAACATAGGAACAATGGAATATAGTTTTTTAGGTTACCGAAATGGACACAACATCAGGGAGAGCAAGTCTCTGACCTGACGAGGAGATGCTGGATTGCTTGGTTTGTTTGCTGGTTTGATAAGATTTTCACTATTTGCTGTGAACATGTGCAAAAGTGTTGTTTGAGTGCCTTGATCATTACTTTTTTATTTCTTTGAAATAAATGCTTGAAACAATTTGATATGGCTTAACATTATCTATTGAGAACTGAATAAATAATATATATATATATATATATATATATATATATATATATATATATATATATATATATATATATATATATTTTGGACAACATAATTTCATGGACAACATAAGTGATAATAATAAAATGATAATACTGTTATTAGTGCAAAAGAACAAATATCTTTATGCTGCTTCTCCAAATATCAGTGTTGCGCTTGGTGTGAGCTTGTTCGTGTAAGGTCCCTTTTCTTTCGCCTTATCTTTTTGCATTGCTTTACTTTCTTCCTTTTTCTCATATTCGTAAATCCGTCTCCGTCCTGCCAAAATAATAAATGCGCGAAAATTAAAGAGCTCTGGAATGTTTAGTGAGTCGCGTTTCATTGAGGTTCTAAAGGCGTTGCCCCTGGTAACTGATAGCGTCTCCTACCATCATGGCCGACCGGCTCAGACCCCGCCCAAATCGGCACGTGACTCCTCATTCTCAATAGATGTTTCTCCGTCCATCAACAGATACATTGTGCATCTATAATAATAATTGTCCATCAGTTTACTTTGGATAATGTGCTAACAGTTTTTTGCTTTTGTTTTGTTGTGTTTATATCGTCACCATCAGCCTTCAGAAATCATTCTGATATAATTTTTTTTTTAAATCAATGTTTTAAACAGTTGTGCTGCTTAATTTTTTTTAACCTGTGATAGTTTTTTAGGATTCTTTGAATGCACTTTATATATATATATATATATATATATATATATATATATATATATATATATATATATATCGGAAATGATTAATAATAGTATTAATAATACCCGTACGTTATTTATCATGGTTGACAAACTTACGAATCCAATACAGCAAATAGCATCAGAGTTTGCATCCACTATGAAATGTAATGAATTTGCGTGTTTTTTTAGTGAAAAAATTATAAATATTAGACGGATTATCAGTACTACACAGCCTAATAATGACTCTATACCGTCACTACAACCACCAAGACTAAACTTGGTTATTATGTCACATTTTAATGTAATTAACCAAAAATTCCTAGAAGAAATAGTTAGACATCTTAAATCTTCCACGTGCTGTCTAGACATTCTGCCTTCAGACTTTTTCAAAACAATTTTTAGCTCTATAGTAACAGATGTGCTGCAAATAGTTAATAGTTCTTTGCAATCAGGCACTTTTCCAACGTCCTTGAAAATCGCTGCCATTAAGCCTATATTAAAAAAGAGAACAATGGATGCTTCGATTATGAATAACTATAGACCTATTTCAAATCTCTCTTTCATTGCCAAGATTATTGAGAAGGCTGTGTTTATTCAACTAAATGAGTTTGTGACTTTAAGTGGTCTTTTAGATACATTTCAGTCAGGTTTTCGACCACAACATAGTACTGAAACTGCCCTAATTAAAGTTTTAAATGATATACGGCTGAATACTGATTCGGATAAAATAACAGTTTTGGTTCTATTAGATCTCAGTGCAGCATTTGACACTGTTGATCATAGAATTCTTATAGATAGGCTGGAAAACTGGGTAGGAGTCTCCGGAATAGTCCTTGACTGGTTCAGATCCTACCTGAATGGTCGGAGATACTTTGTTAATATCGGAAAGGCTGAATCTGATAGGGTGGCCATGACATGCGGAGTGCCACAGGGATCAGTTCTTGGACCACTATTATTTAATCTCTATATGTTACCTTTAGGCCAGATTCTACAAAAATATAACATTAATTATCATAGTTACGCCGACGACACTCAAATATATATGGCTCTTGATTCAGATGACAATAGTTCAATAGACTCTCTGTGTCGCTGTATAGAACAAATACAAATCTGGATGAATATAAATTTTTTACAACTAAACCAAGATAAAACTGAGGTTATTGTGTTTGGCAACAAAAATAAAAGAACAAGAATTATCAAAGAATTAGATTCTCGTGCATTTAAAATAAGGGATCAAGTGCGTAATCTTGGTGTCATGATAGATTCAGATCTTACATTTAATAGCCATATTAGAGCGGTTACCAAAACAGCATTCTATCACTTGAAAAATATATCTAGAATTAAAGGATTGGTGCCTAAAAAAGACCTAGAGAAGCTTATCCACGCTTTTATCTCTAGTAGGGTCGACTACTGTAATGGCTTATTAACCGGACTTCCGAAGAAGACTGTAAAGCAGCTGCAGCTTGTTCAGAACGCTGCTGCTAGATTATTAACCGGGACTAAGAGAATAGAGCACATCACTCCAGTTCTTAAAACTTTGCATTGGCTCCCAATTAGTTATAGAATAGTTTTTAAAGTGATGCTTTTAGTCTATAAAGCACTGAATTCCTTAGGTCCTAAGTACATTTCTGATATGTTTGAAAAATATAAACCTAACAGGACTCTTAGATCAATGAACTCAGGTCAGCTAGTGGAGCACAGAGTTAGAACAAAACATGGAGAAGCTGCGTTTAGCATCTCTGCTGTACACGACTGGAACAAACTACCAGAAGATCTTAGATGTGCCCCGAACGTATCGATTTTTAAATCCAAGTTGAAAACATTTCTTTTCTCACAAGCCTATGACTGAGCTTTTAAAATTAGCCATATTGTGCAGTTTTTATATTTTTATTCTTATGATCTTTTTTGTGCTTATTTGTATTTATGTTATTATGATGTTTTTACTTTTTTTTTGTAAAGCGCATTGAACTACTTTGATGGATGAATTGTGCTATATAAATAAATTTGATTTGATTTGATTTGATTTGATATATATATATATATATATATATATATATATATATATATATATATATATATATATATATATAAACAAGTTTGGTCTTTTTATGTTTTTTTTTTTTTTGAAAGGATGTGTTAAGTGATATGAATGACTTTAAGTCTTTATGTTCTTAGGAAAGATTTCTATTTTGAATAAATGCTGTTCTTTTTAACTTTTTATTCATCAGTGATGAAAAAGTTAGACAAGAACTAACACAGAAATATGAGATTCATCCAGACAAGATTTGGTCTGTAGAAGAGTGTAAAGTACTAGGAGCAAGTATTCATAAGAACAACGTGAAAGCCCTAATTTGTTGCCAATAGAGTATTTATTTTAGCAAAAGCTACAGAACAGTCTCAGCATAACTCAGAGCTTGAGAAAGAGAACAAGGAGCTATGTGCTAGAGTTTCCACGTTGACCAAGAAATTGAACCGCAACAAAGATGCAGAAAAAACTTATGTGGAAGAAGTAAGTCAGCCTGATAACATTTACCCTGATTTACGAGCGTTCTTTGAAACAGATGTAGCCATCCAATCAGTCACTGATAAGCCTGTAAATTTAGTTTGTGTGTGGAGCTAGAAAAAGATCACAGGGAATTGAGGAAAATGAAAGTGTTTCTACCCACCCTTCTGTAGTCCGAATACAAACTGTCGCAAAAGCCCTTGGACCTAAGGATATAGAACGACTCTCTGAGAGTTTACCCTCACCACGTAAACAGTTGTAAAGACTTTTGGGCGGGATCTAATCCCTGGGGAATTTGCATATCATAATTAATAATTGGTAATTAATAATTATTCATACGTGTTTGGATTAGATCAGTCTTACATGTTAATAAATCTCCCTCTAAAGGAGAATGTCATTTTACCTGGATGTATACATGCAATCCTTTCATTTTAGCAAGTTGACTGCAGTTAATTACACAGATCACGTCTTACAAAGCAGGCAAAATTAATTTAGCTCAATTGTCCGAATAATATTGAGGGGTTTTCCCCAATATCATCTTACTTTATAGGATTGCAGGAAACGCAATTCTCTGGCCAGAAGAACTGGGTTTTCTGCCCTATAAACAAATATGTAAAGCTATCTTTAAGTTATAAAGTTCGTAGCAAGATCTTTGGCACTTAAGAGACTCGAAATTGAGCAAAGAGAAAGTCCATCAGTCAAGTGAATATAATGATTTAATAAAGGCATGTCTACTTATATATATTTACTACGTTACAGGAATACATGTATTTACAAACATTAACACGAACGAAACACATTAAGACATTGATGAACGAGAAATGCGTAAAGTTTGGGCAATGGATGACTTACACGCGTTAGCGAGTAAGAGAGAGAGAGAGAGGGAGAGAGAGAGTGAGAGAGAGAGAACATTGGCATACTTCCTCCTAAGACATTCACCTTTCTGATTACAACACGAAACATCATCTTAATGCTCCTTAGAAGCGTTATAAAGAGATACTTGCACAAGTTATGGGTCTCGCTGTGTTGTCGCATTCCTGAAGGCCTGTCCCGGCCGCGTGCGTGAGCGGAGTCCTTTGTGTGTGTAAGCGTCACGTGTTGTCTCTGGGCGCTCGTGTTGCGCGGCGGTTTAAAGTCTTTGAGTAGCATTACCAATGAAAGTAGCTCGGCTACGTTTGTTTCACTCCGTGGAAGTAAACAGAGTCGACTATGGAAAACAAAACTTTGCCTTACAAAGGAAAGATATAAAGATCGGATCGGGTCTCCGAAGGAGACCACGGGATCGGGTTACATGATGCAGCAGTAACGACGGGCGAAGCAAGAGAGTGGGCGGAGCTGCGCTCCTACATTTATCAAATCGGCGAAGTCCAGCCTCTTCCCATTGACTCGGCCAATCAAGAGGCTGAAACTTACAGGCGGGATTTCTGGTTTTATTATCCTTTGTCTTGTCGAGATCGACTTTGCATGTTTTATGACGGTTCCGTAAAATGCGTTCAATTTTACTCCAGAGATGATAAAACATCGTAACACACATCCTATGGTTTGTACCAGGGGTAGGCAAGTTCGGTCCTAGAGAGCCGCTCTCCTGCAGAATTTAGTTCCAACCCTAATCAAACACACCTGAACAAGCTAATCAATGTCTTCAGGATTACTAAAGCTTTGGGCAGGTGAGGATTTTTTTCAGTGTTGGAGCCAAACTCTGCAGGACAGCGGCTCTCTAGGACCGAACTTGCCTACCCCCGGTTTGTACACATACAGATATGGTTTGGTCAGATCAAGAGGATTCTAAAGATATGAAGAACAACATAAGTTGGATAATACTGTAAAGTTATACATTAAAAGGCATACTTTCCAAGCATTTGTAGTTATTTTAGGACTACGGTACGGTCGCAGATAACCATGGAATCTGGGTAACAGACACACATATAAGCATATCAAAATATATCTCAATAAAGTCTTTATATGATGACGTTAGAGGTTTGTGTATGTGTGTGCGTGTCCATGAGAAGATGTTCTGAGTAATCTCCTGGTCTCTCTTGGAAGGAGAGGTTCGTGATAGTATGTAAATCAAGGAAACATTAACCCATTAGAGTCTCCAAGGGCGCACACACCAAACACAATGGAAAGTCATGAGATGAACATATATCACAAAGTTATGCATAGGATATATATATATATATTAGAGTTAAAAAAAGGTTTCATTTTTCCTTCTCCAGGAATCAAGTCCCTGCACATTCTTTTGAGCCATAAATCGGTAATAGGAAACCAAACTCAAACAGTGTTAGCTGGCTTTGGGGGAAGCTTCATGGGCTTGTGTGTGTGTGTGTGTGTGTTACATTCAGGCTTTCTGGGCCTGAAGGCTTTGGGACTTTAGCAAGGAGGTATTTAATTATCCAGATTCACCCAAATACGCTACACAGTTTTCTGAATTTAGAAGGGCATTGATCAGCAAAATTCGTCTATATGACATGTCGTTAACAGAAGTCACACAGTTAATGTCCCAAATTTTAACTGATTCTAAATTCAACAGTTTTGAATCTGCAGTGACTTTTGAACTACAACATGCCAGTAGAAGCGATATGAGAGAAGGTGTTCTTAGGACCCAAAATAGATTGGTCTAGAATTACTAGCTGTGTACAAAAGAAAGAAGAAACGGTAAATGAATATACTGAAAGGTTTTGTCAGTCAGCCATAACTTACAGTGGAATAGTGGATGATTCTGAAAGTGTGCTCGATGACAAAGGACCACTAACTCGTATCTGGTCAGATGGCCTTGTAGCCGAATACAGAAGAGCTTTGCCATTCCTAGATCTAACTTGGTCTAATAGAACTCTCAGAAGTAATGTTGACAGGTTAGCTGCATGGGAAAGAGATGCTGATGTTAAAGCCAAAGTGAGAGTAGCAGCAGCAGCTACATTTAGCTCAACAAAACAAGAAAACAGGTGGTCTAAAAAAGAAGGCAGCTGCCACTATTGTGGAAGATTAGGACATTGGAGAAAGAGTTTAGGAAGAAGTTGCAAGATACCAAAAGAAATGCTATGCATAATTCTGCTCCTTCTCAGCCTGCATACAACCCGGAAGCAGTTCCGCAAGTGTCCACTGAAACTTTAGGACAGCTCGTTCAGGCTCTTTTAAGAGCACAAAAAGACCGGGAAAAAAACTAATTGTTGGGGCATACAAGAGAAAGAAATTGATTTTTTGCTTGATACAGGTGGAGAAATTACCATAATTCCTACAAAATTGGCTAAAGGTTTAGACATTCCATACCAGAAAACCAAATTTTCTTTAACTGGCGTAATAGGTGAAGATTCTGATTTGTATGAAACCCCGCCCATAGATGTGCAATTTGGCCCAAAAACTCTGACTACAAAATTGTTATGTGCTCCATTAAATACAGGTGCAATTTTAGGCATGGATCTCCTGAGACAAATACATCTAACTTTAGACGTGTCCTCAGAATCTGCTAGCATTAAAATTTCCTCAGCACAAGTTTCTACCAATAATGTGATCTAGGGCTGGAAGATTTTGGCTAAAATCATAATCGCGATTAATCGAACAAGTCACCTCGATTACGATTATTGAACGATTATTTAAAAAAAATTCTCATGTCACTGGCAAGGCTTTTACTGTAAATATGTTTACGTTATTTTTTCTAATGAAAGAGTAAATAATCCTATCTTTGTGATTCTAAAATAAGGAAACACACAGATAGCTATTAATGCTTATTTATTAAATATTTCAAACATTTGAATTAAACAAAGCATACAATGCTTGAAATAAAAACGTCTTATAAAAAACTTAATTTAAGTTTTAATGTAAAAATAAAGTTTCCTAAAAATGTAGAAAATAAAGAACTTTTAAAAAGTTATTTTTGTAAACAAAATAAATTATTGTAAATATTGCCATCTTAAAAGTAAAATATAACTTGTATAAAACTAAAAAACAAATCATTTTCATATCGTATAGCATTTGTAAATGCTTGTGTTAGACACCTGCTTTGTGGAGGCACTTGCTGGGCGTTTGTCTGTCGCTCTCTCTCTCTTTTTGAGCAATGCACACGTAATGTCTCAGCAGCGTCTACAGTTCTCTCTCGAGAAACCGCGCTTGTACATTTTTTTTTCTCCGATTCGATCATAAACACGCTGGCGAACGATCCCGGCTTCAGCGTCATCATCACGACGACACGGCATTGATTACGGCTCTTATTCACACAGCGCGCGTTTCGGGACTGAACACGGCAATGTTACTGAAGTTACAATGTCCCCAACCTGGCATCAATCCGGCTCGTGTTTGCGTTCACACAGAAGGAAATTTCCGAGAATTTCCCGGATCAACGCGCTGTGTGAAAGGAGCTCATGTTGCTTCGCAGACAGGACGGTGCGGAGTCACGTGACTACACACGCGGTAATATGTTTTAAAGGAAAGTACATTAACAGGCAGTGGGAGGAAATATTAATAGGATTCAAAAACCGAAATAACCAACATGGTAAAATTACGTCGGTTATAGGCTCTGAATTTCGGTTTCGATTATTTTCGATTAATCATCCAGCCCTAATGTGATCCCTCCTGAGTATGCTTTCTTACAGAATCATCCAATTTGGGCTAAAGACAAGGATGATTGTGGTTTGTTGACAGGTGTAGAACCAATTAAATTGACAGGGACTCCACCCCCGGTCACCAAACAATATCCGATCAATAAGGAAGCTATACAGGGGATCAAACCTATTGTAGAAAAGTTGCTGATGCAGGGAGCGCTAGTTAAAACCAATAGTCCCTGTAACTCGCCCATATGGCCCATCAAGAAATCCAATGGGACATGGAGACTTACAATAGACTACAGAGTAGCCAATACAAATATTGATAAAATCACCCCCCTAGTGGCAGATCCTTCCACAATTTGTAATGGCATACCATTAGAGAGTAAGATTTTTTCAGTAATTGATATGTCTAATGGATTCTTTTCTGTACCGTTGCACTCTGACAGCCAGCCATGGTTAGCTTTCACAGTTGACTATGAGGAATACCAGTGGACACGTTTGCCACAGGGATTTCAAAACTCCCCAACCATATACCATCAGGCCATCAGATGTGATTTGTGTGACCCAGAATGTCCGGTAAAACAGTCCACTATGATTCAATATGTCGATGATGTTATGATTGCCTCAACAGATCATGAGGTACATCAAACTGAATTGGCATCATTGTTGGACTATTTGCATAAGAAAGGACACAAATGCAGCTTTCACAAAGCTGAAATTGCTAAAAAGCAAGTCACATTTCTGGGTCAAACAATTGGTGCAGAAAATAGATCCATTACACAGGATCGGGCGGCTTCAGTCAAAGCCATACCCCCGCCTGCTACCATTAAAACATTCAGATCATTTTTAGGAACAGCAGGTTCCTATAGACCTTGGATTGAAGACTATTTCTCAATTGCACAGCCGCTCTATGACTTGTTGAAAGGCCATGGTAAAGATTCTGATACTGTTTATGTGGAAGAATGTCACCTCAAAGCGTTCAATGATTTGAAGAGAGCACTATGTCAAACACCAGCATTAGGAATTGCCCAAACTGATAGACCATTTGTGCTTTATGTCCATGAACATTTAAGCTTCATGACTGCATGTCTAATGCAAGATCATGGGGCAGTTTACGCCCAATTCATTACTATTCTGGTAAACTTGACATAGTAGCTCAAGGTATGGGCCCATGCCTCAGAGCAGTACAGGCAGTGCATCTAGCGCTTCAGGCTTCATCAGGAATGGTGTTAGGACAGTCTGTAAACGTAAGATGTCCGCACGCAGTGTCCGCATTAATGAATCAAGAAAAAGTCACTTCTGTCACTTCTTCTCGTTGGGGAAATTGGTTAGCAACTCTCACAGCCCCGAATATTGTCTTACAGTGTGCACCTGTCACGAATCCGTCCTCATGTATGATGTCTGCTATGACTGAAGTTTTGTTAGAGGATGAAGGAGAAATGACTCATGATTGTGTTACGCTTACATATGCACCTATGAGTGAAGTAAAAGAAACTCCCATAGAGAATTCAGATTTCGAGTTGTTTGTTGACGGTTCAGCTCAAGTAATTGAAGGTAACAGACGAGCAGGTTATGCAGTAACGTCCACCACTGAAGTGGTTGCTTCAGGGCGTCTTCCAGATCATTTTTCAGCTCAAGCTGCAGAACTAGTAGCCTTAACAAGAGCATGCACGCTAGCTTCAGGATCGGTTGCTAATATCTACACAGATTCCAGATATGCTTTTGGGCTAATTCATGATTTTGGTGTCATTTGGCAAACCAGACAGTTTCTAACTTCTGCTGGATCCCCCATTAAGCATGCTGAATTAGTGAAAGATCGTCTCAGGTTACTATTGTAACCATAGTTCCCTGAGAAACAGGGAACGAGACGATGCGTCGAACGACACGGTGGGAACGCCTCTTGCGTGATTGCGTCTGAAGCATCTATGCCAACTAGTCCAATGGAATGAGAGAATGAGCGTCACGGGCGGGTGACGTCATGAACCAGGAAAGGACAAGAGCACTTCCGCTGCTCGCCGGCATTTAGCTTCGACAGTTGCCGAAGCAAGCCGATAGCAGGGACGCAGGAAGTATGGCAGGGGGACGCATCGTCTCGTTCCCTGTTTCTCAGGGAACTATGGTTACAATAGTAACCTGAGACGTTCCCTTTATCGAAAAAGGGAACTTCGAGATGCGTCGAACGACACGGTGGGAACGAGAATACCCAACCCGCCATAATTACAAGTACCTGAGTGTCAGTCTGTTGATCTAAGCACTCAGCACCTGAGAACCTGGGGCAGCATCCAGGTCTAAACTGTAAAATCTCACGAATGTGAGCGGAGAGGACCAGCCCGCCGCATCACAAACATCTTGAAGAGATACCCCCTGCAATATGGCTTTAGAAGCCGCCATACTCCTGGTCGAGTGAGCTCGGACCACCAAAGGACAAGGCTGGCCCGAGTACTCGTATGCCAGTGAAATAGCCTCGACTATCCACTTACTGACTGTCTGTTTTGAAGCAGGAAGACCTTTCTTAGGTGATCCAAAGCAAATCAGTAATTGGTCGGACTTTCTGATTGAGGATGTCCGATGTACATATGTGTCCAATGCTCGCACTGGACACAACAGGTGCAGTCTTTCCTGGTCCGCAAATGGAGGAGGACAGAAAGCCTGCAGCACAATAGGCCTCGGAGTCAAGGTTGGAACCTTAGGGACGTATCCCTGTTTTGGGTATAGGAACGCCTTGACCACCCCCGGTGCAAATTCAAGGCAGGTGGGGGAGACCGAAAGAGCCTGAAGGTCGCCAACTCTCTTTAGGGACGAAATAGGTAGCAGAAAGATAGTCTTGAAAGTCAGGAACTTTTCTGAGACGAATCTAAGGGCTCGAATGGGGCCCTAGACAGGCCTTCTAGAACTATAGTCAAATCCCAAGCTGGCACCTTAGTGCGGATTGCAGGCCTCAGCCTCAAAGTGCCACGAAGGAAACGTGTAATCAGGGGGTCTCGACCCAAAGATATACCTCCCACCATAGTATGGTAAGCCGCAATGGCTGCCACGTAAACTTTTAGTGTGGAAGGACAAAGACCTGACACAAAGCGCTCCTGCAGGAACTCGAGTACTGTGTTGACAGAACAGTTAACTGGATCCCACTGGTGTCGGTGACACCATAAGGAGAAACTCTCCATTTAAGCGCATAAAGTTTCCTCGTAGCTGGAGCTCTGGAGCTTAGGATGGTCTCAACAGCCTCAGCTGAAAGACCACTATCTATAAGTTGGGCCCCCTCAGAGGCCAAACCCAAAGATTCCACATGTCTGGTCGAGGGTGAAATATTGTGCCCCCGGCCTGAGACAGAAGGTCCCTCCTCAAAGGGATCTCCAATGGAGGCCCGTCTAGCAGAAGGATCAGGTCCGCAAACCAGATCCGACTTGGCCAGCGTGGTGCTACTAGCAGTAGGCTTATTCCATACCGACGGACCCGCTCCGGAACTCCTGGGAGCAGAGCAACAGGGGGAAAGGCGTACAGACGTAGCCTCGGCCACGTCTGCACCATGGCGTCCAGCCCCAGGGGGGCTGGGTGCGTCAGAGAATACCAGAGAGGACAGTGCGTCGTGTTCTGAGACGCGAACAGATCCACCTCTGCCTGACCATATGCCTCCCAGATTTTCTCCACCGCCTCGGGGTGGAGTCTCCAATCCCCTGGCCTCAGCTCCTGCCTCGACAGGATGTCTGCTCCTATATTCTGGTCCCCAGGAATATACACTGCCCTCAGGGAGAGTACCTTCCCCAGAGACCACAGGAGGATCTGGTGCGCCAGTTTGCAAAGCGGACGCGAGCGCAGACCCCCCTGGCGGTTCAGATAAGAGACCACTGATGTGTTGTCTGTTCGAACGAGCACATGATGGCCTCTTAGGTCCGGAAGGAAATGTCTCAACGCATTGAAGACGGCCATCATCTCCAGGCAATTTATGTGCCACGAAAGATGATGGCTTTTCCACAGACCCTGAACCGAGCGGCCTTCCATTACCGCTCCCCAGCCGGTGAGGGAAGCATCTGTCGAGATCACAACTCGATGGCAAAGAGCTCCCAACACCGGACCCTGGGTTAAGAACCAGTGTTTACTACATATAACTAAGGCACGAAAGCATCGCCGCGTGACCTTGATATGCAAGTGGGTTTCCCCTCGGGGAGAACCCTCTGGTCCTGAGCCAGCACTGTAAAGGTCTCATATACAGCATGCCAAAAGGAATTCCGTTGGACACTGCTGCCAGTAGACCCAACAGTCTCTCGAACTGTTTACAATGCGTGACTGGTTTTGGGTTAAGAACCAGTGTTTACTACATATAACTAAGGCACGAAAGCATCGCCGCGTGACCTTGATATGCAAAGTGGGTTTCCCCTCGGGGAGAACCCTCTGGTCCTGAGCCAGCGCTGTAAAGGTCTCATGTACAGCATGCCAAAAGGAATTCCGTTGGACGCTGCTGCAACAAGACCCGACAGTCTCCTGAACTGTTTTACAGTGCGTGACTGGCCTAGCCTCAGCTCTTCTGTAGCTGTTAGGATACTAAATCCCGTACCACACCAAGGAAAGTGGTTCTCAATACTGGAGAAAACACACTCTTCTTGGTATTGAGCCTCAACCCCAACATCTGCATATGAGCGAGAACGACACCTCGGTGCCGAACCGCCAACTGCTCTGATTCCGCTAGAATCAGCCAGTCGTCGATATAATTCAGAATGCGAACGGGTGACAAAGCTAGGCCGAAAGGAAGAACCCGATATTGGTATTCTTTGCCCCTGAAAGAAAACCATAGGAACTTCCTGTGCTGAGGGAGGATGGAGATATGGAAGTATGCATCCTTTAGATCTATCGTGACAAACCAGTCCTCGGATCTGATTTGGGTCACGATCTGTTTGAGGGTCAGCTATCTTGAACTTTAGTTTCCGAACTGACAGAATTAACAGGCGAAGATCTAAAAAAGGAACGCAACCCTCCATCCTTTTTTGGAACAATAAAATAATGGCTGTAAAAACCCGACTCTCTGACGGGTGAGTACACCTGTTCTATAGCTTCTTTTGCTAACAGGGCCTTTACTTCTTGTTCCATTACCAGAGCCTGCTCGGGATGCACCACTGTGGGCAGCACCCCGCTGTAATGAGGAGGACGAGAGCCAAACTGGATTCTGTATCCTCTCTCTACAATCTGCAGGACCCAATGAGAAATATTCGGCAGAAGCTTCCACGCTGCCAAAAAATTTACTAAGGGAACCAGCCTCTCGAGGCTGGCCTCTGGTGTTACTGAGAGAGCCAAATCTGGAGCCTGAAACATAATGGCAGGAACTACCTGACCTGACTACTCAAAAGCCCCCCTCAGAGGGCGCGAAACCAATGCTGTGCCGCAGCATAGCATCAGCGACTCGCTGGAGACCGCTGCGCCCTGAAGCACCGGAGGTGGCAGGGTTGGCAGGAGGGTCTCGTGAGGACCCCGAAATGGAACGGGCACCGTGTAATGAGGTGTACACCATCCCTTTTTCAATAGCGAGAGTTATGATTCCCTCAACAATCATGAGGTACATCAAAAGAATTGGCATCATTGTTGGACTATTTGCATAAGAAAGGACACAAATGCAGCTTTCAAAAAAGCTGAAATTGGCTAAAAGCAAGTCACATTTCTGGGTCAAACAATTGTTGCAGAAAATAGATCCATACACGGATCGGGGGGCTTCAGTCAAAGCATACCCCGCCTGCTACCATTAAAACATTCAGATCATTTTTAGGAACAGCAGGTTCCTATAGACCTTGGATTGAAGACTATTTCTCAATTGCACAGACCGCTCTATGACTTGTTGAAAGGCCATGGTAAAGATTCTGATACTGTTTATGTGGAAGAATGTCACCTCAAAGCGTTCAATGATTTGAAGAGAGCACTATGTCAAACACCAGCATTAGGAATTGCCCAAACTGATAGACCATTTGTGCTTTATGTCCATGAACATTTAAGCTTCATGACTGCATGTCTAATGCAGATCATGGGGGCAGTTTACGCCCAATTCATTACTATTCTGGTAAACTTGACATAGTAGCTCAGGTATGGGCCCATGCCTCAGAGCAGTACAGGCAGTGCATCTAGCGCTTCAGGCTTCATCAGGAATGGTGTTAGGACAGTCTGTAAACGTAAGATGTCCGCACGCAGTGTCCGCATTAATGATCAAGAAAAAGTCACTTCTGTCACTTCTTCTCGTTGGGGAAATTGGTTAGCAACTCTCACAGCCCCGAATATTGTCTTACAGTGTGCACCTGTCACGAATCCGTCCTCATGTATGATGTCTGCTATGACTGAAGTTTTTGTTAGAGGAATGAAGGAGAAATTGACTCATGATTGTGTTACGCTTACATATGCACCTATGAGTGAAGTAAAAGAAACTCCCATAGAGAATTCAGATTTCGAGTTGTTTGTTTGACGGTTCAGCTCAAGTAATTGAGGTAACAGACGAGCAGGTTATGCAGTAACGTCCACCACTGAAGTGGTTGCTTCAGGGCGTCTTCCAGATCATTTTTCAGCTCAAGCAGCAGAAAAGTAGCCTTAACAAGAGCATGCACGCTAGCTTCAGGATCGGTTGCTAAAAATCTACACAGATTCCAGATATGCTTTTGGCTAATTCATGATTTTGGTGTCATTTGGCAAACCAGACAGTTTCTAACTTCTGCTGGATCCCCATTTAAGCATGCTGAATTAGTGAAAGATCGTCTCAGGTTACTATTGTAACCATAGTTCCCTGAGAAACAGGGAACGAGACGATGCGTCGAACGACACGGTGGGAAACGCCTCTTGCGTGATTGCGTCTGAAGCATCTATGCCAACTAGTCCAATGGAATGAGAGAATGAGCGTCACGGGCGGGTGACGTCATGAATCCAGGAAAGGACAAGAGCACTTCCGCTGCTCGCCGGCATTTAGCTTCGACAGTTGCCGAAGCAAGCCGATAGCAGGGACGCAGGAAGTATGGCAGGGGGACGCATCGTCTCGTTCCCTGTTTCTCAGGGAACTATGGTTACAATAGTAACCTGAGACGTTCCCTTTATCGAAAAAGGGAACTTCGAGATGCGTCGAACGACACGGTGGGAACGAGAATACCCAACCCGCCATAATTACAAGTACCTGAGTGTCAGTCTGTTGATCTAAGCACTCAGCACCTGAGAACCTGGGGCAGCATCCAGGTCTAAACTGTAAAATCTCACGAATGTGAGCGGAGAGGACCAGCCCGCCGCATCACAAACATCTTGAAGAGATACCCCCTGCAATATGGCTTTAGAAGCCGCCATACTCCTGGTCGAGTGAGCTCGGACCACCAAAGGACAAGGCTGGCCCGAGTACTCGTATGCCAGTGAAATAGCCTCGACTATCCACTTACTGACTGTCTGTTTTGAAGCAGGAAGACCTTTCTTAGGTGATCCAAAGCAAATCAGTAATTGGTCGGACTTTCTGATTGAGGATGTCCGATGTACATATGTGTCCAATGCTCGCACTGGACACAACAGGTGCAGTCTTTCCTGGTCCGCAAATGGAGGAGGACAGAAAGCCTGCAGCACAATAGGCCTCGGAGTCAAGGTTGGAACCTTAGGGACGTATCCCTGTTTTGGGTATAGGAACGCCTTGACCACCCCCGGTGCAAATTCAAGGCAGGTGGGGGAGACCGAAAGAGCCTGAAGGTCGCCAACTCTCTTTAGGGACGAAATAGGTAGCAGAAAGATAGTCTTGAAAGTCAGGAACTTTTCTGAGACGAATCTAAGGGCTCGAATGGGGCCCTAGACAGGCCTTCTAGAACTATAGTCAAATCCCAAGCTGGCACCTTAGTGCGGATTGCAGGCCTCAGCCTCAAAGTGCCACGAAGGAAACGTGTAATCAGGGGGTCTCGACCCAAAGATATACCTCCCACCATAGTATGGTAAGCCGCAATGGCTGCCACGTAAACTTTTAGTGTGGAAGGACAAAGACCTGACACAAAGCGCTCCTGCAGGAACTCGAGTACTGTGTTGACAGAACAGTTAACTGGATCCCACTGGTGTCGGTGACACCATAAGGAGAAACTCTCCATTTAAGCGCATAAAGTTTCCTCGTAGCTGGAGCTCTGGAGCTTAGGATGGTCTCAACAGCCTCAGCTGAAAGACCACTATCTATAAGTTGGGCCCCCTCAGAGGCCAAACCCAAAGATTCCACATGTCTGGTCGAGGGTGAAATATTGTGCCCCCGGCCTGAGACAGAAGGTCCCTCCTCAAAGGGATCTCCAATGGAGGCCCGTCTAGCAGAAGGATCAGGTCCGCAAACCAGATCCGACTTGGCCAGCGTGGTGCTACTAGCAGTAGGCTTATTCCATACCGACGGACCCGCTCCGGAACTCCTGGGAGCAGAGCAACAGGGGGAAAGGCGTACAGACGTAGCCTCGGCCACGTCTGCACCATGGCGTCCAGCCCCAGGGGGGCTGGGTGCGTCAGAGAATACCAGAGAGGACAGTGCGTCGTGTTCTGAGACGCGAACAGATCCACCTCTGCCTGACCATATGCCTCCCAGATTTTCTCCACCGCCTCGGGTGGAGTCTCCAATCCCCTGGCCTCAGCTCCTGCCTCGACAGGATGTCTGCTCCTATATTCTGGTCCCCAGGAATATACACTGCCCTCAGGGAGAGTACCTTCCCCAGAGACCACAGGAGGATCTGGTGCGCCAGTTTGCAAAGCGGACGCGAGCGCAGACCCCCCTGGCGGTTCAGATAAGAGACCACTGATGTGTTGTCTGTTCGAACGAGCACATGATGGCCTCTTAGGTCCGGAAGGAAATGTCTCAACGCATTGAAGACGGCCATCATCTCCAGGCAATTTATGTGCCACGAAAGATGATGGCTTTTCCACAGACCCTGAACCGAGCGGCCTTCCATTACCGCTCCCCAGCCGGTGAGGGAAGCATCTGTCGAGATCACAACTCGATGGCAAAGAGCTCCCAACACCGGACCCTGGGTTAAGAACCAGTGTTTACTACATATAACTAAGGCACGAAAGCATCGCCGCGTGACCTTGATATGCAAGTGGGTTTCCCCTCGGGGAGAACCCTCTGGTCCTGAGCCAGCACTGTAAAGGTCTCATATACAGCATGCCAAAAGGAATTCCGTTGGACACTGCTGCCAGTAGACCCAACAGTCTCTCGAACTGTTTACAATGCGTGACTGGTTTTGGGTTAAGAACCAGTGTTTACTACATATAACTAAGGCACGAAAGCATCGCCGCGTGACCTTGATATGCAAAGTGGGTTTCCCCTCGGGGAGAACCCTCTGGTCCTGAGCCAGCGCTGTAAAGGTCTCATGTACAGCATGCCAAAAGGAATTCCGTTGGACGCTGCTGCAACAAGACCCGACAGTCTCCTGAACTGTTTTACAGTGCGTGACTGGCCTAGCCTCAGCTCTTCTGTAGCTGTTAGGATACTAAATCCCGTACCACACCAAGGAAAGTGGTTCTCAATACTGGAGAAAACACACTCTTCTTGGTATTGAGCCTCAACCCCAACATCTGCATATGAGCGAGAACGACACCTCGGTGCCGAACCGCCAACTGCTCTGATTCCGCTAGAATCAGCCAGTCGTCGATATAATTCAGAATGCGAACGGGTGACAAAGCTAGGCCGAAAGGAAGAACCCGATATTGGTATTCTTTGCCCCTGAAAGAAAACCATAGGAACTTCCTGTGCTGAGGGAGGATGGAGATATGGAAGTATGCATCCTTTAGATCTATCGTGACAAACCAGTCCTCGGATCTGATTTGGGTCACGATCTGTTTGAGGGTCAGCTATCTTGAACTTTAGTTTCCGAACTGACAGAATTAACAGGCGAAGATCTAAAAAAGGAACGCAACCCTCCATCCTTTTTTGGAACAATAAAATAATGGCTGTAAAAACCCGACTCTCTGACGGGTGAGTACACCTGTTCTATAGCTTCTTTTGCTAACAGGGCCTTTACTTCTTGTTCCATTACCAGAGCCTGCTCGGGATGCACCACTGTGGGCAGCACCCCGCTGTAATGAGGAGGACGAGAGCCAAACTGGATTCTGTATCCTCTCTCTACAATCTGCAGGACCCAATGAGAAATATTCGGCAGAAGCTTCCACGCTGCCAAAAAATTTACTAAGGGAACCAGCCTCTCGAGGCTGGCCTCTGGTGTTACTGAGAGAGCCAAATCTGGAGCCTGAAACATAATGGCAGGAACTACCTGACCTGACTACTCAAAAGCCCCCCTCAGAGGGCGCGAAACCAATGCTGTGCCGCAGCATAGCATCAGCGACTCGCTGGAGACCGCTGCGCCCTGAAGCACCGGAGGTGGCAGGGTTGGCAGGAGGGTCTCGTGAGGACCCCGAAATGGAACGGGCACCGTGTAATGAGGTGTACACCACTCCACTTCGGTCGGGGCTGTCCTCACTTTCTGTGCACATAATATGATGAACTAGACGGCTGGAGCTGCTCACGCCCAGCAGCCCCAGGGGGATGGACACAGCGAGGGAGAAACCTTATTATATATATTTATATATATATATATATATATATAATGCATCACCTAACAACGAACGCATGGAATGCGTCGCCGAAGAGACGCGAAGGCTCAAATTTCACTATATCCAGAACCCCAGCAGATCGGCCTGATAAGCCTGGAGCATTATACTATAGTTTTCTATAAACATTCTCCAGCTGACCTGCTGCCGTATAAGCTTTACCCATAAAACCAAAGTAGCTATAATTAAACCTACGCGCTGCCTCGGCAAACGCGAGATCCCAGCCACAGAATCTTATTTTGCAAAGTACACTCGAAATCTAAGCGGTGCCTCGGCAAACGCGAGATCCGAGCTAGATTCTGATTACAACATTGAACCTACGCGCTGCCTCGGCAAACGCGAGATTCTTTAGTGATAGGTTTATTGAGCAAAGCAGAGGCTTTAAATGACGATGCTGGACCAGGTGAAAACAGCATTTTTCTTATATATTTTTTTTTTTCAGCCTGGGGCATTATATCATAACCGTAATCTTTCAACCCTTGAATAAATCTTTAACACGAGGGCTGAAAGTAGTAATAAAATACGGTTTATCCCACAATTTAAATATTCTTTTAGTGTGTAAATCAGGGAAAAGGGAAGCCTCGTGGTGGAGATAATGTGATAGATGTAGGAAACGCTCGATAAGTTTTTAGGAGCGTCCCTAATCTCAGCTGGCCATTAAATATTTAATTTATTAACAGCACGGGACAAAACCTCCACCAGTTCATCATATACTGGGGAAATAGATGGCGAATCTAATTCAACAGTGTGTGTGCTTGCTTTCACTTTCAATATTCTAAAACATTTAACCTCCTCGGAGGAGAATATGAAGGAAAAAGGGCTCTCTCTCCCCGAGCGGAGAAACCGCAGAGCGTGCTTCCGACACCGGGGAGATAGAGCTGGATCTTCCGGGTAAGGAAGGAAAAAAGGCCCACGGACCCGTTTCAAACCCCTCCAAAAGATCCATCTGCGATCCCCAGGAATGCATTCCCCACGCTGCCTCGGCAAACGCGGGTCCTGGGAATCGCAAGCCTGTCACTATCATACAGAGTGACAGGCGAGAGCAGAGCATACTATTTCACAGAGTTGGAACTCAGCCCCCACCTTTTTTTCTTTCAAGGGCTGAGAAGTATGCTCTACCCCAAACAAATTAAACAAAACTCGTGTGTGTCCCCACCCGTTTAAATAAACGCGGGCAGGGAGAAACACACTGTTTGTAATTTGTTTCGCCATAACGTTTCCATACAATATTGCAACAGACAACAATAAATAGACAGAGACAGTTTTGACACAGATCGCTTGCTGAGGCAACAGAAGCTAAATGCCGGCGAGCAGCGGAAGTGCTCTTGTCCTTTCCTGGTTCATGACGTCACCCGCCCGTGACGCTCATTCTCTCATTCCATTGGACTAGTTGGCATAGATGCTTCAGACGCAATCACGCAAGAGGCGTTCCCACCGTGTCGTTCGACGCATCTCGAAGTTCCCTTTTTCGATAAAGGGAACTAATGTTTTCCATGAAACTTCCAAAGAAATTAGCAGTGATCAAAGTGAAAGCACATCTCACAACTAATACTACGGTAGCTAAAGGTAATGCTCTTGCTGATATAGCGGCTAAACAGGCTTGTCGCTCCCGAATCACTGCTGCCATATTTGGCTCAACAAATACACAGTTTAGGTCACAGTGTTCCAGCAACGATGAATCACAGGTTCTCAAATCAGTGGTGGAATCCAAAATTCATAAATGTAGCCACAGAAACAGCCAAGAGGTGTGTTACCTGTCAGAAAAATGATATACCAGCAGCCACTACACCAGCAGCACATACCCCAGCTCCACCAGGACCATTTCGTCGCTTGCAAGTTGATTACATATCATTGCCTCGTTGTAAGGGAAAAACTGATGTTTTGGTAGTAATAGACAAGTTCTCAAGATGGGTAGAAGCTTATCCAACAGGGCATGCTACAGCTGCACATACTGCTAAATGTCTTGTCACTGATTTCATTCCCAGATGGGGATTACCAGATTGCATTGACTCAGATCAAGGTACACACTTCACAGGACAGGTAGTCAAGGAAGTGTCTAGAATGTTGCAGATTAAGTGGAAACTTCACTGCCCCTATAGGCCACAAGCATCAGGACAGGTTGAACGTGCAAACAGAACAATCAAAATCAGGCTAAGCAAAATGCATCAGGAAGGAGTACCATGGGTTGAAGCGTTGCCAGCAGTACTGTACACTGTTATTTCGACTTTAATGCGCATGCGCGTGCGGTCTGTGTTTGTGTTTGGAACTCCGTCGAATTGATTCATTAATCCTTGATTTTCTTCTTTACCACTCAATTAAAAACAGGCACTTTCTATTTTTATATCGTGTGAACTTATCCTCGATAATATTCCTTGTAAAAAACAATCGGATTGCTTTGATATCGCTACTTAGATCCAACTTTCCGAATCTCGGCTACTAGCCTTTAGCCCGCTAGCATTTCACGCGTGGCCTCGCGCCTATCGAGCGTCGTCTCATCTTTTACACCCGTTTCTCTGAAAGCTTCTCTGAAAGTACAGACACACGTTGATTGTGCTTAGAGCCCGCATCAACGGGGCATAAGCACATGCGCGTGCGGTCTGTGTTTGTGTTTGGAGCTCCGTCGAATTGATTCATTAATCCTTGATTTTCTTCTTTACCACTCAATTGTAAACAGACACTTTCTATTTTTATATCATGTGAACTTATCCTCGATACTATTCCTTATAAAAAAAAAACAATCGGATTGCTTTACTGTTTACTGTTATATACTAATTTACTGTTCATCTGTTATAATGGCGAACATATCGGATGTGTGTCTAACGTTACCTCTGAGTGCAGGTGAGGACACATTCGAGCTGATTTCGGTACGATTGGAGCTGGAGTCGGTGGAGAAGCAGATTCGTGTTCTGCTGGAGAAGCAAGCCGAGCTGCGAGATCGGCGATCAGCGCTTGAAACATCACGCGCCGATGCTCACAAGTCAGTGGTTAGTAACTTTGTGACTTTGACTCCGACTTCGTCTACTCCGTGCGTTTCTCTGCCCAGGAGGACCCGATCATCTCTGCCTTCAATCACTCCTGCACCCTGGGTCACGACACGAGCCAGGACCAGAGCAAGAACCTCTCCGCCCCTCCCGGTCTTCGAGATCTCCACCCGGAACCGCTTCTCCCCTCTTCGCGAGTTGGAACGCGACGACGCCGTGATCATCGGCACTTCCATGGTCCGCCATGTCCGTGCTACCTCGGGTAAAGTAAGGTGCGCACTCACTGTTTTCCTGGTGCTCGTGTTCTTGATGTCACTGCGCAGGTTCCCGAGATCCTGAACGGCGCGTCGGAGCTGTCGTGCTGCACGCGGGGACGAATGACATCAGGCTGCGGCAGACGGAGGTTCTGAAGAAGGACTACAGGAGCCTGATCGAGACGGTACGCAGCACATCGCCTAGAGCAACGATCGTCGTGTCTGGACCGCTTCCCACTTACCGACTTGGACAAGAAAGGTTCAGTAGATTATTTGCTTTAAATGAATGGTTAATGTCATGGTGTACTGTAATGAACAGAAACTGCTCTTTGTAAATAATTGGAATCTGTTTTGGGAGCGACCTAGGCTCTTCCGTCCTGATGGTCTGCACCCCAGCAGAGTCGGAGCGGCTGTTCTGTCGGACAACATCTCCAAGACGCTACACACCATCTGACTAGTAAGTCAAAGTCCAAATCATAGTCTTTGCTGTCCCAACTTAATTGATATAAGTACCAATGTAGAACATTATATAGAAACTGTGTCATTTCCTCGCTTAGTGAAGCCAAACAACAAATCTACTGTAAGATCTAGCAAGAATATTATTGTAATTAAACCAGAAAATCTAAATATCAGTGAACAAAAACAATTTCTAAAGCTAGGTCTTCTAAACATTGGATCGCTCACACCTAAGGCGGTTATTGTAAATGAAATGGTCACATGATGCCTTACTGAAACCTGGCTTAAACCAAATGATTATTTCGGTCTAAATGAGTCTACTCCACCAGGATACTGTTATAAGCATGAGCCCCGTCTGATCGGTCGTGGCGGCGGTGTTGCAACAATCTATAGAGATATTCTTAATGTTACTCAGAAAACTTGTCATAGGTTTAATTCGTTTGAAGTACTTGTGCTAAATGTTACGCTCTTAGATCAGGGTACCCCCAGGATCCTCCAACTTAAATTCAAGGCTTTTTAAGACCTTTTTAATACCATTTCAAATGAAATTCAATGCCAACTTCGTACCCATTCCGACAGAAGTATGAGGAGAAAATGTCAAATCTGTATACATTTTAAACCCTAGAAAATAATTATGTACAAGGAGGCTACTTGAATTAAATAAAACATTTTACTTAAATTATCAGTCATATTTAATACATACGCAACAGCATTGTAGCGCGCACGTGTATGTAGGCCAATGTTAATTTTGGCAGCCATTTTTGATTTAGTCTAGTCTTTAGACGAAAATGCTTATTGGTCTTAATCACATTTGAGTCATCCTGTTTTTTTATAGTAGTAGTTGACGAAAAGTCTTTGCATTTTTTGTCAATTTTTAGTCAAACTGCAGTTACTTTACTTTTGGTAGTTATTTTATATGTAGTCTTTAGACAGAAAATGTCATAATTATTCTCTCTAGGCCAATTCAATTAAGCTTATGAGAAATTATTGACATTGCACTCTTTAGCAGTAGCACTTGCGCAGTTCTACATAATTATCCCTTTTCCTAAGTTCAGTGGTTCTCCAATGTTTTAGAGTGCCGTACCCTGAACCCCCTCTTTTCCACTTAGACTGCAGTCACACCTTCTCCATTAAGGGACAAGATTTGCCCCCTTTAATCAATTTTTCCATGTCATTTTTTACCTTTGTAATACCTTAAAAAAAGAAAGAAATAATGCTCTAAATGAAACAATATTCATTAAATTAAATTTGCAATGTTAAAAAACATTAAAATCACCAGTAGGTGGCGGTAACTCACTATCTTTAGAGTGAGTCTTTGAGTCATTCATTCATTGAATCTCACGATTCGTTCAAAGCCACATATTTCGTTGCAAAATAAAGCAAGCCTGACAAATGCTGTTTTAACTGTAGTACATCACTTAATGTTGCCCTTTTTTCTTTCTTTTTTGCTGTTGTATAAAATCAATGTCACATTTAAAAACGTGTGGATATTCGGGAAACATTGCATTCTTGCTCGTATGAACACTGGTGGATATCAGCCTGCATTTTGATCGCAGATTAAGTCACACAAACAGCGCAAGCGGCTTGTGACAGAACATAGACCGACTGAATGACACTTTAATTTAAGTAGAAAATCTTAAATAAAGATCGCTGAACTCCAGCTTGTCTGTGTTTTCAGATCATCCGCGCTTCTTCAGCAGTGTAGAGAGAGCGCGCGCATGGTTGCCAGATACTATTGAAAAGACCGGGTAGAAAATATGTTCTTTTAACATAAAAGCTCTTATTTGGGGTTTAAATTCTGTCATTTGTGGCCACAGCGGGTTAAACTAGGCTAGGTACTATTTTGTTATGTACCTCACTTGCCTAGTAACCATAGTAACGGGTGCGCACGCGATCGCTTTTTCTGCTATGAGGAGGTGGCAAGGTAGCCTGGCTAACGCCAGACCCAATTCTCGTTGAGACTTGGGTCTGGGAACCACATGTACATTTTCTCGTATTTGAGGCGTGGTTTACGAATGCCCGGCGCTGTTTATTGGGTGCTAAGAATGTCTATCAAATGCTCATAGCCAACATATGTCGTCATCGTCTTGCTGTTCCCTCCCCGTTCTGTGATCCCGTTCTGTGATTGGTTCCCTAAATGAGGCGAAAAATCTGGCCATGGTATCCAGACTGCCTTTCAGCGTGAATTGAATCGCGCTGCGGTAAGGCAGTATGGGGAAACCCAGGCTAGTGGCAAGGTGCACTCAACGCTGCATACATTTTGAAATATCCTACATTAGTAACAGTTCATTTTGTTATGGTATGAACTTAATCCTAGCAAAGGCAAAAAAAAAATATATAAGACCTTTGTAACGAAATCCAAGACTTTGTATACTAAATTCAAGGCTTTTAAGGCCTTAATTTGAGATGATCAAATTCAAGACTTTTTCAAGGCTTTTAAGACCCGCGGGTATCCTGTAGATGTAAGAAAGAAATCTTTATTATCTATAGCCTTGGCTACCGTATATAGACCTCCAGGGCCATATGCTGATTTCCTAAAAGATTTTGCAGACTTTCTCTCAGACCTATTGGTCAACGTCGATAAAGCAATAATTGTTAGCGACTTTAACATACACGTAGATAATACAAATGATGCGTTAGGGGCTGCGTTTACAGATCTATTAAACTCTTTTGGGGTGAAGCAAAACGTCAGTGGTCCCACTCATCGTCTAAATCATACACTAGATTTAATTATATCATATGAAACCGATCCAACCGATATAGATATTATACCGCAAAGTGACGATCTCACTGATCATTACATGGTAACTTGCATAATACGCACTGCTGAAATTTGTCATGTTGCACCACGTTATCGACCAGCCAGAACAATCCTTCCAACCACTATAGATAGATTCTCAAATAGCTTACCTGATCTATCTCAGCTGCTCAGTAAACCCAAACAATCAGATGAACTAGAGGAAATGACTAGCAGTATGAGCAACATTTTCTCTAGTACACTAGATATTGTTGCACCAATTAGATTAAAAAAGGTTAGAGAGAAAACTAAAGCACCATGGTACAACAGTGCTACGCATGCTATCAAGAGAGAAACTCGTAACTTAGAGCGTGAATGGAAACGAACTAATTTAGAGGTCTTCAGAATTGTGATACAGTAATGTAGCCAGACTACGCCACCCAATTGAAGAGCTGGGACTCTAAATAAATACTTTTAGCTTGCAGGTTCTTTTAGTTTGGCGGGAGCAACACAACAGAATTACCCAACAACAGCTTAAATATAAAAATGTGTTTATTACAATTTCTGTTTTCAAGGATAAAAAGAAAAGGCACACCGTGCTCTCGCGCACTCAATCAGGCTTTAAAAACTGGACAGCAGAAAAATACATAGACAAATTCACTGGAAGTCCGTGGTTCGGCACCCACAGTCTGTAAGCAGTTCCTCGAACCAAGTCCGTCTCGCACCGAACAGCGCCGTCTACACAGCAGCCCACCTGTCACTCACTCATGCACCCTCAACACAACACTCACACAAACAGAGAAAAAGCCGCCAGTATCTCCACAGTAGAAAAACACAGCAATACAACACCACGATAAAATAACTTGATCGTGCAACACGTAATTAGATCACTGCAGTTTGTGAATATAAGTAACGGTGACAGTAGACAGACTGGAACTCTGATTTAGGTGAAACGAGGATCTTAATCCCGAACAAGGCAAGGCACACAATTTAACAGGGCGTCACTCACCAATAAACTGGGAGTAGACAAATCTAGCTCCCAGTCTTGTTGGACGATACTCCACAACACCAGGACCGACGAAGCAGGGCTCCTGGCAGCACAGCAGAGAACAGCAGCGATCCGAAACACAGCAGAGGCGGCAACGATCCAGCGCAGTCGAGAACAGAAATCCCAGCACAGCAGAGACCAGCAGAAGTCCAGCACAACAGAGAACGGCAGAAATCCAGTACAGCAGGAACCAGCAGAAGCACAGCAGAAAACGGCAGAAATCCAGTACAGCAGAGACCAGCAGAAGCACAGCACAGCAGAGAACAGACGAAATACCAGCAGTCACCGGATTAACAGCGGGGCCGTCACTACAACTTCAACCCGGGAAGATGATGGTCCATGCACAGTCAGGGCGATGAATGAAATAAAATAAAAAAAACCAATCACGACTACCATCCAGCAATAAAATGGGGAGAACAGAGCTGCACAACAAGGTTCACGGATCACAGACACACTGTTGTCAGTTCCTTCGCCTTTTTAAACCGTCTGTAATTTGACATGGCAATTACCAACAGCTGTCCATTTCCTAATCAGCTGTGATCCGGCTTCTGAAAAGTACAGGGGCGTTACCCACACTCTAGATCATGATCAAACATAAAACGTGCATGATAAACAAGAATCACAAAGGAACACCAAATCAAAAGAAAACAAGTGTCAAATACACACAAAAACACGCATAAAATAAAATAGACCACAGTCTCTCCATATGACAGAATCGCGTGGAAAGACAGTATGTCACGTTATAAAAGGGCTCTAAAATCAGCCAGGGCTGAGCATATCCGCAAATCAATAGAAAATAACCAAAATGATCCAAGGTTTTTATTTAACACCGTGGCTAGACTAACAAATAATCAGACATCTCCAGAGCAAAATATTCCGTTACAATATATAGTAGTAATGATTTTATGAATTACTTCAATGAGAAAATAGAAAGCATCCGAAACACAATTGTAAATGTACAATCCTCTATGGTGTCTTATGACTCAGCCTCAATTATGGCCCCTCTAGAACAACTACACCGCTTTGCAACTATAGGACAGGAAGAGCTAAATAAACTTATCATTGCATCTAAACCAACAACATGTTTATTAGATCCAATACCCACTAAACTACTTAAAGAAGTGTTACCTGTAGTGGAAGAGCCTCTTCTCAATATTATTAACTCGTCTTTATTTTTAGGTCATGTTCCAAAAATATTCAAGCTGGCAGTAATAAAACCTCTCATTAAGAAACCGCAATTAGATCCAAATAACCTAGCAAATTACAGACCCATCTCAAATCTTCCATTTATGTCTAAAATACTAGAAAAAATTGTGTCCGCTCAATTGTGCTCTTTCTTGCAAGAAAATGATATCTATGAAAAATTTCAGTCGGGATTCAGACCGCATCATAGCACAGAAACTGCGCTAGTTAAAATTACAAATGATTTACTCTTAGCCTCTGACCAAGGCTGTATCTCAATACTAGTTCTACTTGATCTTAGTGCTGCGTTCGACACTATAGATCATAAAATACTCTTAGATTGACTACAAAACTACACTGGTGTCCAGGGACAGGCATTAAGCTGGTTTAGATCGTACTTATCAGACCGTTACCATTTTGTCTGTTTAAATGGGGAAAAATCGAAGATAACATCAGTAGACTATGGAGTGCCGCAAGGATCTGTCCTAGGCCCTCTGCTATTCTCAATATATATGCTGCCACTTGGTAATATTGATGGGGGTGGATTGAAATCCACTGCTGCTTCAATGTATATGTAATGATGAGTAATTATAATCAAATTATTAATCAATATTTTTCTTTCTAAATATTAAATGAGTTGAATGATTTCTCTAGGCTTCTGAGATTTCACTTTGTTATAGAAGTTACCAGTATAATCACTGAAATATTCTTTTCATGTATTCTTTAATGTATGTATTTGATATCTGAATGCAGTAAAAGTGCTTGCTTATTTATCCCAGCTTCCAGAAATGAAATAGGGACTTGTTTTTTGTTTGAGAAAGATCTTCAACGTGTTAAAACCTATAGTTTAAGGGACCATTTCTTTGTTAAAGCCTTACTTTCCAATTATACTAAAGTTAAGAGAAAGAACGCATTATCTTGATGTTTTGAGATGACTCTCATGTTTATAGTTTGAGCCTGGCTAAATCCAACCTTGGAAAAGCTGTGTGTCGGTGTGTGTGTTAGTCTTCTTGGTTACAGAACCACTGGCATTATTGGAGATTGAGTGAATTGTTGTTCGAGACATGCTGGCGCTCATCAAACCCAAATCTGCGACCTGGAAGGTCATGACGTGCCTAACTTCAGTGTCCGAATGTGTCATCTGCATAATCGATGGAGATATGCTTCCGTCTATCTGTATATGTGTGGAAAATTACTGTGTTTATCTATTTCTAAGCCAATGAGAACCAATCAACCTGTAAGCAATGACGTAGCTTAGACCTTGAAAATGGTATAACTGCTGTGATCTTTGTAACTGTAAGCGGGGCGGCCTACGAACTCCTGTGTGAGTCTTGAAGCTGACTTCTGCTGATGAAACTGCAAACTATCTTCAGTAAAATTGTTATTTAATTTTTTATAATTCTGACTCCGGGTCTTCATTCTTCATATCTGGTTCTGGGTCTTTGACTGTAAACCCCTTACAATATTATAAGAAAACATGGAATTAATTTTCACTGTTATGCTGATGACACTCAATTATATATCTCATCACGACCAGATGAAAACACTAACTTATCTAACTTGACAGAGTGTCTAAAAGATATAAAATGCTGGATGACGTGTAATTTCCTGCTATTAAATTCAGATAAAACGGAGGTATTACTTATTGGTCCAAAAAACTACCCACAAAATCCCTTACAATACAACTTTAATTTAGAAGGATGTCCTGTTACTTTATCCACTACAGTAAAAGACCTGGGTGTTATACTAGACCGCAACTTGACTTTCGAAAATCATATTTCATATGTTACAAGAACAGCCTTTTTCCACCTTAGAAACATTGCTAAGCTACGTAACATGCTATCTGTTTCAGATGAAGAAAAGTTAGTTAATGCATTCATGACCTCGAGACTAGATTACTGTAATGCTTTATTAGTTGGTTGTCCTGCATCCTCAATAAACAAGCTACAGTTAGTGCAAAATGCAGCCGCTAGAGTTCTTACTAGATCAAGAAAATATGATCATATAACACCAATTTTATCATCTCTACACTGGTTACCTATTAAGTTCCGTATCAACTACAAAGTATTACTATTGACTTATAAAGCTCTAAATGGTTTAGCTCCTGTGTATTTAACAGACCTTCTATCGCCCTACAATCCATCGCGCTCTTTAAGATCACAAAATTCGAGGCTTCTGGTCGTTCCTAGGATATCTAAGTCTACTAAAGGAGGGAGGGCGTTCTCACATTTATCTCCTAAACTCTGGAATAGCCTTCCTGATATTGTTCGAGACTCAGACTCGCTGTCCCAGTTTAAAACTAGATTAAAGACGCATCTCTTTAACCAAGCATTCACTTAATGCTTACCTTTTATACTACTGCTGAATCAGTTCGAATGCATTAATATTATGAACATCAGCTATGCTAATTATTTCCCATCTGTCTTTCTGCTTTTATCTCGGGACGCTAGTCCCGAGGTAAATAGCGTTCGTCAGCTCCAGTTTGTATCCAGCCTCTCACGGAGACTTCAGATGCCCCAACACCTGTGATGAGACGACTAAACGCCTGTGGAGAGACGACTAAACGCCTGTGGAGAGACGACTCGACGCCTGTGAAGAGACGACTAAACACCGGCGACATGTTATGCCTAAATTTATACATGATTAAATAACTGTATTTTTCTTTGTACATTTCTGAAATGCACTTTCTGTAAAGCTGCTTTGAGACAATGTGTATTGTGAAAAGCGCTATACAAATAAACTTGAATTGAATTGAATATATTTTAAAGATTCAGCAAAGAAACACTCAGCCATGCATGAATTAACATAGGAAATGAATACGGGTCTTTTTAGACCCATGTATGTAAAAAAAATGTAGAAATACAAAAACTGTGTTTGTTTATAAAGTAAGAAAGGAAACATATACATAATGATTTGTGGAAATCAAAAAAAGATATTTAATGAATATCTGGAATAACAAATGATAAAATAGATATATTTTAAAGATTCAGCAAAGAAACACTCAGCCATGCATGAAATAACATAGGAAATGAATACGGGTCTTTTTAGACCCATGTTGCGCATTAGAAGGGTTGCGATACAAAAGCGATTTTTATTCGAAAAGTAAGAAATGAAAAATTTCAATTAGGATTTTTAATGATCTAAAACAAGTTAATTGAAGAATACCTGGAATACTGAATGATGAAATTAATTTCTTGCAAAGATATAGAAAATGAAAACTCAGTCGGGTCTTTTTAGACCCATGTTGTGCATCAAAGGGTTAATTACACTTAATGTGCATTCAGTGAGCTGAAAACATTGCATTTAATTCACACTTAAGTGTATTGTTAACTGACAAATATTTTTAATCACATTAATTGCGTGTCATTATATTATGTAGTGCACTTTAACTATAATTTAAATACACTAGAAGCAATTATGAAAGTATATATAAAGTTGTATTAAAGTACCAATTAAGTTGTTCCAAAAATCACTCTTAATTGCAACTTATTACACTTTATTTCAACTTAATATGTGATATATTTGAAATAAATTACACTTAATGTTCATTCAGTGCCCCGAAAACATTGCATTTAAGTTACACTTAAGTGTATACATTTAAAGTGTATTATTTTTGTAATAAGTACACTTTATAAAAGTACACTAAAGTGCACTTTTTTTCACAAGGGTAATGACCGCCTGTTAAATAAAATTAAGTTGAAATGATATGGAAAATGAGTTTCAGAATAAAAATAAGGCATTGAATATGATTAACAGTGATATGAAAAGTTTTATCAAGTAAAAAGGGAAAATTCTATATTTTAATGATTGAAATAATGATACAAATACGCTTTATTGTATTGATGTTATGAAAACAAGGGTATTAAAGAATAGATTGCCATGTTTTTGTGGTTGAAGGGGCAAGCAACTATGATGGTTGTCTGTGTGATTTAGGGATTGAGATATGAACGGTGTGGTCTTGTGGTAAAAACAGCAGAGATAAGTGTAATGTAGAATAATTATAATACTAAGTTGATTCTGCAGACTTACTATTTTATAGAAGAATAAGCTTTGAGAACAGTGTTGATGAAAATTTTTTTTTTACTATATGAACAGTAACTGAACAGTCATGATGCAAAGTGTGAGACAGAATAGAGGAAAATGCTATAAGCAGCTGTACTTTGAAGCTCTAACTTTAAAGTAAATTTGCAGATGATGTTTAGTTTTAGTTTGATAATTGGATATTGTGATTGATTCAGGTCTTTATGGTCAAAGGGAGGCAGAA
This sequence comes from Chrosomus eos, assembly GCA_036326025.1. Lineage (NCBI taxonomy): Eukaryota > Metazoa > Chordata > Actinopteri > Cypriniformes > Leuciscidae > Chrosomus > Chrosomus eos. The sequence goes on from CM070822.1 coordinate 33,886,135, forward strand.
AATTGCTTAAACTCTGTTACATTCCTGAAAGGGACAGACTGCTTCGCGGGTGTAGAATGAATTGAACTAATTTACAAAATAACAGTGACCAAAACAATGAACAGATTCTTGTGGTGACATTACTATGGTAAGCAGGGCCATTTAACAAGTTGCTGTGGATGCAAGCTGAGAAGGAATTTTGTGATAAGATGACAGGGACTTCTTATGGGTCAATATGGGTAAGGAAGCAGATCATTGTTTGCATGATGAAATTTAAGGTTTTTCCTCTAAGAAAGAACAGGAGGTATGTTAGGTCGTAAATGAAACTCAAAAACAAAGAAACAATGTTAGGGATAAGAACTAGATGTAAAAGTTGTTAAAGGTATTTGTTTAGACAAAAGCATGTTATTGTTGGCTGCTCTGTGGCAAGATGCTGCAACCTGTCGGTGGACTGATAGTGACGTCAGCACCAATAAGGGCGCGGGCGCCCTAGTGCGTCACGTCCCGCCAGAATAGGCGTGGCTTATCTTTATATAAGCCAAGTCCAGATAGGGTGTTCTTTGGTTTTTCACACTGAAGCGAAATAAGAACGCAGCATTAACATGGCCGGGTTACGCAACACTCGTTCCCTCTTCTAGAGAGAACCGAGGTTACGTTAGTAACCGAGTGTCGTTCTCTTAAGAGAGTACTCTCGTGTTGCGTAACTAGCTTATCCTACGGGAACCCAGTTTAAAGCGCCGTGTATGCTGAGGCCATTCACATTAAGCCCAAGGGCAAGTGCCCGGGGAACACATAATAGTGAAGATATGTGGGCCGACACAAAGTGAGCCCTAACACATAATGACCATATGGGGAGTGTGACACATCATATGTATAAAGGAGTGCTTAACACAGTATAACAGTCAGCGTGGATGAAAATAAGACTGAGCTGTATAAGCAGAACTAAGTCAGTTCGCTAGATAAGAACGATCTCATACAGATAACACTTTGGCCTGCAAAGCAGGGACCTCCAAGTTATAAAACCTTATAAATGTAGACGGAGAGGCCCAGCCTGCCGCTCTACAAATATCATGGAGTGAAACACCACTAGTCCAAGCCCATGATGAGGCCATACTTCTAGTGGAATGGGCTCGAACACCTAAAGGGCATTGAAGGCCTTTAGACTTGTAAGCCAAAGCGATAGCATCAACTATCCATCTGGAAATGCTCTGTTTCGAGGTAACTAGCCCCTTAGTGCGGCCACCAAACGAAACGAACAGCTGTTCCGACTGCCTGAAGGTAGCGGTTCGTTGAACGTAAACTCTTAAAGCCCTGACCGGGCAAAGGAAGTTTACATCGTTCTCACCGCCGGTTCCCGGAAGGGCTGACAGGGAAATGACTTGCGCTCTGAACGGAGTAGAGAGCACTTTGGGGACATAACCGTGTCTTGGTTTGAGCGTAACTTTAGAATCATTAGGCCCAAATTCCAAGCACGACGCACTCACAGAGAGCACGTGTAAGTCACCCACTCGCTTCACCGAAGTGAGAGCCAAGAGAAAAATGGTTTTGAACGAGAGACACCGTAAGTCCACTGACTGCAGTGGCTCAAAAGGACCACTCTTCATAGCCTCCAGGACCGTGGAGAGGTCCCAGGCCGGAATCATGGGAGGTCGCGGAGGGTTCAACCTCCTCGCTCCTCTAAGAAAACGAATGATAAGGTCATTTTTCCCCAGAGACTGACCATGCAGAGGTTCTGAGAACGCTGTTATGGCTGCAACATACACCTTGAGCGTGGATGGGGACCTGCCCTCATCCAAAAGCTCTTGGAGGAGGGAAAGAACTTCCGTAACGCTACAGCGCGATGGGTCTAGGTTTTGGGCCGAACATCAGCCAGAAAACACTGACCATTTAGACGCATAGAGCCGTCTCGTAGAGGGCGCTCTTGCTTGTGTAATTGTACTCAGCACTCCAGCTGGGAGGTCAGTGGGTATCCGTTGACCGTCCATACATGCAGTGCCCATAAGTCGGGGCGCGGGTGCCAAATCGCGCCTCTGGCCTGAGAGAGGAGATCCTTTCTCAAAGGAATCGGCCATGGAGCTGTGCACGTGAGCTGCATCAGTTCTGAGAACCAAGCGTGGTTCTTCCAGAACGGCGCCACTAGGAGAAACGCCATCGAGCCACTAGCGGAAGCCATTCGCTGTGATGAGAGAATTCATGAGCTCCATACGAAAAACACTATAAATAAAATTTCTTTATATGCGGACGATGTCTTACTGTATGTGACTAAACCTGCGTCTAGTATCCCTGTAATCTTAGAAGTGATAGAACAATTTGGCTCATTCTCAGGCTACAGAATTAATCTAAATAAAAGTGAACTCATGCCAGTTGGGCTTAAAGATCTCTCGCAAATTTACCCAGTTCGGTTTAAGATAGCTAAAGACAGTTTTACTTATTTAGGAATTGTTGTAACTAGGAAGTTTAGCTCTCTACGAGAAGCCAATTATGTCCCCCTTTTAGAAAAATTGAAAAGAAATATTTAGTTCTGGAGAACTCTTCCTATCTCTTTAATAATTTCTCCCACAACTATTATATGTGTTGCAAAACACCCCTTTATTTCTCCCCAAATCCTTTTTTAAGCAACTTGATTCAACTATCTTACCCTTTATTTGGAATTATAAAAATCATAGAATTAAGCAAATACATCTTTCCAAACCCAGAAAGGCAGGGGGTCTTGCTTTTCCGGACTTCCGCTGCTATTACTGGGCAGCTAACCTCAGAATAATATCAATAATATTAAATGATAAAAGTGGACAACTGGACTGGCTCAGATTAGAACAGGATGAATGTACCCCATACAATCTTGGTGCTGTGATTCTTTCACCAACGAGGTGTAAAAAAGAAATCTACAGATGCAGCCCTGTCATTAGCAGTATGATCCGTATTTGGAAACAAATTAGAATTAATTTTGGGGTGGAGACGTTGCCTTTATCAATTCCCATAGCTGACAATCGTCTCAGGTTACTATTGTAACCATAGTTCCCTGAGAAACAGGGAACGAGACGATGCGTCGAACGACACGGTGGGAACGCCTCTTGCGTGATTGCGTCTGAAGCATCTATGCCAACTAGTCCAATGGAATGAGAGAATGAGCGTCACGGGCGGGTGACGTCATGAACCAGGAAAGGATAAGAGCACTTCCGCTGCTCGCCGGCATTTAGCTTCGACAGTTGCCGAAGCAAGCCGATCGCAGGGACGCAGGAAGTATGGCAGGGGGACGCATCGTCTCGTTCCCTGTTTCTCAGGGAACTATGGTTACAATAGTAACCTGAGACGTTCCCTTTATCGAAAAAGGGAACTTCGAGATGCGTCGAACGACACGGTGGGAACGAGAATACCCAACCCGCCATAATTACAAGTACCTGAGTGTCAGTCTTTCTTTCTTGTTGATCTAAGCACTCAGCACCTGAGAACCTGGGGCAGCATCCAGGTCCAAACTGTAAAATCTCACGAATGTGAGCGGAGAGGACCAGCCCGCCGCATCACAAACATCTTGAAGAGATACCCCCTGCAATATGGCTTTAGAAGCCGCCATACTCCTGGTCGAGTGGGCTCGGACCACCAAAGGACAAGGCTGGCCCGAGTACTCGTATGCCAGTGAAATAGCCTCGACTATCCACTTACTGACTGTCTGTTTTGAAGCAGGAAGACCTTTCTTAGGTGATCCAAAGCAAATCAGTAATTGGTCGGACTTTCTGATTGAGGATGTCCGATGTACATATGTGTCCAATGCTCGCACTGGACACAACAGGTGCAGTCTTTCCTGGTCCGCAGTTGCAAATGGAGGAGGACAGAAAGCCTGCAGCACAATAGGCCTCGGAGTCAAGGTTGGAACCTTAGGGACGTATCCCTGTTTTGGGTATAGGAACGCCTTGACCATCCCCGGTGCAAATTCAAGGCAGGTGGGGGAGACCGAAAGAGCCTGAAGGTCGCCAACTCTCTTTAGGGACGAAATAGCTAGCAGAAAGATAGTCTTGAAAGTCAGGAACTTTTCTGAGACCGAATCCAAGGGCTCGAATGGGGCCCTAGACAGGCCTTCTAGAACTATAGTCAAATCCCAAGCTGGCACCTTAGTGCGGATTGCAGGCCTCAGCCTCAAAGTGCCACGAAGGAAACGTGTAATCAGGGGGTCTCGACCCAAAGATATACCTCCCACCATAGTATGGTAAGCCGCAATGGCTGCCACGTAAACTTTTAGTGTGGAAGGACAAAGACCTGACACAAAGCGCTCCTGCAGGAACTCGAGTACTGTGTTGACAGAACAGTTAACTGGATCCCACTGGTGTCGGTGACACCATAAGGAGAAAACTCTCCATTTAAGCGCATAAAGTTTCCTCGTAGCCGGAGCTCTGGAGCTTAGGATGGTCTCAGCAGCCTCAGCTGAAAGACCACTATCTATAAGTTGGGCCCCCTCAGAGGCCAAACCCAAAGATTCCAAATGTCTGGCCGAGGGTGAAATATTGTGCCCCCGGCCTGAGACAGAAGGTCCCTCCTCAAAGGGATCTCCAATGGAGGCCCGTCTAGCAGAAGGATCAGGTCCGCAAACCAGATCCGACTTGGCCAGCGTGGTGCTACTAGCAGTAGGCTTATTCCATACCGACGGACCCGCTCCAGAACTCCTGGGAGCAGAGCAACAGGGGGAAAGGCGTACAGACGTAGCCTCGGCCACGTCTGCACCATGGCGTCCAGCCCCAGGGGGGCTGGGTGCGTCAGAGAATACCAGAGAGGACAGTGCGTCGTGTTCTGAGACGCGAACAGATCCACCTCTGCCTGACCATATGCCTCCCAGATTTTCTCCACCGCCTCGGGGTGGAGTCTCCAATCCCCTGGCCTCAGCTCCTGCCTCGACAGGATGTCTGCTCCTATATTCTGGTCCCCAGGAATATACACTGCCCTCAGGGAGAGTACCTTCCCCAGAGACCACAGGAGGATCTGGTGCGCCAGTTTGCAAAGCGGACGCGAGCGCAGACCCCCCTGGCGGTTCAGATAAGAGACCACTGATGTGTTGTCTGTTCGAACGAGCACATGATGGCCTCTTAGGTCCGGAAGGAAATGTCTCAACGCATTGAAGACGGCCATCATCTCCAGGCAATTTATGTGCCAAGAAAGATGATGGCTTTTCCACAGACCCTGAACCGAGCGGCCTTCCATTACCGCTCCCCAGCCGGTGAGAGAAGCATCTGTCGAGATCACTACTCGATGGCAAAGAGCTCCCAACACCGGACCCTGGGTTAAGAACCAGTGTTTTTTCCATATCTCTAAGGCACGAAGGCATCGCCGCGTAACCTTGATCATACGAAACGGGTTTCCCCTCGGGAGAACCCTCTGGTTCTGAGCCACCACTGTAAAGGCCTCATGTACAGCAGGCCAAAAGGTATCACGTTGGACGCTGCTGCCAGTAGACCCAACAGTCTCTCGAACTGTTTTACAGTGCGTGACTGACCTAGCTTTAGCTCTTTGATGGCTGACAGGATAGCAGCTACACGTACGGGCGACAGGCTGGCCCTCATCGTCACTGAATCCCATACCACACCAAGGAAAGTGGTTCTCTGTACTGGAGAAAGTACACTCTTCTTGGCATTGAGCCTCAACCCCAACACTCGTATCTGAGCGAGAACGACACCTCGGTGTCGAACCGCCAACTGTTCTGATTCCGCTAGAATCAGCCAGTCGTCGATATAATTCAAAATGCGTATGCCCTGAAGCCTGAGAGGGGCTAAAGCTGCATCCATGCATTTCGTGAATGTGCGGGGTGACAGAGCTAGGCCGAAAGGAAGAACCCGATACTGGTATTCTTTGCCCCTGAAAGAAAACCTTAGGAACTTCCTGTGCTGAGGGAGGATGGAGATATGGAAGTATGCATCCTTTAGATCTATCGTGACGAACCAGTCCTCGGATCTGATTTGGGTCACGATCTGTTTGATGGTCAACATCTTGAACTTGAGTTTCTGAACTGACCGATTCAACAGGCGAAGATCTAAAATGGGACGCAACCCCCCATCCTTCTTTGGAACAATGAAATAACGGCTGTAAAAACCCGATTCTCTGTCGGGAGAGTACACCTGTTCTATAGCTTCTTTTGCTAACAGGGCCTTTACTTCCTGTTCCATTACCAGAGCCTGCTCGGGACGCACCACTGTGGGCAGCACCCCGCTGTAACGAGGAGGACGAGAACCGAACTGGATTCTGTATCCTATCTCTACAATCTGCAGGACCCAAGGAGAAATATTCGGCAGAAGTTTCCACGCTGCCAGAAAATTTACTAAGGGAACCAGCCTCTCGAGGCTGGTCTCTGGTGTTACTGAGAGAGCCAAATCTGGAGCCTGAAACATAATGGCAGGAACTACCTGACCTGACTGCTCTAAAGCCCCCCTCAGAGGGCGCGAAACCGATGCTGTGCCGCAACACAGCATCATTGACTCGCTGGAGACCACTGCGCCCTGAAGCCCTGGAGGTGGCAGGGTTGGCAGGAGGGCCTCGTGAGGACCCCGAAGTGGAACGGGCACCGTGTGATGAGGTGAACACCACTCCACTTCGGTCGGGGCTGTCCCCACAGGCCTGGTGCCTAAGCATCAGGACCTTTTTTTTTTTTTTGAGCCGAAGCCTTCTTCGCCTGAAGAACGGTCCTCAGATCCGGCTTAGGCTTAGTCGACTTCGGTTGAGAGGGTTGCGTCTGTCTCCAATATCTACGTGGATGTGCACGAGACGCAACACTCTCTTTTTGTTGCACACGATATGATGAGCTATGCGGCTGGGGCTGCTCACGCCCAGCATCCCCAGGGGGCTGGACACGGCGAGGGATAAACTTTTTAAATACATCAGACTGTTTTTTAGTCTCCTGGAACCTTTCCACTGCAGCGTGGACTGCGTCACCGAAGAGACCAGAGGGTTCAAGAGGAGCGTCTAATAAAAAAGTTCGATCTTTATCTTTAATCTCAGAAAGATTTAACCATAAGTGCCTCTCAGTGGCTACCAAAGCTGCCATAGACCGCCCAATAGCTCTAGCGGTCTCTTTAGTAGCCCTGAGAGAAAGATCGGTAGCCCTACGAAGTTCTCGAACATCGTCATGACTAACACCCTCACTGTTATCCAAATCCCCCAGCAGGTCAGCCTGATAAGCCTGGAGCAGCGCCATGGTGTGTAAACACGCTCCAGCTTGACCTGCCGCCGCATAAGCTTTGCCCACTAAAGTGGATGTAGTTTTGAGCGGTCTAGTGGGCAAAACTGGGGCTCTCATAGTCGATGCTGGACCAGGCACGAGATAACTCGCTAAATTTTGCTCAGCCTGGGGCATCGATTCATAACCATATTCTTTTAGCCCTCTAATTCTTGAATAAGTGGTGGTTTGAGGGCTAAAAACACGAGATGAATATGGCTTATTCCAAGATCTAGATATTTCGCTATGTAAATCAGGGAAAAATGGGAGCCCTCGTGGTGGACATAATGTGGCTGAAGAGAGAAATCGCTCATCTAACTTGCTTTTAGGGCGAGTGTTTTTATTCTCAGATGGCCATTCAATATTTAACTTCTCTACAGCTCGTGACATGACATCCACCAGCTCATCATACGCCGGGGAAATAAATTGTGTATCCCTTTCCCCCGTGTGTGCATTCTCACTTTCAACACTCATAACATCAACTTCCTCAGAAGAAGAACAATGCAGAAAGGGAGAGCTCTCTTCCCGGGCGGGAGAAACCGCAGAGCGTGCTTCCGACACCGGGAGAGGAGAGCTAGATCTCCCAGGTAGGGAAGGAGAAAAGGTCCGCGGACCCGTCTCCAACCCCTCTGAGAGATCTAACTGCGATCCCCAAGAATGCATTCTCCGCGTTGCCTCGGCAGACGCGGGTCCTGATCCTTGTGGATCGCGAGCCTGCCCACTCTGTTTATCAAAGAGTGACAGGCGGGATCTGAGCATGCGAAGCGGTAGCTTCTCACAATGCTGGCACTCAGCCCCCTCGAAGGCTGAGGCTGCATGCTCAAATCCCAAACAAATCACACAAAGCTCGTGTGTGTCCCCACCCGTTAAATAACGCGGGCAGGGAGGAACACACTGCTTGTAAACTTGTTTCGCCATCACGTTTCCAACAATATTGTAACAGACAACAATAAATAGACAGTGACAGTTTGACACAGATCGCTTGCTGAGGCAACAGAAGCTAAATGCCGGCGAGCAGCGGAAGTGCTCTTATCCTTTCCTGGTTCATGACGTCACCCGCCCGTGACGCTCATTCTCTCATTCCATTGGACTAGTTGGCATAGATGCTTCAGACGCAATCACGCAAGAGGCGTTCCCACCGTGTCGTTCGACGCATCTCGAAGTTCCCTTTTTCGATAAAGGGAACCCTCTGTACCCTCCATATTAGATAAAGGTTTTCAGCAATGGAGAGAATCAGGAATTCACGCAGTAAGGGATCTGTATCAAGATGGTACATTCGTCTCCTTTGAAAAATTTCGGGAGAAATACAAACTTTATAGAAGTAATTATTTTAGGTTTTTGCAAGTCAGGAACTATGTACAATCTTACTTAAACAGGCTCTCTACAATTAGCCCTTCTTGTCTGGACACATGCCTTAATGATTATTTTGGCAAAGGGAAAATGATTTCCTGCATTTATAACACCCTACAGGCCTCCCAATTGCCTGTTACATTTTCAGTCAAGAGTCAATGGGAGGAAGAATTACGGGTCAGAGATTTCTGATGAGTTATGGGCTGATAGCCTGGAAGAGATTAATAGATGTTCTATAAACTCTAGGGGTGGGAGAAAAAAATCGATCCATCGATGCATCGCGATTCTCTCTCCAACGATTCTGGATCGATTCTGAGAATTCCAGAATCGATTCTGAGCTTAGTTTTTAACCAGATGTGCGATGACGTTGAGTTTGCTTTAGAAACACCCGAATTCTGCTTGCTTCCAATTCCTTACACGCATACACCACTCGAACCTTCCGAAAAATAATCTTTCATAAAGTTCGGAAAGGTTGAAGCGAATTACAAGGACATTCACAGGCTTCATTTCACAGGATACGCTGTGAGAGACGCGCGCTTTCTTTGATGTTACACTTGAAGTGTGCTGTCTCGCCCGTCGGTATTTTCCTTACAAATGCTCTACGAAATCATCATTGATGTGGTTTGGAATGCAGTGGACTTATATATTTTAAATATGAACCTCACTAACAGAAGGCTGCTTTCAATTTCAAATGCTGACGCGCGCTTTGTTTGTGTAGACTGCTCGCGCATGCGGCTGTGCGACTCCGTGTAGTGGTTTAGTGTACTTGTGCAAAATTAACGTAAACACAGCCAGTTATGTCTTAAGGGATTAAACGGACAGGACACACCGCATTACTTTTATTTCAAAAGAGATGCGTGCGTGAATGCAGCTTAATAGATCTCCCGCAGTCTATAATGTCATAGTAAAAAAACAAGTAAAGTAAAGATGAAGAAAAATCACTCACAGTTCTTGAATGGAAAACGTTCAGATAATCTATAGGCTACTGAAAGGACTTTTTGTTTGTTGTTTGTTATATTTTTCTATGCTCCTCTTTATTATTTGTTAAATTAGTTATATTAGTTTAAAATTATATAATTAATATATAATAATTAATATATATATATATTATTATTTTAAAGTACTTAATTACTTATGTAAACTAATGAATTAATAAGGGGGGAAAGGTAGATAAAGAATCGTTTTGGAATCGGATCGTGACTCCCAGAATCGGAATCGGATCGGATCGTGAGGTGACCAAAGATTCCCACCCCTAATAAACTCCAGACATGGCCTCATTCAGTTCAAAATCTTGCATAGACTACACTATTCAAAAACAAAATTATCCAGAATATTTCCAGGTGTCTCCCCAAAGTGTGATAAATGCAAGACGGCGGATGCGACCCTGCTTCACAGTTATGCAGTATGTCCTAATCTTCAAAACTTCTGGTGCAAGATTTTTAATGTCATCTCTGAAATCACAAATCAATATATTGAACCAGATGAGTTTTTAATTGTGTTTGGGGTTTCAAGACATGAGCTCTGTTTGTCCAAGTCTCAACAACAATTTCTTTCCTATGGGCTTTTAACAGCCAAAAAGCTTATTTTAACTTTCTGGAAAAGCGAATTGCCGCCATCTTTCCAGCTATGGCTTGACGAACTCACAAATACTCTTCATCTGCAGACTGATCTCATGAAATGGCGGATGTATGACAGGCCAATTCGTATTTCCATTTTTGGCGTGCTATCAACACGCATAATCTCTTTTCAGCGTGTTTATGAACGCCGTTGACTTAACGTTACATTACTGTAAACATAAATATATGACCTACCCGTCACTGGTTAATACCATTTATGAGTCTTTCCCTACCATCCTAGGAAGAAAAATATCGCTCCCCAGATGTAGATCTACATTTTGCTTCGTTTCGCTCTGACATTTAACGGCGTGTACATACATGACAAAGAGGATGAGAAAGTGATGAGTATATATAGGGAGATGAGATCGGCTGCAGCTGGTAATGAGATGATGAACAGCTGGAGCGGATCAAGGAACGTCACTCAGTCACACCCACTGCACACGTGCTTTCATACAACAACATAAACACGAGACGAGAAGGAATCAACGGATTTGTATACCGTGACAGTCATGTTGTCATCTGGAACGTATACGGCTCCATATAAGGAATAAAAGACAACAGTTTGCTAAAATTTGGGAACCCTTCATAAGGTATTTAGGTGGAGAAGACTTGGAGGAAAGAGATGTTGACTCAACTTGAGTTGGACCTAAGACCACTCCAATGTTGGTAGCTGTTTTATTATTTATTTTGTTTTTCCATGCAGTGCATCAGGCGGAAGGGGAGGGTGGGAGTTCTAGTAGTTTTGTTTTAACAGCTTCTGTATGCTGAATATAATCATATGTTGTGTGTAGGTGGCATGTACATGTATAGGCATATTAATGAATATGTGTATGCGTGTGTCTACAATTGTATGTATAGGCTACATATGAATATATATATATATATATATATATATATATATATATATAATATATATATATATATATATATATATATATAAATTAATAACTGCAGAAGAAACTTTGAATCCTAAAAAATAATAATAATAATAATAATAAAGTAAAATTTTATCCTTTCTATGACATTTATTTCATATTTTTTAGCACTTCCATGAATTTAGGACATTTCAAATTAAGCAAGGTAGGTCTATATATTTTGTCCAGTGCAGAATCTTAATTTTCGTTAACAATTTGGTGGGTAATTAAACACATTATTGCAGAAATTGTTACTTTAATCTTTCTTTTGTTTAGACAGAAAGCAGCTACTGTAATACATCTGAGCAGGACTTTATTCCAGCTAAAGCGGGCCATCTATCTAGACATCAGTATGGCTGAAATAACATGCTAACGCTTATTGTTGTAATTAAGACCCCATCAATGAAATTGTTAACTATTTGACCTTTAAGGCTTAATATTGTAAAAATTGAGACATTTTAAGACTTTAAAAACTACTAGAAAATCGACATGCTTCAGCAAATTAATTCATAAAGTTGAATAATAACTATAATATTTATTATTAAATATAATAATATTATTATTATTAATAATAATAATCTTTGTATAATTCAGAGTCTCTCCAAACCTGCAGCTGGTCTGTGAGGATGAGGGAACATTTGGGAACACCTATTCTTGCAAGAATAAACCTTTTTCTCTTTATTACAATTTGCTTCCGGAAAGTTTTACACTCTTTGATGCTGTTTTTTATTAACCCTTTAGCTGTCATCCCCCTTTTTTCGCATAGACAAAAAATAAATCAATCACTATACAAACTTAAATGGTTGTAATTCAAGAATGCTTTGGAATATAGACATATGGTTGGTCTTGTTTTTAAGAAGAAATATGCCAGTATGTAGAAGTGAAATAAATTATGAAAGTGAAACAGAAAAAAGTTATATAAGTTTGAGTTTATGAAAATATAGAATGTAAAAATATAATTTATATAAAATATATATTACAAAATATATTTTACTCTAAAATTGCTAGAAAATTAAACCCAAAAATCTAAACGAGTTGTGTTCCAAATTTTTGGTTGATATCTCAAAAAATGAGCTTTCAGTAAGATTTTATTTGGGCGCAGTACCAAACTTCACTAGTTGGACAGCCAGCTTCCTTACTGACCATATAAGGGTGTCTCCATATATGTTTTGAGTGATCTGAACCATGTATTTCCATAATTTCATACAATTTATGAAGTACACATCCTATTCAGAAATAGTATGGGTGTTTTGGCAGTATTTGATTTTAACCTCTAATAAACATAAAAATAGCACATATGTGCGCTATAGCTCGCTGCCACCTCACAAACTGAGAATCCATAATATTTTTCTTTATATTCTAAACATTTTCAGACCTTTTTTTCTCATAAAATTTAATTGGTGTTGTTACGCACCCTTAGACGCAAAGTCTTTAAAGGGGCAACATTGAGGTCGTGATCAGAAGGTGGTGTAATTAAAATGGCAAGAGATGACACATAACAAAGTATGGTGAAAAATAAATTACGATTTATTGTACTTGTGAAATGTTACTGCAACAGATGAACAATAATAATACTACTAATAATGATGATAATACTTGTGGACACAAAGAAAAATAAACTAAATATACAGATTGAGAGTTCAAAATAAATAACCCAAGATAATAAGGACAAAAATAGTGAAGCCAAATGAAAGAAAAGAACAAAACAAACTCCGGTTATCTAATCCCAACCTCTTAACTAATAACAAAAAGAAAAGAAAAGACGGGAATCTTCAGCGCAAAGCGCCCTCTCTAACTGTTTAACTAATAACAAAACATCCAAGGGTGGCGTTCACTTCCTTACCTGGTGTTTGTATTTCTGTATTAGGCTATGGCCTGAAGAGAAGAGAGGCACCTGTTGTGCCCCTAAAAGAACATAACAACTCACTCATATCTGTAAACTTAGCAGGAAAGGTCCTTGAAAAGAGAATTAAAACCCTTTTCCTGCTTCTCTCTGTGTGTCACTCCTCGCACGAATTGAACTTTGTGTGTTTTGGACTGAACCTATTCCTGCAGGAATAAAATACTTCTTTTTATTGAATTTGATCTGAATGACTCTTTCTCAGTGATATTGATTGGTTAGTGAATTTTGCCTTAACAGTAGTTCTTAACCTATTCCTTAACTTCTCTCTTAACGTTATAGTCCATGGGCCAGACCAGATATTGGTACCATCTGGGTGGGCAAAACCTTACCTGTACTAAATTGTTTATGGGGTTAATATACAATTTGCTACAATTTCCAAGAATGCCTAAGTGTAACTTGATCCCATCCCATGAAGCTGATCTAATGTGTGTTGGTCTGCCTGACCCCTCTTTGTTTGGAATAATTTTGTTACTCTGCCTTATTTGGGAAAGATGGCCTACAGTAGCCTTAAGTTATCTCATTTTCTAAATATAATTAAATAAACACTTGGTGGTTCTTCAAGATCTTGACTGTAGCCTATTTCTACTGTTTCATAGTTCTCTTCACAAACTCTGCTAGATTATAGATAAAAGATTCCCATTCCCCTGCCATTCTGTGATCGGCCGTGATCGGAAATCGGCAGATCATGATTTTGGTGTTCGGTAATCGGTGATCGGCCCCAAAAATGCTGATCGGAGCATCTCCAGTGAGGGCATTTGGATGGGGCATTGCCTTTGCCTAAACCTTTGGTCAGACACTGCGACTGCTAAGCTGCTTTCTCTCGTCTTGGATTCTCCTTGCCAGGTGGGCGAACTTAGCAGAAGAGAGGGGCTCACTGGCAACTAGCAAAATCCAGTGAATCCTTAACAGATATTGCTAGCACTCAAGAAATCTCTCAGAAAAAAACAAAAATCATACTGGCTGTACGAATCTGTTTATTTTTTGTGAAAGCAATGTCCTATCAGAATGAGCCTTGCATCATTCTAAAGCTTGTGTTTTGTGTTTTCACATGAGGCCAAGCTCATTATTTTATGTTGTGCGCGGACCGAGAAAACAGGGGTCAAATAGGCGTCGATTTAGGCCTCTCCTCTCAGCTGTCTAGTGACTGCACAAAAATGGCTGTACGAATCTGTTTATTGTTTGTGAAGGCAATGTCCCATCAGAATGAGCCTTGCATCATTGTAAAGCTTGTGTTTTGTGTTTTCACATGAGACCAAGCTCATTATTTTATGTTGTTCCTGGACCGAGAAAACAGGGGTCAAATAGGTGTCGATTTAGGCCTCTCAGCTGTATGGTGACTGCACTAAAATGGCTGTACGAATCTGTTTATTTTTTGTGAAAGCAATGTCCTATCAGAATGAGCCTTGCATCATTGTAAAGCTTGTGTTTTGTGTTTTCACATGAGGCCAAGCTCATTATTTTATGTTGTTCCTGGCCCGAGAAATCTGGGCTCAAATTGGCGTCAATTTAGGCCTCTCAGCTGTCTAGTGACTGCACAAAAATGGCTGTACGAATCTGTTTATTGTTTGTGAAGGCAATGTCCCATCAGAATGAGCCTTGCATCATTGTAAAGCTTGTGTTTTGTGTTTTCACATGAGGGCAAGCTCATTATTTTATGTTGTTCCTGGCCCGAGAAATCTGGGCTCAAATTGGTGTCAATTTAGGCCTCTCAGCTGTCTAGTGACTGCACAAAAATGGCTGTACGAATCTGTTTATTGTTTGTGAAGGCAATGTCCCATCAGAATGAGCCTTGCATCATTGTAAAGCTTGTGTTTTGTGTTTTCACATGAGGCCAAGCTCATTATTTTATGTTGTTCCTGGACCGAGAAAACAGGGGTCAAATAGGCGTCGATTTAGGCCTCTCAGCTGTATGGTGACTGCACTAAAATGGCTGTACGAATCTGTTTATTTTTTGTGAAGGCAATGTCCTATCAGAATGAGCCTTGCATCATTGTAAAGCTTGTGTTTTGTGTTTTCACATGAGACCAAGCTCATTATTTTATGTTGTTCCTGGCCCGAGAAATCTGGGCCAGGTGTACCCGTGATGATGAGGTAATAATCAGGTGATCAGTCCAGGTGATGACAATCAGTGCAAACACGCACACATGAATGGATCATGGTTAACTAACCATGACAGTACCCCCCAACTAAGGAGTGGCTTCCAGACACTCCATACCAAACAAAACAAAAATCCAGGTGGGAGGACACACCGAAACGGCCCTGGGGGAGGGATGGAGGGCTAGAAAACCAAGGGAAGACCAGAGAAACAGGAAGCCAGGGTGGAGCCGGCCAAATAGGAAGCCAAGGTGGAGCTGGCCAAGCAGGAAGCCAGACTGATACCGAAATCCAAGGGGGCGCTGGAGGCAACAGGAACCTAGGTAGAAGGAGAAACAGAAAAACATGATACACAAAAAAGGAAAAGTTAAAGGGCTCAGTATTCGCCATCTTGGGTGAAACAGAGGGTTCAGGCAGTTCGAGATTGGCCATCTTGGGTAAGGCAAAAAAGTTCAGGCAGTTCGAAATCAGCCTGCTGACTTCAACGAAATCAATGTTGAAGTCAGCAGGACTCAGTGGCATCAGCTGGTCCCTGTAAAAAATTTTTTTAGAAAAATAATTTTTTTACAGGGACCAGCTGATGCCACTGAGTCCTGCTGACTTCAACATTCACCATGAGTCTCTAATGGTAAAGTGAAAAACATTGAAATCAAATAGGGCTGGGTAAAAATATCGATTCATCAATGCATTGCAATTATTTGTTGCTCAATTCAATATCGATTCATCAAATCCTATGGATCGATTCAGCCCACCGGCCAGTAGCGGCACAATCCGCACGAGCGCGAAGGTGCGCGCGGCAAAAATGACGCGTTGGGTTCGCAAGACCTTATTTTGCTTGGCTGTGTGCAAGGCTTTTTTAGTAACAGCGCGCACGCGGCACCGCATCCGAGGATGAACGACTTCAAGCCGAATCTGCTCGCGCATGTACGTCACCGCACCAGCACGCTGTTTGCCCGTCTAAATTGCAGTTCATTGCAAAGTTTTTTTTGTTAAGGTTTTGTTTACTGTGTGTGATTGGAAAGCACATTCACTTCTAGTCGTCTTGCTGTTCATTTTAAATAGCCTAAACGTAAAGCAATCAGTGTCTGCTCGTTTATTCAAACTAAGTTGTCCTATAACAGACGAATGTCGCAACGTTCAAAAAACCTGCATTTGCACTAGTTTGATAACAAATGCTTCAGAGTTAACATGTTATATATTGTACTAAAATGTTATATGAGTTATATGATGGACATGTATGTAATGTATCCTACATATAGGGACAGTAAATAAGCCAAAGGTTCTCTGATCAGCTGTTCAGTGTTATTTATTGTGTTGACAAAATAGCACTTTGTAATGTTATAATATGGTTGCACTTTGTTTTATGAGTATGCACATTTTGTGCTTCTGTTTACATTTCTTTGAACTTGAATATAGGAAGAAATAAATATAGTTTCTACTTAGTTACATGCACTTTAGAGGTGTTAATAAAGCACCTGTTTGCAGTTGTGGTTTGTATTCAACACATGTACAATATTGTACAGTTTGTTCTACTAAATAAACCATGACAGGAAACAATCTGGGGTTAATTTGTACTTAAACATTGGTAATAACTGCACACATTATTTAAAAATATACCCAGGTACTTAATTACTTGTGTATTTACATATTATTGAATCGATATCGAAGCTAATAAATCAATATCGAATCGAATCGAAATCGAATCGAATCGAAGCCTCAAGAATCGAAATCGAATCGAATTGTGAAATTCCTAACAATACCCAGCCCTAAAATCAAAGGTATGTAGACTATGTTTCAGGAATGGCATTGAACAGAGTGTGTGTGATCTAAAGATCAGTGTGTTCAATAATGTGCTTTTTTTGTCATTTGTTGTGTGTCTTTGGATTATGTTGTGTTGTTCTTTGTGCTCCTAATGATAGGGCCTGATAGCAGCTTATAGGGCCATTATAGGGAGGGTCTTTGTCTTCCTCAGGTGTGAAAAGCATACATATTTATGAGAGATTCACAGTGGTTTACACCTTCTCGCATAAAGCTTTCTTACTCAAAACACGTCATAAAAATTTTCAAATACTTTATTGTCTTATCTGAATGAGTAGTCAGGATGATTTTCACATAGTTTTGGAGCAAATTTTCTAGGCTATGTGATACAATTATCAAAAGTCTTGTGAAGAAATAATTAGTATTGGTTTTATGATCTTATTTTAGTGACAATTCTTTTTAGTTTTTTTCACAAGCCACGCATAAACGTCATTATCTCAAAACTACAAGCTTTTACCTACATGCTGCTGACATTATTGTAGCAGAGTTTGTGCTGAATACAGTGTAATAAGACTTTAGCCATGAAAATGTCACAAGTAACAGAAATAAGCACAAATGTCAGAGCATGACAGAACACCTCCAGAACCCAGAAAACACCTCAGACCCCAGAGGGTTAATCGGGATTCGTTCTTGACCCCCTGAAGCGGGTTTCCGGCAGGGCTGGACCGAAAACGATTCCAGATGGGCGAACGTGAAAGCTGCCTGGCCGCAAGCCTGTGGGGCGGACAGTGCAGCCTGCGTTCGCTGGAAACCGATGTGTCCCGAAACGTTTTTAACGGCGGAAAAGCAACATCGATTTCCTGCACCATATAAGCCCAGCCAACCAGTACAGAGGTGTCCCTGCACGGTTTGTTGGGCAGCGCCGGGGCTTAAAGCGAAGATGCCAGATCAGGAGAAAGATAGCAAACTTTAATATTCTTTTTGGATACTTTTGAGATTCTTAGCACACTTTTGGGGCCCTTAACGTGCTCAAAAACTCTTGAAACTTTGCAGTTTCCGTCTGGCGGTTTTACCGTCATATTTAACAGCAGCAGTAAAAGATTTTTTTAGTCACTGCTGCTGTTAATAAATGACGGTAAGCTTGTGTTTTATGTCTGTTTTTGTTTTGTTTTGTTTTTAAAGCAACACTAAGAATTTTTACCTTAAAATAATGTTTTCAAAATCGTTTCAGTGGTTCGTCAAGTCGTGACATGGTGAAATGCACTTATGCCACAGCTTTGCGGTCCTTTATCTGCTATATCCACGCTATGTAAGATTGCCAGATCGGGTCTCGTTTTTGTAGTCCGAATGAGACATAAGAAAACTACAAATTTGACTTGCTTTACGGCAAGCGTTACATCATACTTTCATAAAATCATGCATCATACTCTAACTTGTCTGTGGCCATTGTCGATTCCAAAGCCGGTGCTGGATAAACATGCATGTGCGTGCGACAGTAGGGTGCGGTAGGCTAAATTATTTACGACAGCAGTAATGGACAATTCCGCTTCCAACCTGTAGGGCGACCTCAGAGGAAAAGTTGCTTGGTGTTGCTATAAGAAGTCCCAGGACTCTACATTGGTCTTATTTAATTAAGTTGTATCATTTAGAACAGTGGTTCCCAAACTGGGGTGCGCTGACTGACCACCGGGGGTGCGCAAGAGTGTTTGCAATGGCGGAAATTTTTTGTTTCTTTATTATTTTTACGTATTTAACTAAGGTAAACTTCACATGCCAAAGTTTTATTGAGAAATAAAAATTTCACATTACAAGCTGTAAATTTACAACCACATCGGTGTCACAATAGGCCCGCCTATTCATAATAGGCACTAAGTGATCAATTCACTCATTTATTTTTTCGCTTACTACAGTCATCAAAATGGACACCTGGTTAATAACCCTAACCCTAACCCGTCAACCATCTGAGGTCGGCTATCGTGCCGGCACGTCAAGCTCGATTTTTTTCACATAGCAGAAAAATAGACTTAAAATACTCCATCATTTCTGGTCATACAGAGTTAAGAAATATGAAAAAATAAACCGTTAAATGTCGTTTTTTATGTGCCCACCTACAATCGAAATAAAATATTGTGCTTTTGTAAAATAAAGAAAATAAACAGGGTGTGCGTTCTGCCTCTCCGTCTCCGTGAACTTTTTTCTGGAGCACATCTCTAAACTTAAACAAAACTCAGCGAATACTATTCACCCAGGTGTGAGATATATATTTTTATAATCATTTAAGTGTGTAGTTTTAAATGATTTAATTCAAAACTAAAATAAATATGCTCTGTTTATGTAATCTATATAAAAAGAGAGAGGTGTCAGCCGTTCTAATTATCGTTCTCTCAGCTCATTATTTTGCTAATGTGACCCGCCCATGGAGAGTGCGCGCTATTCAAACGCAAATGATCTGAAGCAACACATTGAGACGTGTAAACGCCCACATAAACTCGGTAAAACACACTATATTTAGTCAGATTAATGTACTAGAATAACGTTAATGTCTGTAAACACAAAAATAGCGCAAAAATAGCCTACTGTTTAAATTTGAATCCTGTTTTGTGTGTGTGTGTGTGTGTGTGTGTGTGTGTGTGTGTGTGTGTGTGTGTGTGTGTGTGTGTGTGTGTGTGTGTGTGTGTGTGTGTGTGTGTGAATGAATGAATAAACGCAGAGATGCGCACTGTTACACGAAATAAAAGACAACATTTCATTGACTAGTTTTAGATAGATTATAAAGTTTTTACTCTAAAATAGACATCAAATAAGCTTTTGTTAGCAGTTTCTGCTCATATGTTAAATATATTGTATGTTTTGTCAAGAAACTAATCAACTAAGATGTTATAGTGTTTGTTCCAATGCAAGCTATATCAAAATAATGAATCCTTAGTTTTGAAATATGTATGATAAAATGTATTGGCACATTTATGGAAAAAGACTATTTTCTTTTCAAGATGTTTCCAACTCTAACTTTGAACCAACTCTGTGGGTTTGAACAGGATTTGTTTCCAGGTATGACTAAAAATGTGCTTTTGACTTTCATTTGATATTTTTATTATTATATATATATATATATATATATATAATATATATATATATATAAAATATATATATATATATATATATATCAGTCCCTCCAATCGCAACTATTAACGCAACTTCAACAAATCCACGTGAATTCAGTGAGCCTTGCAATTTTGAAAAATCACCGCAACTTTTCTGCAACTTTGACCAATCATCGCGCCGCGGTCTCCTGCAAAGCGTCGTCATACGTCAGCAAACTCACTTGTTTTGTTCAGAAGACGCAGCAGATGTGGGCTGCCAACATCTCACATTTAGGCTACCTACAAAAATAACAAGGCCAGTGTTGCCAACTTAGCGCCTTTAGTGACAAAAAAAGCGACTAGAGACAAATCTAGCCACTTTTTGGACAAACCTCAGTAACCAAATGTTGCCAGCACAATATCCTGCGAGCGCGAGGTTTGCTTTCTCCCGGCCGTCACCTCTCTCTGCATCCTTGTTCAGTGAACGGCTGAGAGGAGCAGCAGCACGGCCGCTGACAGACGGGAATGAGCTGTGTTGTTTCCACGGTGACGGACTTATCACTTATCTGCTTCTCTTTTGTTTTATATTTAAAGAATTTACCATTTTATTTTACTTTCTTTTTTGTGTTTATCACTTGTAATACTCACTATCACAGTGCATTAGTTCACCCAGTTCCCAAACTCTCTCAATTCAGAATTTTACACATAAAAATAGCTACTCGTTCTATTGTCTGACAAAAAAATAAATAAAGAAACGAGAACGGCTTTATTGGATATTCGGCTATATTATATTAAATTAAAATATAGTATTAAACTTTAGATTTTTCCACCATTTAACTTTTGTGGCTATTCCTAAGAAAACTGTATTTTGCACTTTATTAGTATTGGCATCTTTCAATATAAATGCTGCTTAATGTTTGTGAGGTTCTGCACATTTACATTTTTGCAGGTGGGTCAATATATAATTGAGGGAGTTTTCATGTCCATGAGATTTATCTAGCAAAACATGCTTATTAAAATAAAATTTTAAAAGTCTTCAGTGTTCTTCATGATCTTGTTTTTACAAATTCCATAGTTACTTATTAGGGAAATAATTATTTATTTATAAAAATTTACTAGATATCCCTAAAATGTCAACTAAATATCTGCAAGGATTTTCAGTCCGGATTTAGACCGTACCATAATACTGAGACTGCTCTCATTAGAGTCACAAATGATTTGCTCTTATCATCCGATCGTGGTTGTATCTCTCTATTAGTGTTACTTGATCTTAGTGCGGCATTTGATACTATCGACCACAACTTTTCTTTTAAATAGACTAGAAAACTATGTTGGCATTAGTGGAATTGCACTAGCATGGTTTAAATCATACTTATCTGACCGTTTTCAGTTTGTAGCAGTAAATGAAGAGATGTCTTATCGATCACAAGTTCAGTATGGCGTACCACAAGGCTCAGTACTAGGACCGCTGCTGTTCACTCTGTACATGCAACCATTAGGAGATATCATTAGGAAACATGGAATTAGCTTTCACTGTTATGCTGATGATACTCGGCTGTATATTTCTTCAAAACGAAACTTACCAATTCACAAAATTAACGGAATGCATAGCTGATATAAAAAATTGGATGACCAGTAATTTCCCACTACTAAATTCTGAAAAAACAGAGATTCTAATTATTGGACTAAAACTTCCTCACCTAATAACCTAGAATACTGTCTAACACTTGATGGCTGCTCTGTTAAGTCTTTGTCGTCAGTTAGAAACCTGGGTGTACTCTTTAATACCAATCTTTCATTTGAAAGTCACGTGTCTAGTATCTGTAAAACTGCATTTTTCTATCTTAAAAATATATCTAAATTATGTCATATGCTCTCACTGACAAATGTGGAACAATTAGTTCATGCGTTAATGAGCTCAAGGCTAGATTATTGTAATGCTCTACTGGGTGGTTGCCCTGCATGCTTAATAAACAAACTACAGCTGGTTCAAAACGCAGCCGCTAGAGTTCTTACCAGGACCAGGAAGTATGACCATATTAGCCCGGTTCTGTCAACACTGCATTGGCTGCCTATTAAACATCGTATAAATTTTAAAATATTGCTGATTACTTACAAAGCACTAAATGGTTTAGCTCCGCAGTACTTAAGCAAGCTCTTAACGCATTATAGTCCTTCACGTCTATTGCGATCTCAAAATTCTGGCTAGTTGATAATACCTAGAATATCAAAATCGACTGCTGGCGGTAGATCCTTTTCCTATTTAGTACCAAAACTTTGGAACAATCTTCCTAACATGGTCTGGGAAGCAGACACAGTCTGTCAGTTTAAATCTAGACTAAAAACACATCTCTTTGGCTTAGCATACACATAACACACTATAGACTTCTATAATTCAATGTCAGGCTGCGTAGTTTAGATCAGCCGGAACCGGGAACACTTCCCATAATTCCTGTTGTACTTTGTACATCATAAGACGGATGGCGTCTACGCTAATATTAGTCTCTCTGTTTATCCCGAGGTTTACCGCAAACCGCCGGATAAAGGCCATATCCAGATCTGAGGAAGGACCATCACATGGACACGACGACAGCGCATCCCTGAAGTGCCTGCCTCATCAACACTGAAGGTCTCATTGACACCTCAACACACTCATCTCCACACCGGCGTGATGACTCCGACCCCCAACCAGATGAACTGGATAAATATCGTGAAAGTTCTGATCACATCTGACTCCTGACATTATGCTGCCTAAATCATAATCATTCACTGTTCGTTCGTTGACCAAAGGAGGACTGGCCCCCTGACTGAGCCTGGGTTCTCCCAAGGTTTTTCTCTCCATTTTGTCACCTGATGGAGTTTTGGTTCCTTGCCACTGTTGCTTTTTTTGCCTCTCTTCGCCTTTGTCGCCATTGTCTTTTGGCTTGCTTAGTTGGGGACATTTAAAGGGTACCTATTATGGATTTTTGAAAATTGCCCTTCATGTAGTGTGTAACATAGATCTAAGTGAACGAAAACATCCTGCAAAGTTTTAAACATGAAAGTTCACCGTATACAAAGTTATTGTCTCTCAAAAGTAAGAGTCGACTCTGAGTCACTGATATGAATCGTTCGACGAACGATGCTTTTCCTTTGTCTAGTTGACATCAACTTGACAAGTTATTTGAATAAGATACACCCACTCATTGCGTTTGGAGACCAGTGTTGCCAGGTCCGTATATGCCTGCACTTTTTCCGCGGGTTGTTTGTGTATTGCACGGGTTGACGCGATTGTTTGACCCACTGGAACATGATTGTTATTGGGGAAACACCCGGGAATGCTATTTGACTATTTTTGGCCGTGATTGGGTTAGTTTTGATGAGCAATTGGGCTGGTTTTGTTGTGCAGACCTGGCAACCCTGTCGGAGACGCCAGGGAAAACTAACATCATGTTGAGACGCTGTTTTGAAGTGCGACGCAAAAGCAAACTTTTTTCATCTGCCCAGTGAGGAGCATTTGAAGACAAAGTGGCTACAGTTCATATATACAACTATACCACAGAAGTATAGCCTTGTTCTGTGTTCGCGTAATTTTGAAGATGATTGCTTCACAAACCTAAATGCTATATGGATTCGTGAGCCGTCTGATACTGAAGGAAGAAGGTTCAGTAACGTTACCGAGTTTATTTGGATCAGCTTCCTTCTCCGAATCACAAACTGTAAGTATTATTAATATTAATTGTTGCTTTTATGTTTTATGTATCATGCTCAATAAGTGTGTGTTGTGTACGCACAGCGCATAGGTCGTCAGTTGTATTGAAATATGTGAAGTGTTGTCGTTGTTAATGGAGTTGTCATAAAGAATATAGCTATAACGTTACCTCTTAGTACTGCATTATCAATATGTTTATGCGTTGGGCTAACGCAAACAAAGACTGAATGTGCTTTAACCACTAAACTTTGGGCTATAACATATCACTGCAGATTAGCGTCACGCAAGGGCGGGGTTTGGAAAAATGACTCGCTAAACGATTCATATGGGAGTCGGTGAGCAAATCAAGTAAAAATAAATGCATATTATAAGACAACAAAAGTGTTTTTTTGTCATGGCATGCTCGTAAAACTGTTGTTGGGGACTCCCAGAACAATATTAGGAACATTTTAAATGCCATAATAGGTACCCTTTAACATTTAATTTTGAATTTAACAATACTATTATAACATTTTTTTCCTGTTATCTCTGTGAAGCTGCTTTGAAACAATTTGTATTGTAAAAAGCGCCATATAAAGGTGACATGACTTGACTATTATTTTTTGTTTAATACAATGCACTACTGTATTTCATTCCACAAACAAGATTTTCAAAATGTTTACATGGTGGAATTTTTGTGTAAGTGCGGTTTTTGATACTTTTGTAGCTGTTGTTTTCTATGTTAGGATCTCTTGCTTATGATATATGTGCTTGTTAAATAAAGTTGTGATTGATCCTTGTAAACTGATGTGCATCTGTATTTCTCCTTTATGTCATGAAATATTCAACAGGTCTTGATTAAATGCAATAAAAGATTAGCTAACATATAATAATTGATATATTTTAGGATTGTTTTTGTTAAATACATCATCCTACTTTGTCATGTCCAGTCAACTATGTTACTTTTGTCAACTATGATACTGGGCTGTCAATTAAGTTACCATTATGTTTTTTAAAAAATATATGTATTTTAATGGTTCCCTAGTCTCCAAGTAAATATTTAGAAAGTGAGTAGCTGTCAAATATATACCTCAGCATAATTTCATCAAGAAAATTATCATGAATCAAGCAGTTTGGAAACTAAATATACAGACCGGTTACTTCAGTACTTGAAATTTGCGGTTTCAATTGAACAAAATGTGTATTTTCTTAATTAACCCTCTGAGGTCGGCCGTCACGGGGGCGTGATGAGCTCACTTTTTTCCTTATCAGTGCAAAAGAGACTCAAATTACTCTGTTGATTTTTATCTTACATTTAAGTATTGTACATCATTAGATCCTGTTTAGTTTCTATTTTTTTTAGGGTACTCACAATAAAAACAAAGTGTTGTGCTTTTCGTCAAATAAAGAATAATAAACATGATGCGCGTTTTACCTTCTCTCCGTCAGTGAAGTCCATTCTGAAACGCGTCCGAAAAAATAACTGTAACTCTGTTAATACTTGTCACAGAGATACGAGAGATGTCTCTTTATGAAGCTGAGATTCTCTTCTTTTAAATGAAGTAAGCTACTAAAAAAAATTATATTTCCAGTTTATGTAATCCGTTTGAAACCAAGGAGAGTTACAGTTGTTTCGTTCTCCCCTCATTATCATTAATCAGCTCAGATCGCCACGCCCCCAGCGCTTTTCACATGGTAAAATAGGTGATCTATGCATCGCACACGCGGCACGCCCCGCGATTAAGCCACAAAAACATGAAGCTTCTTCATCAGATCATTCACTGTTAGTTCATCGCGTTTGGAGGATGGCAGCAGCACGCTACTCCGACAGAGAGGCCCTTCAGATGATTCTGGACAGTGATGACGAATTCACATTTTCTTCAGAGGAAGATTGCAATTCGGACGACGAAAAGGCTGCATTTTCAAGAACGAATTGATCCAACCGAGGATAGAAGTTCGGAGTAAGTTTTTTAGTGTTATAATTCGTTTTCTTATCATATAGAGCTCAAATGAATTTTATATTTTGCCTAGTTTTGGCTAGCTTTTGACATAGGAAATACCTCACAATATCCCTAACATTGTATGCTCGTGTAAACTTTTTAAATGTGATATTCTCTGAACATATTTGTATATAGCATACATATTTTTCACTCAGTTTTGATTAGTTTATGACACTGATTATCATGCTAAATAGCCTACTGCCTTATGTGTAGTGCATTTTGTTCGAGAATAACTTCTAGGTTATGTGATTGAGATAAATATATTTCAGACTCCGGTAAAATACGTGATACTGTCTAAGTACAATATATTTTATATATAAATGTTCAGTTTTGGTTAGCCCATGACTTATCATGCTAAAATAGCCTACTGCCTTAGCCTATGTGTAATGCATTTTTTGGGGAATAACTGCTAGGTTATATGTGATATTTCAGACTCTGGTAAAAACGTGATAGATTCTGTCTAAATACAATATGTTATATATAAATGTTCAGTTTTGTTTAGCCTATGACACTTTATCATGCGTAAATACTTGTTTGTGAATACAGGTGTAATGTTTGAAATGTAAGTTAGTGATGTGTCGTTCGTTCGCGAACAATCCGTTCATTGTGTAGCCTATCCCTAAATGCGTGCTGTCTATATGGGCCATAGATACTCGCAAATGTTCAGTTTTAGTTAGCCTATGACACTAATTATCATGCTTACTGCCTTATGCACTGTGAATACAGGTGTAAATGTTTGAAATGTAGCGATGTGTCGATCGCGAACGATCCGTTCATTGAGTGTACATAATAAATGCGTGCGTTCTATATGGGCCATCAACAGATACTCTGTTGTATACATAATGTATGCTAACAGTTATTTTGTTTTGTTTTTAGGAATGTGGCATCATGCTCTCCTTCTCCAGCACCTCGCAGAGGGACACGCAGGTCTCGTTCAGTTCTCAGTGCGATCGAGAATAATAGCCTACTGAGTAAGTGCATAGACGTAATATCGTTTACATCGTCATAATGTAAAAGTTTCTATTATTGTGTGAAATTAATCCATGGTAATTAGTGATTGATAAGCGTAATAATAATACAGTTTCTTTGATTGTGTTATCAGCATGCATTCTATATGGGCCATCAACAGATGTTGTTGTTGTTGTTGATACTTTATTGATCCTTTGCAGGAAATTATATTGTCACGGCAGCTTTAACACTCAATAACAAAACATAATACAAAAAAAACAATAATACCTATATAGAATATTCAGTAACAGATGCATATTCAGTACAGAATATTCAATAACTCTGTTGTATACATAATGTATGCTAACAGTTATTTTGTTTTGTTTTTTAGGAAATTGGCTGCATCACGTTCTCCTTCTCCAGCACCTCGCAGAGGGACACGCAGGTGTCGTTCAGTTCTCAGTGCGATCGAGAATAATACTGAGTAAGTGCATAGGCGTAATATTTTACAGATGAAATGTAGCCTAATTGTGTTTACATCGTCATAATGTAAAAGTTCCCATTCTTGTGTGAAATTACAAATATGTCTTTTTTAAATCCATGGTAATTAGTGATTGATAATGATAATAATACAGTTTCTTTGATTGTCTTATCAGCATGCTCACACTTTTTCTTTCTTCTTTTTTTTATAACAGATGTGACAATGTCCAAGCACCAGTTCCGAAGAGAGCCAAGGCAAACAAGCAGACGAGCAACATGCAGTCCACGCTGTCATGGAAAACAGAGACCGATGTTGACATGGTTCCACAGACACTGCGATTTCTTCCTGCACGGGAAACTGGACCGCAACTGAGCTCTGTAGACTCGCATTCGCCCATGAGTCTATTCAAACAGTTTTTTAAACCTGCGGTAGTTTTTTTTTAGTATTCTTTGAATAAAAATATTTTTTTTATAAAAAAAAAAAGTTTGGTATTTTTATGTTTGTTTTTTTGAAAGGATGTGTTAAGTGATAGTAATGACTTTAAGTCTTTACATTCTTAGGAAAGAACGTAAATTCTATTTTGAATAAATGCTGTTCTTTTTAACTTTTTGTTCACCAGTGAATCATTCTTTGTTCAGGCTGCCTCAAAGCACCTTGATGGCCCATTAGCCATTGGGGGAGTGTCTTTAGTCTTCCCAGGTGTAAATCACATTAATATTCATGGGCATTAACACTCCCACGCATACAGCACTGCTGACCCAAAAACTGATGTAAGAAATTCAAATCGTTATATTGATGTTTCTGAAAGAGTGGTCAGAATGATTTTCACTTCATTTTGAAGTAAAAATTCTAGCCTACAAGAATAGTAACTCAAAAGTATTGTGGACAACTATTCATTATGTGTTAAATGGCCTTATTGCAGTGACATTTTTTTTTCCAAAACGTACTAACCACGCATATTATTTTTTTTCTATAAAATGCAAACAAGTACATCAATTTTGCTCACATATTATTGTAGCAGAGTTTGTGCTGAATACAGCAAATTTATATGTTGGCAAATGGTATGTTTTAAGTAGCTGAAATAAGCACAAATGTCAGGGCATACCAAAACACCGAAAGAGCCCCAAAACAGCTCAGACCTCAGAGGGTTAATTGGGTATTTTAATTGAAAAGGTAGGTAAATAGACACATATTCTTCCAAGAGTAATGATTTTTTTAAATGTCTGCCATTTACTTAAAGTTAAAACTTAGGTTTTGTCCGTAACATAGTTGACCAAATAATGAGTAAACTTCTTGTTTTTAAAAGTAAATATCTGAAATCAATTATGCCTGAGCTTAGCAATGACTAAAAACTATTTCATATATTCATATATTCAGGGATGATTTATCAGGGAAGATAATAATATTTTGTAAATGAATATATTTTTTCCCAGAATTATTCAAACTCAAAATCTCCCACAATTATATATTGACCCAGGTGCAGGTCTATTTATATAAAAAGCTTAGTTTGTTAGATTTTGCTGTCTTTAAATCGTTTGTTTTGCCTTTTTATAAGGTTACTAAAGGTTAGTTAGTGGGTTTGTTCTCATTAACGTGTGTTACAAAGTGTTTGTCTCTGAAGTAAATTCTGGACTACAATAGAGCAGATGGTGAACAGTGTTTTCTGTGGGACATAATAAGTCCCTTCGGGTGGACTTTGGGCTTTTTCACTTAGTAAACCTATAACATGCACAAAAAAAGATATGAAGAGTTCAGATGCAAAAGCCTCTAAATGCCATCTGAAATTTTCTTCTAAAATGATCATTTTTATCAAGCTTGTATATTTAAGTTCAATAATCTCACTTAAATGGCAAGAAAAATTACCCATTAATTGTCATTTAAGTGAAATTACTGAATTTAAATATACAAGCTTGATAAAAATGATAATTTTAGAAGAAAATTTCAGATGGCATTTAGAGGCTTTTGCATCTGAACTCTTCATATATAACACAATAAAGGAAAGGGAAAAAGCCAAAAAGCATAATATGAGCACTTTAAGTAAAAATCTATCTACATTTGCTGTTTTAACCTAAAACCAAATGCAGAAGAACATCGCAACTTTCATCGCAACTTTTTAGCAAAGCGGCCGCAACATCAGGCATTTTAGGCCGCAACAATCACAAAAAAGGCCCGTGAAATCCTGGAGGGACTGATATATATATATATTGTCCTTGCACTCTTTCTTGTGTGACACACCTGAATGAAAGGCTCATTATTATGCAGGGTCTTTGTCTTCTCAGGTGTGAACCAACTAATTATTCACAATGGGGTTGGGCCATTCACACCAATCTGCATATTGCCTTTCCAAACAAATAAAATGTTTTTCACAATTTAAAATAATCTATTGTTTTATGTGAATGATTAGGCAGGATGATTTTCAGATCATTTTGAAGCAAAAAACTAGTCAAAAGTCTTGAGGACCGATATTTAGTATGTGTTTTGTGGCCTTATTTCAGAAACTTTAATTGTTAGTTTTTTCAATAACCATGCATAAACAATATTCTCTCAAAAATACAAACATGTACATGTTGCTCACATATTATGGTAGCCATGTTTGTGCTAAATAGAGTGTAATTTCACCTGTGCCATTAATATGTTTATATGCAACTGAAAAAAGCACAAATGTCAGGGCATGTCAAAACATCTCAAGGACCCCAAAAACACATTAGACCCCAACGGAGCAAAACAAAATCATTTTGCCTAAGTGTTTCTAAGGCTTTTCAAACTCTTATGATGATAATTAAAGATAAACAAGTTGATGATTTTATATGGTGCAGTATCTGTTTCAGTAGGTTTATAAACACAAAGTACTGAACGAAATGAATACATGGGACAGATATTTCAAATTAGTAAACATACATTTAATAATATATTTTTGTATTGAAGATGTATTTGTTAGTGATCACAAATGCATTTTATTTGATCTTGCTCTCACATGGTTAACCTGCTTGCAGTTGAGAATTTCTCAGCTGATTTTGACTCAAGCTCGGTTTTTTATCTCAGATGACATTGATGTTTCTGTACAGTCTTTTAATGAGCATTGCATCCTGCTGCTGGATAGAATGGCTTCTCTTAAGACTCGACTAATTCCTGCTGTTAATACTTCTCCGTGGATAAATAACGCCATCCGCATATCAGTTGAATTTTAAAAGTCACATCAAGAAAATTTGTAAAAACCATTAGGGCCAATTTGAGCTGTTTTATGTTGATAAGAAACTGTATGACTCTTGACTGTGCTTTTACTTTTTTAAATTCTATGATTCTTTCACATATATCTGATGTCTTAACCACATGGTCTCAAGCTCATCAGTCATCAGTCAAAACTATAGAGTGTCTTTACAACAGAGCCTTGAAAGTCTTGGATAAGAAGAGAATAAGGTACCATCACTGCCAAATTCAAAGTAAATATAAGATTTTAAGTTTTGTTAATTTTATTTCTCTGCATCTGGTTAAACTGGTTTACAAATGTTTAAATTATGCTGCTCCACTACCGCTTTGCAAAATAATAACAAGACAGCAAAGTACTAGACCGACCAGATCTGCTTTTAAAGTCAACTGTAACATTCCTTTCTGTAGAACATCATT
Organism: Chrosomus eos; assembly: GCA_036326025.1. Lineage (NCBI taxonomy): Eukaryota > Metazoa > Chordata > Actinopteri > Cypriniformes > Leuciscidae > Chrosomus > Chrosomus eos. Next base: position 33,916,744 of record CM070822.1, read on the forward strand.
TGCTCAGGCTGCTGTTTCAGTGAAAGGGGCAAAATTATGGAATTATCTGCCAGATCATCTGAAATGTATCACGACATTAGACATCTTAAAAAAAATAAATAAAAAAAAAATTGTGGTTAATTCAGGAACAGTGTTGCCCTTCACATTCCCAGTGACTTTGCCCTTTCTGTATATTATTATTATTTTTTAAAAGTTATTATTATTATTTTTTTTAAAATCCTACTTTATTATTTTCCATTGTACTACATTTTTATCTTTGTAATACATTTAACCAAAAAAGCCCTTCTAGGGACAAGTGTTGTAAATTAGCTATAGCTAAAAACATTATGATACATGCATCAGATTACTGTCAAAGTTCATCTATGTTATTTGTATCTGTCCCTATCTAAATAAACTTTATAAAAAAAATAATAATGTGGTCCTATTCAAAATAAATTGTCCCCATTTGGGCCTTGATACAGCTAAGCAATGTGAGACTTTAAGCAGCCGTTTCAGCACCAGAACAGATTCCGGGTGGAAAATATTGACCTAAAATGGTATAAAAATCTATTCAACAAAAAAAGTGATGCAGTTAAAGGGTCATGAAACCCTAAACCTAATTTTCTGAGATTGTATCAGAGGTATGTGTGTTGAACACCATTGAAGACAATGTTATCATCTGTTAGATTTAATAGTAGGGTGAAAACGATTAAATTTTAGTTTCTTTCCGCTATTTTTGTCTTGCGGGTTTAAAATCTTCATCGCAGGCTGTGACGTGGCAGAGAATAGCATAGTGCGTTGATGACTCATCGGTCTCTCATAATTATTAATGAGGCTGAGTTTTCATATCCTATGAGAAGACACTGTCTCTTAATTATTCATGACACCACGTGGATCTTTCCAGCAATAACAGACAATGTCAAACTGTGATATCGCGTAGTAGAGGAGAGAGACAATCATGGGACGCAAGTGTATATTTTCGTGGTGCAGAAGTTCAAATGGATTGAATATGTTTCCCCGCGATGCCGCCAGGGCAAGACTCTGGCTCCGGGCGGTTGGTTGGCCATCAACCACGGACACATCTAAGTTGTACGTGTGCCGCAAACATATTACCCTAGAGAGCTTTGAGAACTGGAGAATGGTGGACTTCGGCCTTGTTGAAGACCAATGCAAGTTACGTCTGGCCAGTAATGCGGTACCAAGTCCCGAAGACTTTTCTATCCCTTCAGAGGTATGTGTGTGTCTAAAATATAACCCGGTTCATTTTACTTGCCTTTTGTTAAATAAGCGTTCTTTATTAAAAAATTTAGATATTCCGATAATACATCAATTGTATGCTTAATTCGTGTAATTAAATATATGTCATATATTTAAAATTTTTTGGCAAATATTTATTTGGAAATGAATATGTCTGTATTTGTCAGCCTACACTGTGTTGCGAGATGGCGTGTCGGAAAGAAGGCGTGTGCAATAAAGAGCAGAACAGTGGGTACAGTTCTACATGTGGACCAGACCTGTGCTCATTGTGACTATCACAAACGTTGGGCCAGCCAGCCGTATGTCAAGAACATACCAGCTGGAAATCTGCAGCTTGCTGCTGCTGTGCTCTTTAGTGGCTCATCCTTCTTGCAAGTCACCAAGGTAATTTTTTTTTTTATCCGATAATATGTGATTTGCATACTAATCGGTTTTAAATTGTATATTTAATGTTTTTTCTTTTGGGTCAGTTTATGCAGGCATTCAACATTCAGGGGATTTGCCACACTACTTACCTGAAACACCAGAGGGCCTTCCTATTCCCAACAATCAATTGGCAGTGGAAACAGCATCAAAATGCTATGATTGCAGAAACAGTCAAAGGAAGGAATGTAGTTCTGGGTGGGGACATGCGTGCGGACTCCCCTGGTATGTGCAGTTATGTTGATAATATGCCATTTCAGTTGCACATAGAAATGTGCCATTATAAATGACTACTACAGAGTTTATTGCAAGCACTAAAAATGTACATGTTAATATGACATTGTTTAGGACACAGTGCAAAGTATGGAACATACTCGCTGATGGACCTCAGAGCAAACAAGATCTTGGACATTCAGCTCATTCAGGTAAGGTTGTAGTGATTTGTTTATTAGCCTTTGTTTATAACCCAATCATGCTGCAAGATTTTTTAAAGAAGTTTGATATGATTTTTCAGAGCAATGAAGTCGGCAACAGTCAGCGTATGGAGAAGGAAGGTTTTGAAAGAAGCCTGAGACAGCTAGAGCAGAGAGGAGTGACTGTGCGAATGATTGTCACTGATAGGCATCCTGGTGTGATGAAGTTCCTCAGATAGAGTAGACCAAGCATTTTGCACAGATATGATGCATGGCACATGGCAAAAGGTTAATAATTTAGTAGAAGTTCTAATAATAGCCATAGCTAAGAGTAGAAAAACAAGGATTCATAATTATATGTTATGTATGTGTTGTTATGTCTATCATCGTATTAATGCTTTTGCATACTCTAGGTGTTGGCAAGAAAATTGATGAGCTTGCAAAGCAGAGAAGCTGCAAAGAGGTTGGCCCCTGGAAAAAAAGCATCGTGAATCACCTTTACTGGTGTGGTGCGGTCGGGTCTCGTCTCTGTGTAGATTCTATTTCCTGCCGATTGAGACGGTCTGCCGATCGATTGCTCCTGTCTGCCTCGCTGCCTGCTGTTGTGTGTGAGTGTGTTTGCTCCGAGGCTGTTAGCTCCGTCTAAGCCTCGCATTTCTTTCTGTTTTGAACCATCATTTACTATCATTTCTAGTTGTTTATACTACTAATTACAGTTTACCTAACATCGCTAGCTTCCGTTATTGTTAGCACAACACGCTAGTATCTCGCTAGCCTGTTAAAGCGCCACCCGTGGGCTCAGTTATTTATTTATTTTTCTTGTGCGCGCCCGCGCATCTGAGTTCATAAAAAGCCCAGGTGAGTAAGAATCAGTCAACAAACACGGTGAGTAATGTCTTGTCCTGTTATTGTCACTTGCACATCATGCCATATGTTTACCATAGCCTTCCCCGTCGGCATAGGGTTTATATGTGATAAATGCAAGGAGACAGTCAGGCTGACGGAGAAGATTTCAGAATTAGAGACACGCATCCAAACTTTAATTGAGGATAGTAAGTGTGCTCGAGCTTTAGATACTACTTTGGATGCGCCTAGCATAGTGAACCATTTACATGATTCGGTTCCGGCTGAGTTATTGCCTGTGCAGCCAGGCAGATGGGTGACGGTGAGAAATCGCTCTAGTCGCGGATCAAAAAACTACTCTTCTGTTCCGGTTACCATAACAAATCGATTTGCCCCTCTCAGTGAAACACCCACTGAGAATGCTGTTGATTGTGCCCTGGTAATTGGCGATTCTATTACACGGAACGTGAAAATAGAGACACCAGCCACCATAGTCACATGTTTGCCGGGAGCCAGAGCGCCTGACATCAAATCAAATTTAAAAGTGCTGGCTAATGCTAATCGTAAATTCTCTAAGATTGTTATTCACGTCGGCACTAATGATATTCGACTTGGGTTAGGACTAACCCTATCACCAAAATTAATATTAAAGAGGTGTTTGAACTCGCAAGTACGATGTCAGGCACTGTAATCTGCTCTGGCCCCCTTCCTGTTTGAAGGAGTGATTAGATAGTTAGTAGATTGTGTTCACTCAATGGCTGGTTGTCTAATTGGTGTCCGCAAAATAATATAGAATTCATAGACAATTGGAAAAGTTTTTGGGGCAAGCCTGACCTGTTGAAAAGAGATGGTATTCATCCCACCTGGGATGGTGCTGCTCTTCTCTCTAGTAATTTGGCTCATAGTCTTAGAGATAAAACATGACAATCTGGGGCTCAGGTCAGGAAGCAGACAAACTGGCTAAACCGTCTACTACAGTATTGCATCAGGGAGTATATTGTAGTCTCTGTGAGGAACATTTTGATTCATTTGTTGCTATAGGAGAGGAAGAATTTTGCAAAATTGTTAATTCATCTAAATCGATAACTTGTATGCTAGACCCTATACCGACTAAGCTACTGAAAGAGATGCTTCCAGAGGTCATAGATCCTCTTCTAGATATCATTAATTCATCTTTGTCATTAGGATACGTACCAAAAACCTGTAAGTTGGCTATGATTAAACCGCTTGTTAAAAAACCGCAACTTGATCCTACAGAATTAGTCAATTACAGGCCAATCTCGAATCTGCCTTTTCTGTCAAAGATACTAAAAAAGCAGTATCCTCACAACTGTGTTCCTTTTTAGAAAGAAATAATATCTGCGAGGATTTTCAGTCCGGATTTAGACCGTACCATAGTACTGAGACTGCTCTCATTAAAGTCACAAATAGTGTTGCACGGTGTACCGATACTTAAAAAGTATTGCGATACTCGGAAATTAAAAACGTCACGATACCTAAATTTATTAGTATCGATACTTTTTTCTCCTCACGCACGCAGCAAAAGAAGCTGCAGCTCTCATGTGACAAACACTACAGAGAATTTTTGTCCCGCCAAAGTCTTATTTGATCGGTGAGTAATGTAACTTACTTGCGCGTGTGACAGGGCGCATGTCTAACTGAGAGAGAGAGAGAGAGAGAGAGAGAGAGAGAGAGAGAGAGAGAGAGAGACCTGCATGGTCGCGCGCGCACGCACTCTATCTGTGGAGCCAGGCGAAAGTAAACAAGGCTTCCGTCTCAAAACTAAGCGCTGTCTTGCTCTCTCCCACATATTAATCAAAATAAATCGACACGATGGTATGGTCTGAAAACTAAATTTTCATGTGGAGCATTCGGAGATTTGTTTTCCTGAATTACCGCTGGGTGTGAATTGTGCTAAAATATGTTGCCTTAATTATCTTCTCTGAAAAGCGTTCCGCACATTCAGCTGATATAAACCACACTTTAAATAAACGAAAACAAACCTATCCATTGATGATGTTTTCTGTGATGACACAAATCTTGTGGGATGTCCTAAACTGCGGGGATAATCACACAACGCGCACACGTCCGATAATGACACGTCCAATTCGCGAACTAATGACTCATTTGAACCGATTCGTTTTAATGAATGGTTTAAACAACTGATCTGTCCAACACTGAACTCACGAGACATCTGAATCGGTTTATAACTAATTGGTAACACTTTACAATAAGGTTTCATTTATTACATAAATTACATAAAAATACAGTTTGCTTACCCAAGTGTAAGCTTTAAAACAAATAAAACCACTTGTTAGCATGAGACTACGTTTTTCCACACACTGCTATCAGGAATCGATAAGAGAATCGTTAAAGAATCGGATCGATTAGCAGAATCTTCAGTGGCATGGATATTGATAAAATCTTATCAGTTCCTGTTAACTCTTATGTTGCTTATGATAACTGAGATAATGGTGCTAAATTTATTATTTTTTAATAATGAATGTCATTGCTCTAATTTATTTTTTATATTTTGTTCAAATGTTTAACATATCTGCTGTTCATATGTTCATTTATTAGTGTGGTGTATGATTAGAATGTTGTCCCGGTTTTAAAATAAAGCACAGCAATGATATTTGAGAGTGTTTCTCCCTTTTCAGGAAAAGTATCGAAAAAGTATCGAAATCGCAATACTTGACTTGGTATCGGTATCGAAACAATAATTTTGGTATCGTGACAACACTAGTCACAAATGATTTGCTCCTATCATCCGATCGTGGTTGTATCTCTCTATTAGTGTTACTTGATCTTAGTGCTGCATTTGATACTATCGACCACAACATTCTTTTAAATAGACTAGAAAACTATGTTGGTATTAGCGGAATTGCACTAGCATGGTTTAAATCATACTTATCTGACCGTTTTCAGTTTGTAGCAGTAAATGAAGAGATGTCTTATCGATCACAAGTTCAGTATGGCGTACCACAAGGCTCAGTACTAGGACCGCTGCTGTTCACTCTGTACATGCTACCATTAGGAGATATAATTAGGAAATATGGAATTAGCTTTCACTGTTATGCTGATGATACTCAGCTGTATATTTCTTCAAAACCTAACGAAACTTACCAATTCACAAAATTAACGGAATGCATAGCTGATATAAAAAATTGGATGACCAGTAATTTCCTATTACTAAATTCTGAAAAAACAGAGATTCTAATCATTGGACAAAAAACTTCCTCACCTAATAACCTAGAATACTGTCTAACACTTGATGGCTGCTCTGTTAAGTCTTCGACGTCAGTTAGGAACCTGGGTGTGCTCTTTGATACCAATCTTTCATTTGAAAGTCACATGTCTAGTATCTGTAAAACCGCTTTTTTCCATCTTAAAAATATATCTAAATTACGTCATATGCTCTCACTGACAAATGCGGAACAATTAGTTCATGCTTTCATGACCTCAAGGCTAGATTATTGTAATGCTCTACTGGGTGGTTGCCCTGCACGGTTCTGTCAACACTGCATTGGCTGCCTATTAAACATCGTATACATTTTAAAATATTGCTGATTACTTACAAAGCACTAAATGGTTTAGCTCCCCAGTACTTGAGCGAGCTCTTAACGCATTATAGTCCTTCACGTCTATTGCGATCTCAAAATTCTGGCCAGTTGATAATACCTAGAATATCAAAATCGACTGCTGGCGGTAGATCCTTTTCCTATTTAGCACCAAAACTTTGGAACAATCTTCCTAACACGGTCCGGGAAGCAGATACAGTCTGTCAGTTTAAATCTAGACTAAAAACACATCTCTTTGGCTTAGCATACACATAACACATTATAGATTTCTATAATTCAATGTTAGGCTGCATAGATTAGATCAGCCGGAACCGGGAACACTTCCCATAATTCCTGATGTACTTTGTACATCATAAGAAGGATGGCGTCTACGCTAATATTAGTCTCTCTGTTTATCCCGAGGTTTACCGCAGACCGCCGGATCCAGGGCATATCCAGATCTGATGAAGGACCATCACATGGACACGACGACACGCATTATCAGGGCTGTGAAGGTCCATGGACACCTCACCACTCATCTCCTCACCGGCCGGATGACCCTACCCAACCAGATGAACTGGATAATATCGTGAAAGTTCTGATCCCATCTGACTCCTGACATTATGCTGCCTAACTCATAATCATACACTGTTCATTCGTTGGCCAAAGGAGGACTGGCCCCCGACTGAGCCTGGGTTCTCCCAAGGTTTTTTTCTCCATTCTGTCACCTGATGGAGTTTTGGTTCCTTGCCACTGTTGCCTTCGCCTTTTGGCTTGCTTAGTTGGGGACATTTAATTTTCAATTGAACAATACTATTACAACATTGTTTTCCTGTTATCTCTGTAAAGCTGCTTTGAAACAATTTGTATTGTAAAAAGCGCTATATAAATAAAGGTGACTTGACTTGACTTGACTTGGAGCCTCATCATCCTCAGGAAAGGAAATCGTTGCAAAATGGAGATCCGTTGTCAACCATGTACAAGATATCCATGAGCATGATGGGGAATTCCAAAGATGCCAGCATCCTCCTCTTGTTGGTGACCAGGCAAGACAGTGGCTTAAAAAACGGGTATTTTTAACATGAAATGTTGCGCAATGCACCTTTAAAATAAACTGTTAAATGTCTATTTTTTATCTATCTTTTATCTATTTATCTATATTTTAGCTATCCCTAATCTTCCTGAAGCAACGCGTTACAAACTATACTTCAGTTTCATTGCGGGGACACCACCTTCACCGGCTGCCATCATGTCTATCGGCTCCCTTTCGGGTTAAACCTAAACTTTCCGCGACTGCGCAACTGGGTTATAGGTTGCCAGGTTGAGGTGACAAACGGGTTGAAATTGTAAATGATCTGTGGATTGTGTGAATATAATACATTTAATACAATCTGGCAACTGGTCAACATTAGACAAACATATTGGTCCAATTATTCATAAAGGTGTTTGGGCCATGCAAATTATGGGAGTTTCCCGGGAGAAATAACAAACCGGGAGGGGTCCGGGAGATAGGGCTAAAAAACAGGAGAAACCCGGGAAAAACGAGAGTGTTGACAGGTATGTCGATGCATCGTATCGTTAGACGTATGATCGACGCATCGATCCATATCGATGTATTGTTACACTCCTAATTCAATGTGGCAGCTGTGTCACACCACACGGCCCACAGACACTGACGAGTCGACATCAGCAACTAAGTAACATTTTGAAGTTCGAACCCGAAGACATAAGACAAGGTTTTTGATGAAAACATTCCAGGATTTTTCTCCATATAATGGACTTCAATGGGACCCAAACGGTTCAAGGTCCAAATGACAGTTTCAGTGCAGCTTCAAAGGGCTTTAAACGATACCAGACGATGAATAAGGGTTATCGATATCTAGCGAAACCATCGGTCATTTCAAAAATAAATAAAAAAGTTTAAGTTTTATAAGCACAAATGCTCGCCTTGCTGTGTTCTGTGATGCACGTTCGTGACTCTCCTGTTTGAACTCGTTCATCAAAATGAACAAATCTTTTTTCGAGTCATTTCGTTCATTTGAATGAATGAAATGACTCAGAAAAAGATTAGTCAAGTCAAGTCACCTTTATTTATTATAGCGCTTTTTACAATACAAATTGTTTCAAAGCCTCTTTACAGAGATAACAGGAAAACAATGTTGTAATAGTATTGTTCAATTGAAAATTAAATGTCCCCAACTAAGCAAGCCAAAAGGCGAAGGATAGATCACCTCACACATTATCTTATGAATAGCACGCTCTGCGAGTGGCTGTGAACACATTAACCATAATTAGGTGAGACAGGAGAAACTGTACTTCTCTTTAGTTTCATACAGATTACATTACATGAGAATATTTGTTTTAAATGTGAATTGTTTTATTTAAAAGTAGACATTTAAAGCTTTATTTAGATGTGTGTTTCATGTTTGTGTGATAACTATTAGCTGAGTTTCAGTTGATTTTCCAGACTTGTTTCAGAAAGATTTTTGCGAAGACAGAGTGAGCTGAAAGTTTATTTTCTTTATTTTACAAATGAGAAAACCATGTTGCATTCCTTTGCAATGACTATTACTGATCAATGAATATCAAAATTTTCACAACAATTCCCTGCTTTTTATCATTCCGATTACTCAATCATAATAATAAACAATAAGACAAATTTTAAGTCATATAATCACACTTATACTCTTCATCTCTGATTTTTTGCATAAATGATCACTCTTCTTAAACATTTGTGAAATAACATTAGGAAAAGTAAAAAGCTTAGGCTGTTTTTGTGAGGATAGTCCCTTAAGTATTTTTGCAAGCAAGTAAAGACTTTATCTGAAACCGGGCTAAATGAGTAAGCACTGTTACTGCACTCCCAGCATAGCTTGAGAAAAGCACAGATACACACCGTCACACACACTGATGTCTATATGAGGATTTATTACATATTTATTCTCACATGATATTTCAGTGACAGAAGGTCAGCTGTGTTATTAATGTAATGAAGAAGAAATAACAGACTCTAGAACATCTCACTGTTACTGATTTATCATGCAGCTCAACGCATTATTGGTAGAATCTCTCTACAGTCTATTCTAAATCTTCAACAGTTTTATTGATGATCCAGAATAAACCCTAAACCCAGGATAGAGCTCCTGAGTGAATGTGGTCTTTTCTGTGTGTATGAGACTCATTGTGTCTCTGACGACGCTGTAGAAGGACAGAGTTCCTGCACTGTGATCCACATACACTCCTATTCTACGACTGGACACTGCAGGGAGTTGAGTAACTTTGTTATTGTGACCAAAATATGTCGAGGAGGGAGAGCAGTACAAAGACCAGGACTGATCATTAGCTCCAAACCAAGACTCATTACCCCATCCCTTCCTGCTGATGCTCTTATATGACACTGCTATAGCCACAACACCACTCCACTCGATCTCCCAGTAAGAGCGTCCACATACACCCACTCTACACAACACCTGCCAATAATCAAATCTGTCTGGATGATTAGGATACAACTGAGCTGTTTTAGTGTAAGTAATCAGTCTGTTCTCCTCAGACAGACGTAGTTGTTTATTCACTGTGTTCAGATCCAGAGTGAGCGGATGGGAATCTGATGGAGATAAAACACATCAGAATCAGGAATTATGAATATAATATTTGAATGTGTCTGAACTCTTCATGTTCAATATATCAGCATATCTCAGTACAGTTTAATCATCATTTACATGATCAACTCTAAAACTCATGTTCCCTTATCATAGGTAACTTCGAGCTGCGTCAAGCGCTGTGGGAACGCCCCTGCGTTGTGCGTCATGAAGCACGTATCGAATCAGCCCAATGGAGAGATGGAACGTCATAGGCGGGTGACGTCATCGACCAGGAAACTATAAAGCACCCCAGCAACACAAGCACATCAGCTTCTGTGCCTTTAGTCGCGCTATATGTGAATCTGTCCCTGTGTGAAATATTGTCTGTCCTTACATACTCTGCACCACACAAACAATTTATATATATATATATATATATCAGAGAGATAATGGCGAATGAACAGCAGTTTAGAAAGTGTGTCCCTCCCTGCTCGAGTGGGGATACACACGATCTTTGTGTTGTTTGTTTGGGAGTGCAGCATGCCCAATCTTCTCTCGAGGGAGCTGATTGTGACCATTGCGAGCGTCTGCTGTTAAGGACGCTCCGCTCCCGCCGAGCGCTCTTCGAGGAGGGCGGCTCGGTGCGCGCTCCCTGCGGTTTGGGTCCCGCTTCTGCTGAGGCAGGGCGGCGGGGCTTATCGTGAGGATCGCAGATGGATCTATCAGCGGGGTTAGAGACGGGCTCTGCCTTATCTCTGCCTTTACCTGTTAGATCCAGAGTCTCAGCCCCGGTTCGGAAGCACGCTCTGCGGTTTCTTTCGCCCGGGCTGATCACATTACTGCAACTTTCTAGTTATAAAAACTGACGAGATAAAAATAGCAGTATTGATGAGGGAGATGTGAGATTCGCCACCTTATACTCCCGAAAGCAAAGAGCTCATGGAGGTTCTCACTCGAGCTGTATCAAAATCATTAAACATTGAGTGGCCAGTGGTTAGGAGTCTGTTATTAATCTAAGTTAGATGAAACATTTCTCCCTTCCCGTGTGCAACCTCCACACCGGTGCTTGCCGTTTTTTTCCATGATCTGCATACTGAGGTGTCGAGATTATGGAAGAAGCCGGCTTCTAATAGACTAAGAATATTTATCATATTCTGATTTAGGCTTTTTGAATATAAAAGGTGGCTCTTTGCCGCGGGTAGTAGAGACGCTTGCGAGCTATCTCTCTTCCGAGGCTGCATTGTCATTTAAAGCACCGGCATACTTTCCAAGCCATTATGAAACATTTCGGCTTTGTAAAGTGTTTTCGGCGGCAGGTCAGGCTGCGTCGTGTCTGCACAATCTATATTGCAGGCATACCGGGCTGATTTGCTAAAGGACGTGAATGTGAGTGAGGAGGCAGTACTGACGTGGTTCGAGAACTGCGTCAGGTTGCCGATTTATGGTAAAATTAATTTTTCCAACATGAAAGAGAAAGAAAAAGCTTTCTTCTAATCTTGATGTTCCTCTCTCTCGGGATTATTCAGTGACTTAGTTAATACTGTCAGAAGGATGGGGGGTTGTGTCCAACTTTAGATTTGCGCCTATAAAATCGCTCGGTAGGGAAATTCAGTTCAAGATGCTCACTATCAAGCAGGTCGTGTCACAAATCAGGCCCGAGGGCTGGTTTGTCACGATAGATCTAAAGGACGCTTATTTCCACATTTCCATCCTTCCACAACACAGGAAGTTCCTGAGGTTTGCCTTCGGGGGCGAGGCATTCCAATATAGGATTCTTCCGTTCGGTCTAGCTATCTCCCGTACTTTCACGAAATGCAACGGATGCAGTACTTATGCCTCTGAGACTTCAGGGCATTCGCATTCTCAATGTCATCGATGATTGGTTGAGTTTAGCTTAGACGGAGCAGATGGCGGTTTGGCATCGAGATTTCATCCTCGCGCATGCAGGAAGTTGGGGTTGAGGCTGAACCGTGAAGAAAAGTGTTTTATCTCCTTCTCAGGAGACCACTTTTCTGGGCATCGTTTGAGATTCGGTCACCCGCATCGCTTCGATTCTTCAGCCTTGAAACAGTAAAGCTAGGCCAGCTACTCACTGTAAAGCAGTTTCAGTAACTGTTGGGTGTAAAGCAGTTTCAGTAACTGTTGGGTTTGATGGCAGCAGTGTCCAACGTTATACCTTGGCCTGTTGTACATGAGACCGCTGCGGTGATGGCTCAGGACCAAGGGATTCTCCCCGAGGGGACATCCACTCCGCACGATCAAAGTCACGCGACGCTGCCTTAGTGCTCTGGTCTTGTGGAAAGAACTTGGTTCCTATCCAAAGATCCTGTGCTGGGGGCTCTTTGTCGTCGCGTAACGCTAACGACGGATGCTTCCCTCACAGGGTGGAGGGCGGTCATGAGTGGTCATCCAGCCCAAGGTCTGTGGCAGGACCATCATCTATCATGGGATATAAATTGTCTAGAGATGTTGGCAGTGTTTCAGGCTCTGAATCACTTACTAGCAGACCTGAGAGGTCATCATGTGTTAGTTTTGTCTGACAACACGTCGGTGGTCTCTTATATATATATATATATTATCAGGGTGGCCTTCGGTCACGCCGGCTTTACAAGTTGGCCCGTTAGGTCCTCCTGTGGTCCCTAGGGAAGTTACTATTACTGAGAGCAATGTATCTTCCGGGGTATTTGTATGTGGTAGCAGTCTCCCTGTCGAGGCAGGGGCCGAGGCCAGGGGAATGGAGACTCCACCCCCGAGGTGGTGGAGCTCCTTTGGTTGAGTTTCGGTCATGCCGTGGCGGACCTATTCGCTTCCACGGAGATATCGCACTATCGTCTGTGGTTCTCCATCATTCATCCAGCCCCTCTGGGGTTGGACGCTATGGTTCAGCCGTGGCCGAGGTCACGTCTGCACGCTTTTCCCCCGATTGCTCTGCTACCAGGGGTTCTGAAGAGGGTTTGCCGGGGCGGGGTCAGCCTACTATTAGTAGCCCCGTTCTGGCCGGCCCGAGTATGGTTTGCGGACCTGATTTCTCTCCTGGACGGCTCTCCTTTGGAGCTAGCTCCCGGTCAGGAGGGATCTACACTCTCAGGCGGGCGATATTTATCCCCCGCCCGGAGTTATGGAAACTGTGGGCTTGGCTTCTGAGGGGGCCTAGCCCTTAGATTCCGGTCTCTCAACCGAGGTTGTTGAGACCATCTTTCACTCCAGAGCTCCATCCACGAGAAGGCTATATGCCTTGAAGTGAAATCTTTTTATTTCTTGGTGTGGAGAACACCTGCAGGACCCAGTTAACTGCCCAGTGGGTGCAGTACTGGAATTCTTGCAGGAGTGCTTCTCCGCAGGGTTATCACCCTCCACACTAAAGGTGTATGTGGCGGCACTAGCTGCTTACCACGTCCCTTTCAGTGGAGTTTCTCTTGGGAAACACTTGCTTATAACTCGTTTCCTTCGTGGCACTTTGAGGCTGAGGCCAGCAGTTCGCACGTGGGTGCCTTCCTGGGATCTGGCCATTGTATTAGGAATTCTTTCCCTGGCTCCTTTTGAACCTATCAAAGATGTTCCTGAGAAGTTTCTCACTTTCAATACCATATTTCCTCTTGCTATCTCCTCTCTAAAAAGAATCAGAGATTTGCAGGCTCTGTCGGTTTCACCCTCGTGCCTGGGATTTTCGCCTGGCATGGTTAAGGCTTTTCTGCATCCTAGACCAGGTTACGTTCCCAAGGTCCCTACTAATGTTGTTAGACCTACAGTTCTGCAGGCTTTCTGTCCTCCTCCATTTCAGTCGTCAGACCAGGAGAAACTTAATTTACTCTGCCCTGTTAGGGCGTTAGACGCTTATGTCCACAGAGCTGCCTTGTGGAGAAAATCAGAACAACTATTTGTGTGTTTTGGGCCACCATGAAAGGGTGTCCCGCGTCTAAACAAAGAATGAGCAAGTGGGTGGTCGAGGCTATCTCACTTGCTTATGAGTCGGCTGGTCAGCCTTCACCTTTAGCTGTACGAGCGCACTCTACTAGGAGTATGGCTGCTTCTAAAGCTCTATTGTCAGGAGTTTCCCTAAGTGATGTTTGTGATGCAGCTGGATGGTCTTCACCGCATACTTTCATTAAGTTCTATGATCTAGACTTAAGTTCTACCCCTGGGGCACAGGTGCTCTCATCCTCTGTGCGCTAGTTCTCACATGACGGTCACTTGGTCCTATGGCGACGTGGGTATTCGCGTTCCCACAGCGCTTGACGCAGCTCGAAGTTCCCTTTGATAAGGGAACGCCTCGGTTACGTATGTAACCCTAGTTCCCTGAGTAGGGAACGAGACGCTGCGTCGTTCTGCCATACTCCCAGCACTCCCGTTAGCGCTTCCTTCAGGCTTATCAGAAGCTGATGTGCTTGTGTTGCTGGGGTGCTTTATAGTTTCCTGGTCGATGATGTCACCCGCCTATGACGTTCCATCTCTCCATTGGGCTGATTCGATACGTGCTTCATGACGCACAACGCAGGGGCGTTCCCACAGCGCTTGACGCAGCGTCTCGTTCCCTACTCAGGGAACTAGGGTTACATACGTAACCGAGACGTTTTCTCTCAGCTTCTCCAGAAGAACATGAACACACACATGAACATGAACATGAACACACAGAAAACAAGTTTTCTGCTTGTTTTCTGGCTTACATTGAAGGAACTCGCTCCTGGTCTTGGGAACATCTGTGAAAATCAACCGATATGAAGAGTGTGATTACCATGTCAAGAGAAAATGATCCTGTATCCATTGCTAACACATGCAGAAATCCTCCAACACAGAAGATCTTTAGAAATGTCTCTGCTGTTTACAGAGCCCAAATCCTGACACAACCACTATTGAGGGTTTGATATTATTGACATGTCACCATATTTGATTTGGCTTCTGTAGACATGAACTGATCACAGATTTGATTTAAAAAGAAAAGGACTTACATTTCACTTTGTGCTCTCATTAAAGTCACAAATGATTTGCTCCTATCATCCGATCGTGGTTGTATCTCTCTATTAGTGTTACTTGATCTTAGTGCTGCATTTGATACTATCGACCACAACATTCTTTTAAATAGACTAGAAAACTATGTTGGCATTAGCGGAATTGCACTAGCATGGTTTAAATCATACTTATCTGACCGTTTTCAGTTTGTATCAGTAAATGAAGAGATGTCTTATCGATCACAAGTTCGGTATGGCGTACCACAAGGCTCAGTACTAGGACCGCTGCTCTTCACTCTGTACATGCTACCATTAGGAGATATCATTAGGAAATATGGAATTAGCTTTCACTGTTATGCTGATGATACTCAGCTGTATATTTCTTCAAAACCTAACGAAACTTACCAATTCACAAAATTAACGGAATGCATAGCTGATATAAAAAATTGGATGACCAGTAATTTCCTATTACTAAATTCTGAAAAAACAGAGATTCTAATCATTGGACAAAAAACTTCCTCACCTAATAACCTAGAATACTGTCTAACACTTGATGGCTGCTCTGTTAAGTCTTCGACGTCAGTTAGGAACCTGGGTGTGCTCTTTGATACCAATCTTTCATTTGAAAGTCACGTGTCTAGTATCTGTAAAACCGCATTTTTCCATCTTAAAAATATATCTAAATTACGTCATATGCTCTCACTGACAAATGCGGAACAATTAGTTCATGCTTTCATGACCTCAAGGCTAGATTATTGTAATGCTCTACTGGGTGGTTGCCCTGCACGCTTATTAAACAAACTACAGCTAGTTCAAAATGCAGCCGCTAGAGTTCTTACCAGAACCAGGAAGTATGACCATATTAGCCCGGTTCTGTCAACACTGCATTGGCTGCCTATTAAACATCGTATAAATTTTAAAATATTGCTGATTACTTACAAAGCACTAAATGGTTTAGCTCCCCAGTACTTGAGCGAGCTCTTAACGCATTATAGTCCTTCACGTCTATTGCGATCTCAAAATTCTGGCCAGTTGATAATACCTAGAATATCAAAATCGACTGCTGGCGGTAGATCCTTTTCCTATTTAGCACCAAAACTTTGGAACAATCTTCCTAACACGGTCCGGGAAGCAGATACAGTCTGTCAGTTTAAATCTAGACTAAAAACACATCTCTTTGGCTTAGCATACACATAACACATTATAGATTTCTATAATTCAATGTTAGGCTGCATAGATTAGATCAGCCGGAACCGGGAACACTTCCCATAATTCCTGATGTACTTTGTACATCATAAGAAGGATGGCGTCTACGCTAATATTAGTCTCTCTGTTTATCCCGAGGTTTACCGCAGACCGCCGGATCCAGGGCATATCCAGATCTGATGAAGGACCATCACATGGACACGACGACACGCATTATCATGGCTGTGAAGGCCCATGGACACCTCACCACTCATCTCCTCACCGGCCGGATGACCCAACCCAACCAGATGAACTGGATAATATCGTGAAAGTTCTGATCCCATCTGACTCCTGACATTATGCTGCCTAACTCATAATCATACACTGTTCATTCGTTGGCCAAAGGAGGACTGGCCCCCCGACTGAGCCTGGGTTCTCCCAAGGTTTTTTTCTCCATTCTGTCACCTGATGGAGTTTTGGTTCCTTGCCACTGTTGCCTTCGCCTTGTGGCTTGCTTAGTTGGGGACATTTAATTTTCAATTGAACAATACTATTACAACATTGTTTTCCTGTTATGTCTGTAAAGCTGCTTTGAAACAATTTGTATTGTAAAAAGCGCTATATAAATAAAGGTGACTTGACTTGACTTGACTTTGTTCATAATACAAAGTAATCATATCACTTCATCTTTGATTAAACCTCAACCTCCTTATTAGTCTTTTTCAAAGAGACATCAATTGATCAATAAATGTCACATGCTCAATCATTTAATTAGCCTATATTATAATTCTACTGCTATTATGATGATTTCTGTGAATACACAGAAGCCACACTTTAGTTGAATCATGAAACTGCATCCTTGATCTTAAGGCAAGGCAAGGCACTTTTATTTATAAAGCACGTTTAAAACAGCCACTGCTGACCAAAGTGCTGTACAGTCAGTTAAAAAAAAAATATAAAATACATAAATACACCAACCAACACAAACACAACATAAGCCCATCATAAAGCGCATCATAAAATTACATTTGACCGAATGCCAAAGAGAAGAAATAAGTCTTTAGTAAAGATTTAAAACTATCAACAGTGGGAGATAGCCTTAGATGATCCGGCAAATCATTCCACAAACGTGGAGCAGCGACAGAAAAGACATGATTCCCTTTTAGTTTCAGTCTTGATCGTGGCATAGTAAGCATCAACTTGTTCGAGGACCTTAAATGTCTAGAACATTTCCTGTGGAGAAGGTCCATAATGTATTGAGGCACCTGACCATTTAACCCCTTAAACACGTATAATAATATCTTGAACTTGACACGGTATTCGACCGGCAACCAGTGAAGCGAACCAAGAACAGGCGAAATATGTTCCCTCTTTCGAGTACCAGTAAGAAGCCTGGCGGCAGCGTTTTGTACCATTTGTAAGGATAAGGAAGACTTAGCCACCCCCAGGTACAGCAAGTTACAATAATCCAGCCTAGATGTAACAAAGGCATGGATCACTAAATCTCTAAATCTTTTACTGTTAAAAATGCCTTTAATTTCGCAATAGATCTCAAATGATAAAAGCTACTCTTCACCACTGAGTTAATTTGTTTGTCAAATTTAAAGGGATACTTAACCTCTGGGAAGATGAATGTGTATTTAATATAGGTCATTTATATAGTAGAAATGTGAAATTATTTTTGAAATTGAAGCATTCTAGACTGAGAAAAGGCAGAAAATGTATTTTTTACTCATGTGGCTGAAAGACAACAACTCCCAGAATGCCCTTGCTTTGCTGCTTACGAGGCCACTCCCAAACCACGCCTACCGGTTACAGACGGCAGAATCCGAAAAATGGATACAAATATGCTTGCTTTGATACATCGTGAGTTATTTTATAAATTTCCATCGAAATGGTGCTGAATTGCGTTGTACCGGGATGTACTAGCCTAATGTATATAACACAACTTACACTTTCACATTAAAAATATGATGCAAGGCATGACCATGTCAACAGAGTAACGTTAGCTTAGTAGCTCTGCATATGAACTGTTTTCCTCCTATTGAAATCACTATTTCTCTAAGCTAATACATTCTCTAGGCTTATACAAACTCTAGTAACACTAAAGGTTTATACAAATAACCACAAACAATCTGAGTTATCACTTTTAATTTAAAAAATTATTAATATTAACACTTTTACACAAAGTTCTGTGGATTCAGCGATCACCTCCAGAAGAAAATGGCATCGCTGAGATTCGTGACAGCAATATAATAGGACTCTATACCTGTTTCCATCGGCGCACAGCGAGAGCACTGACACCGCCAGTCCGGCCCAGCTCGAGTCTGGCCGGGCTCACGTCTCGCTCTGGCCGCGGGCTCGCGTCTCGCTCCGACCGCGGGCTCGCGTCTCGCTCCGGCCGCGGGCTGAGGTCTCGGCCGCGGTCGCTCGGCCGCCTCAGGTCGCCGCGAGCATCAGATTCTCGCAACAGATCTTCGAAATCCCCTTCTGCCATTTCAACTTCAAAACTATCTTCCGCCGTCGTGATTAGCCTACTATACAAACTTTTTACACAGACCAAGAGGCAAGAGCCTGTTAGCATAGCTTCTACAGAAAGATGGCGGACACTCTCTTTACAGTCTGTGAGTGAGATCCCGCCCCATATGGGCGTGGTGAAAACATGCGGAACACTGGCTGTAGTCTTTAGGCTCTGTCACAAAAATCCTCCGATGACGCAAAATGACGATTTTTGCGTCATCGGAGGATTTTTTCCAGACTAAAAATTAATTTTTCTCTCATATCAGGGGGATATGAGGGGGGGAAGCACGGTAATTCGAAAATACTACTGGTTTTCTACTAATACAAAGCTTAATGCTAAATCCTGAAGTAACCCTTTAAGGCCGTTATCAAAAATCACCCCCAAGTTCTTATTATGAGCACGAGAGTTCCCTCTTAAAGGACCCAGTTGTTTTTCAATCTGTATAGTAGAAGCTGGTGAGCCAAAAACTACAATTTCGGTTTTAGAATCATTCAGTGTTAAAAAATTAGCTGCCAGCCAGCCTCTTACCTCCTCAAGACAGTTCAACAAAGACTTTATATCATAATTGTCCTCATTTTTCAAAGGGAGATACACCTGTGTATCATCTGCATAAAAGTGATATGGAATATTGTGCTTTTGAAAAATTGAGCCTAAAGGGAGCAAATAGGACGAAAACAACAGCGGGCCCAAAATAGACCCCTGAGGAACACCACAAGTTAATGGTGCAGAGGAGGAAGACAAATTCCCAACCTCCACAGAAAATGTTCTATCAGAAAGATACGATTTAAGCCAATTCAATGTGGTACCTTGAATTCCTACACAGTTATTCAACCGTTCCAGCAAGATAGTATCAATGGTAGTCAATGGTATCAAATGCAGCACTGAGGTCCACAAGGAACAAAATTGCACAGTTAACCTCTTAACCTTCGCCAGAGCGAGGGCGCTCTGAGCGTTTTTTTTTTTTTAAATCGTTCAAAGTTACTATCAGATTCAATGTTAATACCTTGACAAACTATACATCATTAAAAAGATATAAGACTGAAGGTTTAGTATTTGACCACTTTTGTATTCTGAGAATCTTATAGTGACAGTTATGTCTTAATTTGTGTCTGGAGTTATATAATCAAAAAATGAGTCGATACCTTTGATATGAATTATGAGCGTCAGCCGCTTCCATTCAGAAAAAAACTCCAGTGAGATCGTCATGACAGAGCTTGACAAAACAACGTCCATCAGGGCTTTTAGCTCAAAAGTGTACAGATTTGGAAAAATATTGATAGATTCTCATAGGTTTACATCAGATTTATATAGACAGGAATCATATTTATTGAATATCTACCCAAATGCGTCGATTTAATCATTATGAGCGCTGGAGACTCTGATGTACTGTGTTTTCAATACATACTGGCAGCCTGAGGGCGCCCTGTGCACATATGGACTCCAAATATGGAACACGAAGAAGAATCATATCATGTGACATTTCAGGAAGTCCATCACGACGTAAACACTAACAGAGATCGCTGTAACATGCAGATAAAGATGTTTTGAAGACAATAAACATGATTGCAATGATATTTGGTTTACCTGTGTTCTTCGAGCCATGTCAGGTATATTTCATAATAATAGATTATATTTATAATGTAATGCTAATCGATATAGACTTTATCATTGTGAAGAATACTATAAAATACTATATTTTCTGTCCGATTTTTTTATCTGAAGCCAAATCAGAGCACAGAAGGTTATTTAAAACACTCGACTTGTGCTATAAAGTAAGTTTTAGAGCACAAACATGGTTTTAATCTCATAAATTGTCGTGTATTGATGGTGTGCTAAGCTAACATGCTAGCTAGCCCTTGGTGCACCTGCTACCTAAATTTTATATTTATGAATATTTCTAAATAGGACTGCTTGCTGAAATGTTTCTTTTTTCAAGAAGGTAATTTTATATAGTTTCAAATGTAAGGTGAGAACTTTGAGAACTTTCCCTAAAAGAGATTAAGGGGTTGAAACAGTGTGAATAGCCAGTCGTTAGTAATTATAATGCAGACAAAAGAAAGCATATTTAGAGCAATAACCAGAGGCTGGAGAGGTGTGAATGTGTGCAGGGGAGACTGACACTGAATGGAGATCGTTTAGACCAAAACACAATAGAGAAAATAGACTGAATAGATGCTTAGAAGATGACAATAAACATCAGTTTGCTTTTTAGAGTCTAATCAAAATAAAGTCGTTTGACATGATCTTGAAAAACATTTAACTAAATAAAGAGTTTTAGACATATCATCTTCAGATTTTAAATATAACATGGTCAGACATGTGGCTTTAGCTGCAGTGCATTTCTAGATTGCTACAGGGCCAACTTCAATTTTATTTTCATGAAAATATTTCATAAAAATAAATTTCTAATAACTTGACAAAACTTTGAAGCTATTTATAACATTTATTTTTCATTATGACAATAATTATTTCTACATTTGCAATAAACTGCCAGGTGTCAGCTTTCAAATGAGATCATACTTGTGCTTTTAGAACAAATGGTTCATGAACTGTATCTGTTTCAGTTTGGGTATGCCATTTCTGGGGATTTTTCAAAATTGGGGGTGAAGCTTAACAGGTTAAATCCACAGCAAGCAATAGATCATTCAAGACCTTCAACAAGGCTGACTCTGTACTGTGATATTTTCTAAAATCAGACTGGAATTTGTCTAATAAGTTATTCCTACTTAAAAATACCGTCAATTGATGGAAAACAGCCTTTTCCATTACTTTTGATAAAAATGATCATTTTGAAATTGGACGATAGTTATCCAAACTATAAGGATCAGAACTGGCTCTTTTACGGAGAGGGTTCACTACTGCATGTTTCATGATTGCTGGGACGGTACCTTGAGAAAGGCTGCTGTTTATAATAGTTAAAACAAAAGGTTCAACTACACATAGGAATTCCCTAAAAGACGAGGAGGCATCACATCCAAGGAACAAGAGGAAAGCTTCATTTTATTGATAAGCTCAACAAGAAAAGTAGAAGAAATAGGCTCAAACTCAGTTAAACAGGCTGAAGATGGCTCGTTAACAGGTGTATTCAAATCTAATTTGGGGAAGCAAGAGCGAATAATACTAATTTTATCCACAAAATTTTTTAGAAACGCATCGCAGATTTCAGGTGTCGCATCAGGATATGAAAGTGAATTTGGGTTTAGTACATTATGTATTGTACTAAACAGAATCTTTGGACTATGAGCATGCTCTGCTATCAGGTTGGAAAAATATTTTTCCCTAGCAGCCTTAACAGAGTGTTGGTAGCTCACCATTTGATGTTTCATAATTCCATAAGATACTTGGAGCTTATCTTTCTTCCACTTTCTTTCAGCTTTCCTCCATTCCTGTCTAGAGGCACGAGTATCCTTGTTAAGCCAAGGTTGCGACCTCAACTTCAGTTTCTTGATTTTAAATGGAGCAACCACATCCAAAATATTACCAAACAGAGTGTTAAAATAATTAAGTTGGTCATTAATAGACATGTCTGAAAATGAGGACACAGTAAGGCAAGTTTCACCGTTTCCCAAGGCCAAGGATTAGTAACCACACTCCGGGGGAGCCGACGCCTAAGGCAACAATCAGGCAGGACAACAGGTAATAAAAAAAACTCTTATTTTTATTAATTAATAACACTTAAAACAGCAACGGAAGGACTCCGGGTTACTTTACTTCCCTCCAGGATATCCCAGCTCGTCGAAGGGCAGCAGTTCAAACGCAGCGGTCAGTAAACTCACTTCAGAAGAATGATGATTCACAGGATCTCTCAGTTCACAGAATGACAGCAGATTGAACACAGTAGTCAGTAGACTCACTTCAGAAGAATGATGATTCACAGGATCTCTCAGCTCACAGAATGACAGCAGTCACTAGACTCACTTCAGAAGGATGATGATTCACAGGATCTCTCAGTTCACAGAATGACAGCAGTCAGTAGACTCACTTCAGAAGGATGATGATTCACAGGATCTCTCAGTTCACAGAATGACAGCAGTCAGTAGACTCACTTCAGAAGGATGATGATTCACAGGATCTCTCAGTTCACAGAATGATTCGGAACCTGGACACAACTTTACAATCGACAGATCAAATTGAACTCTGGATGTCCCACTGGTTAGGCTTCCCCGAGCAAAGATTATAGAGTGAGGGTAATGATTAGGTCTCCCACACTCGTGCATGCATCAATACTATAACTCTTTACACGTGCTCACTTCACACTTTCAACCACTGCAATGCCACATCACCTCTCGTGAACAACAGGCCTTCACTCCAGCTTTGTGGGGTCCGACAATCCACAGATGGCTTTTTACATGGGGGTATCAGGTTTCAAGGACGATCTTATAAAGCCCAGTTCCTCCTTTGGATCTCTGGGATTCACAACGAGAGAAAACACACACTGCCAGCGCGAGTCAGTATTCAGAATGTTCTTGGTAAGTCTCCATAACATCACTCTTTCGTAGGTCGATGAAAGGTGTACTTAACTTCTCTCCTTGATAACAGCACGGAACTTCAGCGCTGCCCTCAATCGCTCTGTCCTCTCTGTCTCAAAGGTCTGTCACTCGCCCGTCTTCAATGTGTAAACATCCCCACACTTGTATCCGCTGCGGTTGCTGCTTTCTGCTGTCTGCTGACAAGAACACCAAGGGGAAGCCACGGGGAGCCCAACATGAAAGAAAGAAACCCAAGCACCAAGACTCCACCACCTATGTCTTCAAACTTCTCCTTATATCTGCCTCTTCCCGCATGTGCTCGCCAATAACGGCCTGATTAGTGTCCACAGCTGGCGCTCGTCAACGCCGCGTCCATGAAAGGTCACCGGAACCGGCCCGGTGTTACACCGGAAGTCGCTCCCCCTGTGCAACAAATCCCGGCCTTAAGGTTCCTATTTTCTCACCCGGTGACACCAGCATCCCTAACAAATGCATCTTCAAATTGTTTAGATGTAGCAGAATTAACAGACCGGATCTGACAATCACAGGACTTGACATTGAGCTTTGGAGTATTGAGTACAGCGTTAAACAATACTGGCTTATGATCTGATATACGTAATTCATCAATCTCTATATTACTGACAGAAAGACCTTTTGAAATCACCAGATCAAGAGTATGGCCTTGATTATTAGTAAGACCTTTTGAAATCACCAGTTCAAGAGTATGGCCTTGATTATTAGTAGCTTCTGTGATGGACAGAGTGAGATTAAAGGAGTCAATGATTTGAAGAAATTCCTTAACCAAAGGATGAGAGGGACAACAGACATGTATGTTAAAATCGCCTAAAATTAATAGCTTGTCAAAATACAGGTTAAAAAATCGTCTCTGGTTACGTATGTAACCCTAGTTCCCTGAAGGGAACGAGACGCTGCGTGACAACGCATTGGGAACGCCCCTGCGTGAGTACGTCATGAAGCACGTATGGAAACAGTCCAATGGCGAGACGGAACGTCATAGGCGGGTGACGTCATCGACCAGGAAACTATAAAGTCACCCCAAACACAAACGCGTCAGCTTCTGATAAGACTGAAGCAAGTGCTCTCGGGCATGCTGGGAGTATGGCACAGACACGCAGCGTCTCGTTCCCTTCAGGGAACTAGGGTTACATACATAACCAGAGACGTTCCCTATCAGGGAACTCGAGCTGCGTGACAACGCATTGGGAACGCTAATACCAACGCCGCCATGCGAGCAAGTGTCCGTCGTGTGAAGTCAGAGCGCACATTCGGACGAAAGCACCTGCGCCCCTGGAGTGGAGCTAAAGTCAAGATGATAAAACTTGACGAATGTGTGCGGTGAGGACCATCCTGCCGCATCACAAACGTCTTGGACAGAGACTCCTGACAGAATGGCCTTAGAGGCAGCCATACTCCTGGTTGGATGAGCCCGGACAGCCAAAAGAGAAGGCTGACCGGAGGACTCGTAGGCAAGTGAGATGGCCTCGACCACCCACTTGCTCAACCTCTGCTTAGATACTGGACAGCCCTTCTTAGGGGGTCCAAAGCAAACGAATAGTTGTTCACTCTTCCTCCACAGGGCAGTTCTATGGACGTAAGCATCTAGAGCCCTAACAGGACAGAGCAGATTTAGTTTCTCTTGGTCCAACGTCAGAAATGGAGGAGGACTGAAAGCTTGCAGTACAATAGGCCTGACCACTTTGGTTGGGACCTTGGGAACATATCCCGATCTAGGGAGGAGGAAAGCCTTCACCATGCCGGGAGCAAGTTCCAAGCACGAGG
Organism: Chrosomus eos; assembly: GCA_036326025.1. Taxonomy (NCBI): domain Eukaryota; kingdom Metazoa; phylum Chordata; class Actinopteri; order Cypriniformes; family Leuciscidae; genus Chrosomus; species Chrosomus eos. Next base: position 33,941,721 of record CM070822.1, read on the forward strand.
GTGAAACCGACAGAGCTTGAATATCTCCTATTCTTTTTAATGAAGATATAGCAAGAAGAAATACAGTCTTTAAAGTGAGGAATTTCTCAGAAACTTCTTCGATGGGCTCAAAAGGTGCTATAGAGAAACACTTCTAGAACAACCGCCAGGTCCCAGGTCGTCAACCTTGTGCGAACTGCTGGCCTCAGCCTCAGAGTGCCACGAAGGAAACGGGTTCCAAGTCTCCCGAGAGAGGCTCCACTCAAAGGGATGTGGTAAGCAGGTAAGGCCGCCACGTACACCTTCAGTGTGGAGTGGGATAACCCTGTGGAGAAACGCTCCTGAAGGAATTCCAGCACTGCACCCACCGGGCAGTTAACTGGGTCCAACTGGTGTTTTCCACACCAAGAGGTGAAAATTTTCCACCTCAAGGCACATAATTTCCTAGTGGCCGGAGCTCTGGAGTGGAGGATGGTCTCCACGACCTCAGTCGAGAGACCAGATTCTATGAGCTGGGCCCCCTCAGAGGCCAGGCCCACAACCTCCATAGATCTGGGCGGGGGTGAAGTATCGACCCACTCGCCTGAGAGAGAAGGTCCCTCCTGATCGGAATCTCCAGGGGAGAGCCGTCGAGGAGAGAAATTAGGTCCGCAAACCAAACTCGGGCCGGCCAGTACGGGGCTACCAACAGTAGACTGACCCCGTCCCGGCGAACCCTGTCCAGAACTCCTGGGAGCAGAGCAATCGGGGGAAATGCGTACAGGCGTGACCTCGGCCACTCCTGTACCATAGCGTCCAACCCCAGCGGGGCTGGAGGACATAGGGAAAACCACAGATGACAGTGTGATGTTTCCCTGGATGCAAATAGGTCTACCTCGGCACGACCGAAATGTTTCCAAAGGAGCTCCACCCCCTCGGGATGCAGTCTCTACTCCCCGGGCCTCGGCCCCTGCCTCGACAGGATGTCTGCCCCCTGATTCAGATACCCCGAGATATAAATCGCCCTCAATGAAAGAAGCTTCCCCTGGGACCATAGAAGGATCTGGCGAGCCAGCTTGTGCCCTGATGGTTTATATAAGAGACCACCGATGTGTTGTCTGACCGGACAAGAACATAGTGACCTCTCAGGTCTGGGAGGAAGTGTCTCAGAGCCTGAAACACCGCCATCATTTCTAGGCAATTTATGTGCCAATGAAGATGATGGTCCCGCCACAGACCCTGGGCAGAGCGACCACTCATGATCGCCCCCCCAGCCTATGAGAGAGGCGTCCGTCGTTAGCGTTACACGACGACATGGAGCCCCCAAGACAGGTCCTAAGGACAGGAACCAAGGTTCTTTCCACATAGCTAGGGCACGGAGACACCGTCGCGTGACCCTGATGTTGCGGAGCGGGTTTCCCCTCGGGGAGAACCCCTTGGCCCTGAGCCACCACTGCAGCGGTCTCATGTACAGCAGGCCGCAAGGTATAACGTTGGACGCTGCTGCCATCAGACCCAGAATTCTCTGATATTCCTTTACAGTAAGTGACTGGCCTAGCTTTGCCTGTTTGACGGCTAAGAGAATCGAAGCTATACAAGCAGGAGACAGACGTGCCTGCATCGTCGTCGAATCCCAAACCACACCCAGAAAGGTGGTTCCCTGTAATGGAGAAAGCACACTCTTCTTGGTGTTGAGCCTCAACCCCAGCTTTTTGATGTGGGCGAGCACGACATCTCGATGCCGAATCACCAGATGCTCCGATTGAGCCAGAATCAACCAATTGTCGATATAGTTTAAAATGCGGATGCCCTGGAGTCGCAGCGGAGCCAGAGCTGCATCCATACATTTCGTAAAAGTTCGGGGAGACAGTGCTAGGCCGAATGGAAGAACCCGATATTGGTACGCTTCGCCCCCGAAAGCGAACCTCAGTAACTTCCTGTGCTGTGGAAGGATGGAAATGTGGAAGTATGCGTCCTTTAGGTCTATCGTGACAAACCAGTCCTTGGACCTGATCTGTGACACGATTTGCTTGAGAGTAAGCATTTTGAATTTGAGCTTCCCTACAGAGCGATTTAAAAGGCGCAGATCTTAAATTGGACGCAATCCCCCATCCTTTTTTGGAACGATGAAATATCGGCTGTAATAACCCAACTCTCAGTTTTCACCTCCTGTTCCATAACCAGAGCCTGCTCGGGGCTCACCACTGTGGGCAGAACCCCCTGAAGCGAGGCGGGCGTGATCTCACCTGAATCGCGTACCCGTGCTCGATAGTCTGCAGGACCCACTGAGATATATTTGGAAGGCTTTTCCACTCCGCCAAAAATTCTACTAAGGGTACCAGTCTCTCGAGACTGGCCTCTGGAATATTTTGAGTGGCAGACACAGTGCCCTGAAACGGCGCACCGGCAGGGAACAACTGGTCTAACCGTTCTACACCGCTCCTCGGAGCGAGCGAGCGTCCCTCGGGAAAGCGCTCGCTGGGACCGTCTACGCCCCGGCACGCAGGCGGGGTTGGCAGAACGGGCCCCTGAGGGCACCGAAAGGGAACGGGCGCCGTAAACTGCGGCGAACACCTTTCCCTCTCGGTGGGGACCACCCTCAGTACCCTGACGTGTATGGCGTCAGGGCTTCTTCGACGAAGCCTTCCTGGCGACAATAACCGTCCTCAGATCGGCCTTGCCCCTGGAGGACCTCGTCTGAGAGCACCGCGAGACGCGACACTTTGCTTTTGTTGCGCCCTGTTTGAGGAGCTACTCGACGGCTCGAGAAATTTCTGGAGCGCCGCCGCCTGCTTTTAGTCTTCCTGAAACCTCTCGATGACCGAATTTACTGAGTCACCGAAGAGGCCAGCAGTAGAAAGCGGGGCGTCCAGCAGAAAAGATTTTTCTTTATCTTTCATCTCTGACAGGTTTAACCATAGATGCCTCTCCGTAGACACCATAGCTGCCATAGAGTGGCCGACTGATCTGGCCGTCTCTTTGGTGGCACGGAGAGAAAGATCAGCTGTCTGACGTAGTTCGCGGATCACATCAGCACCAATTTCATCCCCCTCACTAATGTCTCTAAACAGGTCCGCCTGATATGCTTGTAAGATAGACATAGTATGCAAGCACGCTGCCGCTTGACCTGCCGCCGAGTAAGCTTTACCCACCAAAGCCGAAGTATTTCTTAATGGCTTGGTGGGCAACGGCGGTGTCTTAAAAGACGAAGCTGTAGCTGGAGAAAGATGGCTCGCTAAAATCTCCTCAGCCTTAGGCATCGCCCATAACCACAACTCTTAGCACCAGAAATATTAGAATTAGAGGTGGGCATAGATTAATTTTTTTAATCTAGATTAATCTAGATTAATTTTAAAATTAATCTAGATTAATCTAGATTAAAATGGCTCATTTGAATTCTCCCGAAGGCATTTATAATATGTGTGCTACCCAAATAATGACTAAAAGTAAGTCTTTGAGAATAGTTCACCTCGCATAGGGATGTGCATTTCTGCCAAAAATGCCATTTGACAATCGAGGAGCAAAAGTCGAATATCGTTAAAAAAAAAACAAAAAAAAAAACGCAATGACAGAAAGGGAGGCCAATTTCATCTTTAGCGATTTGTCATCAAACTGTTTATTAATTGAACAAGTAACATGTTCTCTTCGGGGTTTTTTAACATAGTAATTGGAAGAAAAAAAAACAATGCGCACAACAGTCTGTTTTTGCATCGCCAATGCTCGTTAGATCAAAAAATAATGTCATCATATGTCATAATGATTTTATGTAAACCTGCCTTGTTACTGCAATAGCCTCCTTTTTAAACAAATTAGTTTCAATCAATGTAAACTATTCGTGTGATTATGCCACTGCGCAATACACACACATTACCGCAGGATGGCGGGTGTTCATTTCATAAACTGTGGACAATGGTAGCTTATTTAAACCTGTTAACCAGTGCACCGACGCCCTGAAGCGTTTTTTTTGTAGCCTATAAATTAATGTAACTGTTATGTCCAAAAACCGGATAATGTCATAATTTTTAGTAGTGCTATCGTGGCGTAATAATCTGTTTGGTTGTAAAATGTATTACCTGAATGAAATGAACTCGAATCGTCCTGTGGAATCATTCATTCACGGACAGTTTACGAAGATGTTCAACTAATAAAGATCTTCATCGCTGGCAAAGATATGATGCATTTGCAGATTTGCTTTCACTAGACTAAACTGTAGATCCACGGCCACTTCATCCAACGCTCTTGATGTTCTTAAATCTTCCTGTTACTTACGACTCCTCGAGTGTGAATTGAAAGCGCTTCTGAGTTCAGACGATTCAGTGCGTGAGGAACTGAACAGATCAACTGATTCGCGAACCGTTTTAACAGATCTGACAACTTGTTTGATGAAAGCTGCGTCCCAATGTGCATACTATGCCCTAAATAGTATTGAAAATTACTAATGTCACATACTATTTAGGATGGATAGTATGCACATTGGGACGCAGCTGAAGTCTTTGAACAGAATCGACTCAAAAGAGTGATTCATTTGTAAATGAGCATCGCTCATGCCCATACAAAGGATACAGCGCACTTGGAATGAACTCATTTAACAACGTATTGCATTAACATAAAGTAACGAGAGGAACGTCGCCCAACATAACAAAGTAAAAGTACACCTTGTGTCCCTGACAGGAAAATACCCTGCTGCGCGATCTGTGACAGTAGGCGCGGCGTCAAGTATGTATGTCATACTACACACTAGAATTGCGCGAAAATAACGATATTCGAAAATGCTATTTATGATCCCAACCCAACTTAGATTAACGGCGATATTTTTTTTATCGCGCGATAAGAGTCTCACGTTAACGCAGCACGTTAACGCCGATAACGGCCCAGCACTAATTAGAATATATAGATGTTTGATGATTAAATATTCTGGCTGACACTGGTCTATTCCATGATCTGGACACCTCAGTGTGGAGATCAGGAAAGAAAGGAAGACACCGGCGTGGAGGTGCAGTCCCAGAAGGCAGAAATCTCTCATCTAATTTACTTCTTAAACGGGACTCCTGTCTTTCAACTGGCCACTCAATGCTTAATTTTTCTACAGCACAAGTGAGCACCTCTATAAGCTCTATAACTCTATAACTAGCGGACGTGATGAGTCCCCAGTCTCTGCTGTATCAATGCTTTCAACATCCAATTCCTTAGAACTGGATAGTTGAAATGTTGGTGCCTCAGCCTGGGGGGAAGAAACCGCAGCGCGTGCTTCCACACCCAGATCTGAGGCACTGGATCTACCAGGTAAGGGCTGAGATAGGGCAGAGCCCGTCTCAATCCCCGCTGATAGATCCATCTGCGAACCCCACGATCGATGCCTCCGCTGTGCCTCGGCAACAGCGGGACCCGAGCCGCGGGGCGCGCGCACCGAGCCACTCTCCTCGAAGAGGGCTCGGCGGGAGCGGAGCGTTTTCATTGACATACGCTCGCAGTGCTCACAACCGGCTCCCTCGAGAGCCGACTGAGCATGCTGCACTCCCATACAAGCAACACACAGATCGTACGTGTCCCCACCCGTAATATAACGTGGGCAGGGATGCATACACTTTCTGAACTGCTGTTCACTCGCCATTTATATATATATATATATATTTATAGTTTTTTTATATGTGAAAACTCCTGCCTAGCAATACTAAGGACAGACAAAAACACTTTAGGACACAGACTGATATATTTCACACACAGAGCGCTTGCTGAAGACTCAGAAGCTGATGCGTTTGTGTTTGGGGTGCCTTTATAGTTTCCTGGTCGATGACGTCACCCGCCTATGACGTTCCGTCTCGCCATTGGACTGTTTCCATACGTGCTTCATGACGTACTCACGCAGGGGAGTTCCCAATGCGTTGTCACGCAGCTCGAGTTCCCTGATAGGGAACTGAAAATTCCTGCAGAAACATCTTATTGTAATAGGGAGGTCGATAAATCAAGGCACAGAGAAGGGCATCCTCTTTACTAATCTTAAGTACTTGAACTTCAAAACTACTAAAAGTGTCCATTGATAATAAACAACACTTGAAAGTATTTTTTATATCAACACTTAAGGACGCTGCTTTGATATGTGTGGCGGTAAACCCTGCGTCGATGGGATTTTACACAGCTTTCTGGGACAGTCTGGGCCTCTACTTTTTTATATGATAAAGCCGCTGTTGAGAGATGGGCCCTTTCCAGAGATGTGAATATTGCAGTTATTTAGCTTTTGCTCAAAAAGGACAAGGACCCTAACGTTTGTTCAAGTTATCGGCCTTTGTCCCTCTAAATGCTGATCTGAACATTTGCGCTATATTGCTTGTGCGACGGCTTCAGCCAGTCATGACTAAGCTTGTCAACTGTGAACCAGGACCGGCTTCCTTACAACTAGATTAGCATCTGATAGAGTTAGAAGATTAGTGTGACTGACCACTGACTATTTTTAATATATTATTTTATTTGTATTATTATTATTTCATTTGTTTTACTTAGTGTTGTAATAGTTGTTTGACTTCATTTTTGTATGTTAAAATGATATCAAAACAAAAATAAAAAATTGATCATAAAAAAATGTATCATTTATGTTTGGTTTTAAACGCTGATATCACAAAAACATATCTCTTAAATTCTTAAAAAAACGTCTCGGTTACGTATGTAACCCTCGTTCCCTGAGTGAGGGAACGGAGACGTTCCATCAGATGACGACGAATGGGGTTTTGCATAGAAAGCCTAATAACTTCGAGTATACAAAACGAGCCAATGGCAAAGAAATGCCATGGGTCTGCGGAATTTGCATGACGTAACTCCGCCCCACCTCGTGGGTATATAAGGAGGAAGTCCTGCAGCAAGCAGATATGTTTCTTCGCTGAGGAGCCAAGACTGAGCTCAGGCGATCCCCGCGGTATATAGCGGAAGTGGCAAGAAGACGGAACGTCTCCGTTCCCTCACTCAGGGAACGAGGGTTACATACGTAACCGAGACGTTCCCTTTCGTTCGTCACTCCGAGTTCCGTCGGATGACGACGAATGGGGTTACCAGTCTAATCACGCCACCTTCACAGCTGTCTTCCAGTGCCCTGCGTAAATCTGAGATCCCTGTCATACTGGACAAGTGGGACTCCTATTTAACACAGGAATACCAAGGTACACTGGGGAGCATATCCCAGGATATAGAGGAGTATGCAGGATATACCCAGCCCAACGGGGGGGGGGGGGGGGGGGGGGGGGGGGGGGGGGGGGAATTTAGAATACACATATGACCCGAAGGAAGCATATGGGGAATACACTGGGGTATCCAGCCGCAGGTGGAAAAGTTTTAAACCCCAGGGAGTGGCAAGGTGGCTTGCCAAGGGAAGACACATGCTCAGAGAGGCTTACAGTGGGAATACACATGTGGGGGTAGCTCCGTAGAGGGACCATGCACACGGGAGGCACCTAGCCGACGCACAGGTACAAAGACACTGGGTCGACGTCAGGAGTGCAGGAGGAACTCAGGGCTTTCGGAGAAGCTCACCTGAGGAAAATATCGCACGTATCCAGTCCGTGGAGTGGAATGGCGAGCAAGCGAAGACACCTGAGCGGGTCCTAATGCCGGCTGGTTGAAGCGAGCACACGAGAGGACACAGGCTCCATTCGGAGAGTATAGAATCTGGCGAATGTGTTGGGTGTCGCCCAGCCTGCAGCTCTGCAGATGTCTGTTAGCGAGGCGCCATGCGCTAACGCCCAAGAGGATGCCACACTCCGGGTGGAGTGGGCCGTCACACCAAGGGGGCACGGTCGGCCTTGCTGCTGTTAAGCCAAAGCAATGGTGTCCACTATCCAGTGAGACAACCTCTGCTTGGAGAGAGCTCTTCCCTTCAGCTTCCCACCATAACAGACAAAGAGCTGGTCTGAGGTCCTGAAACACTGCGTCCTGTCTACATAGGTGCGGAGAGCACGTACTGGACAGAGCAGTGCCAAGGCTGGGTCTGCCTCCTCCGGGGGCAGCGCTTGCAGGTTCACCACCTGGTCCCGAAAGGGAGTGGTAGGAACCTTGGGCACATATCCAGGCCGGGGTCTCAGGATCACGTGAGAGTAAGCCTGCCCGAATTCCAGGCACGCTTCGTCAACGGAGAATGCGTGCAGGTCCCCTACCCTCTTAATAGAGGCCAATGCAACCAGGAGCACTGTCTTCATTGACAGGAGCTTGAGCTCCACTGTTTGCAAAGGCTCAAAGGGAGCATGCTGCAGGGCAGTTAAGACCACTGCGAGGTCCCAGGAGGGAACAAGAGGAGGGCGAGGAGGATGTAATCTCCTGGCTCCTCTAAGGAACCTGATGACCAGGTCATGCTTTCCCACAGACTTACCTTCTATGAAGTCATGTGTGAGGCGATAGCGGCAACATAGACTTTCAGGGTGGAGGGAGACAGCCTTCGCTCCAACCCATCTTGAAGGAAGGAAAGCACGACGCTGATCGGGCATTTCCGGGGGTCTTCTCGGTGAGAAGAGCACCAGCTGACGAAGAGGTTCCACTTCAACGCATAGAGGTGTCTCGTGGACGACGCTCTAGCGGAAGTGATGGTAGCCACCACCGGAGGTGGTAGGGTACTCAAACCTTCCTGGTCCCGTCCAGGAGCCAGACGTGGAGGCTCCAAAGATCGGGACAAGGGTTGCCCCGTCCCTGAGAAAGAAGGTCTTTCCTCAGAGGTATGGGCCAAGGAGGTGCTGTCGCGAGGAGTATGAGTTCGGAGAACCAGGTCCTGGTGGGCCAGTAGGGCGCAACCAGAAGGACCTGCTCCTCGTCCTCCTTGACCTTGCGCAGGAGATGCGCAAGAAGGCTCACTGGGGGAAACGCATACTTGCGGCCCCGCGGCCAGCTGTGCGCCAGTGCATCCGTGCCGAGCGTGCCCTCGGTCAGGGAATAATACAGGGCGCAATGGGTCGAGTTGTGGGAGGCAAACAGATCTCTGTGCGTCGCCGAACTGGTCCCAAATCAGCTGAACCGTCTGGGGATGGAGTCACCATTCGCCAGGGAGGGGCTGAAGCCGTGACAGCTCGTCGGCTGCACAGTTCAGGGCTCCGGGAATGTAAATAGCACGAAGGGACCTCAGATGCTTCTGACTCCATAAGAGGAGGTGGCGAGCGAGTTGCGACATACGGCGCGAGCGTAGACCACCTTGATGGTTGATGTACGCTACTGTGGTGGTATTGTCTGATCGAGACCAGTACGTGTTGACCCCTGAGCAGCGCTCGAAAGCGGTGCAGAGCAAGGCGTACGGCCAGCAACTCGAGGCAATTGACATGCCATAGGCGCTGGGGTCCTGTCCAGGAGCCCGCGGCAGCATGACCATTGCACATGGCACCCCAGCCCGTGGCGGAGGCATCTGTCGAAACGACAACATGCCTCGTAGCCTGTTCTAGGGGGACACCGGCCCTGAGAAAACTGAGGCTCGACCACGGGGTGAAGGTCTGACGGCAGCTCAAAGTAACTGGTACTCGGAGCGTGCCCTGTTGCCATGCCCACCTCGGTACTCGGTCGCGAAGCCAAAGCTGAAGCGGTCTCATATGAAGCAATCCGAGCGGCGTCGCCGCGGCTGCAGATGCCATATGCCCCAGGAGCCTCTGAAAAAATTTCAGTGGAACCGCACTCTTGTCCTGGAACTGTCTCAGACAGACTCGCTCGTAAGCTGCGTGGACATGGCGACCGAGTCGATGTCCATACCGAGAAAAGAGATCCTCTGCACTGGGCAAAGTTTGCTCTTTTCCCAGTTGACCCGAAGGCCCAGACGGGCTAGGTGCCAGAGCACTAGGTCCCTGTGTTCGCAACCTGGTCTCGAGAGTGAGCTAGGATCAGCCAGTCGTCGAGATTCGATGCGAACCCCGTGAACCCGAAGGGGAACAAGGGCTGCCTCGACGACCTTCATGAAGACGCGAGGAGACAGGGCTAGCCCGAAAGGGAGAACCGCGTACTGGTATGCCTGCCCCTCGAAAGCAAACCGGAGGAACGGTCTGTGTCGAGGAAGAATGGAGACATGGAAGTAGGCGTCCTTGAGGTCGATCGCTGCAAACCAATCCTGGGGCCGCACGCATTCGAAAATGCGTTTGGCAGTGAGCATCTTGAACGGCATCCTGTTTAAGGAGCGATTCAGCACGCGCAGGTCCAGGATTGGCCGTAACCCACCGGTTTTCTTGGGGACAATGAAGTAAGGGCTGTAGAAGCCGGACCTCATCTCGGCTGGAGGGACAGTCTCGATTGCACCCTTCGCCTGATGGTGCGCGCGACCCAGCGGGACAGACGGGGAAGCTCTAGCCAGGCTCCCAGGTACTGAACCAGCGGGGTCATGCGGGCTACAGGCGTCCCCCCGGAGGGGCAGCGAAGCGGAGTAACTGGCCCAGACGTGGGTGGCATAGCGGCCCGATGTGGGGGCACAGTTAGGCTCCGCGCCCGAGCAGAGGAGGCCAGGGAAGGACCAGCGTTCCACGGGGGCGTGCTCTGTCGGGGGTCTGGCGACAGAGGGGGACAGGGCTGAGGCGGCCCGTGGGCGACCCGCCGTGTCAACCGCCTCTGGGACAGAGGGGGACGAGGAGAGCGTGGCTTGTGGGCGGCACTCTGTGTCGTCCGAGAACTCTGTGAGCTCAGAGAAGAGAGGTTTGTTTCTATCTTTAACCAGTGTGAGGTGCCGCCCACCCGTGGGTGAGCAGCGGTTTTCACTGGAGAAAAAGAACAAAAGATTCTCCCCCGGCCCTCCACCGGGGGAAGGAGTGGTCCTGCTACCATCTCCTGGAAAACAAACATCTTCTCTGAGCAGCCCGTCTCAGGAGCGCCGCTTAGCCTGGCGTTTAGCGGGGGGCGGGGCTGGAGAGGGCTGTGGCGCCTTCCTGCGACCTCCTCCGCGCCGTGGCCTGGGTGGAGGCTGCTGCGTAGGCCGGGCGGGAGGGGCGGGAGCCGCAGGAGGGCGCCCTCGGCGGCGAGCAGGCTGAGGATTCTGCCCGACCTGGCGGGTGGAGGCAGCAGCGGGCCGGCGGGGCAGAATGTGCTTAATAGCCTCAGTTTGCTTCTGCGCGGTGGAGAACTGGTGGGCAAAATCCTCCACCGCACCGCCGAAGAGGCCGGCCTGGGACAGGGGCGCATCAAGCAGACGAGTCCGCTCGGAATCCCGCATGTCAGCCAGGTTCAGCCACAGATGTCTCTCCTGGACCACAGCTGTGGACATCACCAAACCCAGGGAGCGCGCGGTAACCTTCGTCGCCCGGAGGGCAAGGTCGGTCGCGGCGCGCAGCTCATTAAAGAGGCCTGGGTCTGTCCTGCCCTCCTGCATGTCTCTCAACATCTGGGCCTGATAGACCTGGAGAGTGGCCATAGCATGCAGAGAGGCGGCTGCCTGTCCCGCGGCTCTGTAGGTTTTAGCCACCATTTTAGAGGTGAAACCACAGGCTTTGGAGGGGTGCTTAAGCTCGCCACGAGAGGAAGCACTCTGAGGACACAGTTGCATCGCAACAGAGCGTTCGACTGAGGGAAGCCCAGTGTACCCACGGGCAGCTGCGCCATCGAGGGGAGGAAAGGCGGATGAGACCAGCGAGCGGTCCCGAGAAGACAACGGGGTCTTCCAGGACTTCGAGATCTCATCATGCACGTCCGGGAAGAAAGGTATTGGGGTTTGCCGTGGACGCGGGTCGGCGGCTTGGCCCAAAAACCAATCATCGAGGCGCGAGCGCTCAGGGCAGGGTGGTGGCCGCCACTCAAGCCCGATGCTCGCAGCCGCCCGGGAAAGCATGGCTGTCATCTCCGGATCCGATTCAGGCACAACCGTATGCACACCAGAGGGTGGCAGCTGTGCTGAATCTTCACTTCCAGAAGATTCTAACCCACCTTGTGATGCTGCTACAGACATCAGATCTTCCTCTGTAGCTTCAGCCGAAGTACACGGGCCACCCGAGAGTAGACCCGCGGAAACCGACTGTTGACTAGCGGGCACCGTCATGCAGGATGGGTTGGGCGCGTGGACAGATAGTCGGCGCTTTCTGCCAAACCGTGACCCTCAGATCACCCTGGCCACCAACCGAAGTAGCACCCCGCGAGGGAGCACTAGATCGGGGTGTGGCAGAGGGGACTCTCGCTCTTACGAGCTCATTGAGTCTCGACCGTAATGACGCAATGGTCATATTCTCACAGAGAGAACACGAGTCATCCACGAGCGCCGCTCTAGCATGCTCAATGCCCAAACACACTAGGCAACGCTCGTGCCCATCAGAGTCCGAAACCGATCTGCCGCAACCAGAAGTACACGGGCGAGGCATCTTTAAAAAGACGTGCCGCGTGCAAGCTCTTTTGTGAGAGAGAAACACTCAAGTGTTGAAGCGACCGGGGAGACACACACTCTCTGGCAAACCACTGCACAGATAAGCAGGAAGCGCGCGCCCTGCCGGAGATCGCCGTCACACCAACACTGAGGAACTCGTTTGTAAAGCTGACAATACAGAGATGGCTTGTGGAGTGAAGAAATAAACTTGGCTCCGAAGCGAAAACATATCTGCTTGCTGCAGGACTTCCTCCTTATATACCCACGAGGTGGGGCGGAGTTACGTCATGCAAATTCCGCAGACCCATGGCATTTCTTTGCCATTGGCTCGTTTTGTATACTCGAAGTTGATAGGCTTTCTATGCGAAACCCCATTCGTCGTCATCTGACGGAACTCGGAGTGACGAACGAAAGGGAACCATTGTTATCAGATATTCATACGACTCTTGGTATCACTAGAATCAGCTGTATTTAAATTAGTGCTGTAGCGGCGCGTCGATGACACCATATTTTTGTGTCAACACTTCTTCATTTATTTATTTTTTGCACCGTTTCCGGCAGTACAGCTCGTCGACACACGTGGGAGACCGAAACATTGCAGAATGAAGGACGAAGACCACTAGAAGTGAATGTGCTTTCCATTAAATGAATCACACACAGAAAACAAACCGTTAACAAAAAAAACATTGCAATTTAGACGCGCAAACTGTGTGCCGGTGCGGTGAGACGTACAGCTCGGGCAGATTCGGCTTGAAGTCGTTCATCCGCGGACGCGGCACGCGAGTAAATTGATATTAGTATTTAAACATTCTCTATGATAAAAAATGTTTGTACAAAATATTTTAATAACACTGTTTTGGCGGTTATAGAGTTCTAATGATGGTGTTCAAATACATAACATTAGACTAACGTTAGCCAGCTTATACAGTAGGCTATCATGATTCAGTACGCTAGTTCGTATTTATTTGAGATACATTATGTTTTTTTATTAATCGAGCAGCAGAAATATAATCTTTATATTAATCGTCCAATTAATCGTTAGATTAGTCGACTAATCGATAAAATAATCACCCAACTAATCGTTTAGTTAATAATCGTTTACCCCAGCCCTAATTTAAATAAGTGATTTTAACAGTAAATAACATTAGTAAATGATGTGATCAGAACAGTGTAAATGCAATAAAAAAAAAAACAGGCCCATAAAAACACCTTTCACAAATCTATTGCAGATTCTTTTCAAATGCAATTATCTAATCACCTAATAAGATTATTAAAGTATCAAAATATGTTATTTTATCAATCGTCAGGGTTTGTTTGTTCTGTTCTATGAATGGCTCAGCTAACAGGCCAATAAGAGATTATTAACTACTATTATTAATTTTACTAATACTAATGTCTAACTATAAAGTCTACAAATGTCTAAAACTGATCAGAGATCAGGTAAACCCACAGACACTTGTTCACTGGTTCTCAGTGACTCCTCATGATTAATGGGCTGACAGAGATCATCGCCCCAGCGCTGAACCATTAAAGTTTTCAAGTGTTTGAAACAGTTGTGACATAATGAAGCGTCGTTTACTGAAACCACGTGACTCTGGCAGTTTGATATACGCTCTGAACCATTGATTCTGAACAAAAGATTGGTAAAGGTTTGGAAGCTTCATGAAACAGTGTTTTGAAATTGCCATCACTACTATTAAAGCCTTCTGACCTGATCTACATCTTCCTATGATTTATACAACCAAGTTGTGACACATACCTTATTTAACGATTTTATTTTCCCATGCTCAGTTCAATCACTTGCTTTACAATGAACTCCTGTATGCTGTGCACTTATTTTGAGTAATTAATAATGATTATTATTCAAATATACACTCACCCATAGGATTATTAGGAACACCTGTTCAATGAAGTAGTTTAATGAGAATTAATGCAATTATCTAATCACCCAATCACATGGCAGTTGCTTCAATGCATTTAGGGGTGTGGTCCTGGTCAAGACAATCTCCTGAACTCCAAACTGAATGTCAGGATGGGAAAGAAAGGTGATTTAAGCAATTTTGAGCGTGGCATGGTTGTTGGTGCCAGACAGGCCGGTCTGAGTATTTCACAATCTGCTCAGTTACTGGGATTTTCACGCACAACCATTTCTAGGGTTTACAAAGAATGGTGTGAAAAGGGAAAAACATCCAGTATGCGGCAGTCCTGTGGGCAAAAATGCCTTGTTGATGCTAGAGGTCAGAGAAGAATGGGCCGACTGATTCAAGCTGATAAAAGAGCAACTTTGACTGAAATAATCACTTGTTACAACCCAGGTATGCAGCAAAGCATTTGTGAAGCCACAACACGCACAACCTTGAGGCGGATGGGCTACAACAGCAGAAGACCCCACCGGGTACCACTCATCTCCACTACAAATAGGAAAAAGAGGCTACAATTTGCAACAGCTCATCAAAATTGGACAGTTGAAGACTGGAAAAATGTTGCCTGGTCTGATGAGTCTCGATTTCTGTTGAGACATTCAGAGGGTAGAGTCAGAATTTGGCGTAAACAGAATGAGAACATGGATCCATCATGCCTTGTTACCACTGTGCAGGCTGGTGGTGGTGGTGTAATGGTGTGGGGGATGTTTTCTTGGCACACTTTAGGCCCCTTAGTGCCAATTGGGCATCGTTTAAATGCCACGGCCTACCTGAGCATTGTTTCTGACCATGTCCATCCCTTTATGGCCACCATGTACCCATCCTCTGATGGCTACTTCCAGCAGGATAATGCACCATGTCACAAAGATCGAATCATTTCAAATTGGTTTCTTGAACATGACAATGAGTTCACTGTACTAAAATGGCCCCCACAGTCACCAGATCTCAACCCAATAGAGCATCTTTGGGATGTGGTGGAACGGGAGCTTCGTGCCCTGGATGTGCATCCCACAAATCTCCATCAACTGCAAGATGCTATCCTATCAATATGGGCCAACATTTCTAAAGAATGCTTTCAGCACCTTGTTGAATCAATGCCACATAGAATTAAGGCAGTTCTGAAGGAGAAAGGGGGTCAAACACAGTATTAGTATGGTGTTCCTAATAATCCTTTAGGTGAGTGTATAAATAATGAGGTTTGCATTTGTTAAATATTGTATTTATACTAATCATAATCATATCGTTTTCAGGGATGACTGTTGTCTTTCTGCAGAAATGCCATCATACAGTGGGCTTAAGAGTCAACCGTTTTTGTGTGTTAAGGTGACTATTTGTTTTTTTGTGTGTGTTTTGTTTATTATTGTCATTGTTTATTCATTTTTTTATTTTTATGTCAGATATATTTATAAATGCCCTATTGTTTTCCTACAGAGAAATGTATATTTCACTTGTTCAAGGCTTTGTATTGTTTATTGTGAATTTCGTATGATTATGTACAGTAGCTTACATTAGACATCAAATACATAATATACTCTGTCTTTAAAAACTATCTGTAAAAACATGAAAGAAGGAAATAATACTTTCATATATACACACAGTCAAATGAGAAACACATTCACAACATGTTACACGTTTAATTATAGCCACAGCTGTTAGGAAATATGGTTGTATATACAAATATTGACTGTGTAAGATAAAGATTAAAGGGACAGTTCACTTTGAAATTAATTGTTGGTATGTTTTAGCTTACCTCAAGGGCATCCAAGATGTAGGTGTCTTTGTTTCCGCAGTATTTTCAATTTTGATATTTTTAGGTCAAACCGTTCTTGTCTGTCAGTCATATAATGCAGGTCTATGGGGTCCACCTCAAAGAGCATACACAGAGAAGTCCAAATTAACATGATTTAATGACTCGTAAATGTAAGTACACATTGATGGCCAAAGACACGAAATGAGTGGTTTGTGTGAGAAAACGAACAGTATTTATATCGTTTTTACGTCTTGTAAACACAGCCACGTCCAAGTGATCTGAGGGCCGGCGCTTCGGTCTTTTCGGAAAGCACCGGAAGTGATCTCTCGCGCGTGTACGTCACTCATTGTTTACACAGAACAGAGATTGTGGTAAGACGGCTAATTAAAAGGGTACTAATTTGCGCTTATCCGGGATGTTTAAACCGCTGTAAAAGAAAACAATTACAAAAAAATAAACAATTGTATGAGTGAGGTACACGCGCGAGCGATCACTTCCGGTGCTTTCCTCGCCCTCGCGACCTCAGATCACTTGGACGTGGCTGTGTTTACAAGAGGTAAAAACGATATAATACTGTTCGTTTTCTCACACAAATCGCTCGTTTCGTGTCTTAGGCCATCAATGTGTACTTACATTTACGAGTCATTAAATCATGTTTAATTTGGACTTCTCTGTGTATGCTCTTTGAGGTGGACCCCATAGACCTGCATTATATGACTGACAGACAAGAACGGTTTGACCTAAAAATATCAAAATTGAAAATACTGTGGAAACAAAGACACCTACATCTTGGATGCCCTTGAGGTAAGCTAAAACATATAAAAAATTAATTTCAAAGTGAACTATCCCTTTAATGCAAAAAAGGCTGAGAAGCATCACCTCAGATGCAGAAGCTTTATAGCTTCCTGACATGATGTCACAAGCCTATAAAGTTTTCTAATCTAATCTGAGCCATTGAACTGATTTCACACGTGCTTCACGACGCAATCACTCAGAGCGTTCCCATCAATCGTCAATCTCGATGCAGCATCTCGTTCCCTCTTCAGAGAACTGAGGTTACAGATGGAGTAGATTGAGTCCATCAACACCCCTAATGTTTGTCCTGGGTCGATATTTCATTCAGTAACATTACGCAGTTTTGATTTACATGATGTTTAATGTTGATGATTGCATTATTTTACATATGCATCTGCTTATATGTGATATTGTTTGTTTCTGCTACTTTTTCGCCTGTGTTTTGATCAGGAGATCCGGTACTCTTTCAGAAGATGCGTAATAGCGCCCCCTACCAGATAACAGTGAAAATATGCGAAGGCGAAAATTTCTATCATGGCGGGGGAAGCGTTTTCTCACAAATGACGGCATTTTTTGTTAATGGTGGGGAGAGTAAATAATTTGACTTAATACTGAAGAAATCCATTATAAAATAAAGATACAAGCAAGCACTGAAGACATAGCAAGCACATGGCATGACAAAGAAAATGGTCAGAGGAAATACTGAATAAAAACTTTCCAGTCAGAATATACAAAATCATATAAAATGCTTAATTTACATGTAGACATTTAAAAGGAACTTTTATCCAAAGCAACTTGCAATTGAGTCTCTTACATCAATCAACTGAGGATGTTGAGACAGTTTTGAGTTCCAGACTTTCCACTACAAAAAAAATTGTATGACCTAAAATGGCCGAGTTCCTTTTTGGGATCTTTCTGTGGTCCTGGAAAGATTTGACCTCTGTAAGTCCACAAGGACTTTTCTTCTAAAGCTCTATCTAGGGTAAGTAAGTAAGTAAGTAGTAAGTAAGTAAGTAAGTAAGTAAGCTTTATTTATATAGCACCTATCACAGATAAAATCACAGGGGTGAGCCCTAACATGAGGTTTGTGCTGCAGCAGGACGGCCCTCTCCGCACACTTTCCTCAGGATTTACAGTCTGGACATGTGTTTAACCCCAGGGTCACAAGACCTTCAGGGTTTACCAAGTCATGTCTGCATTCAACAATTTTCTGTGCCAGTATTACACAGCCTTGTTGGGCAAGCAATATTTCTCAGTGTGCCAGCGATGTAAATGACATTCCTATAGTGTCAATGCCATGACAGCGTTGAGTTCCCTTCAAAAGGGAACGTCTCAGGTTCCCTTAAAGGGGAATGAGAGGCTGTCATGGCGTTTCTATTAATGAAAGAGGTTAAATATGTAACCTGAGACAACTTTTCCTTCAAATAATATAGAATCTGTCCTGTGATATTGTTGATAACACATTCACATTTTGTAACAACATTTCAATCTTACCTGGGTTTTCAAGTCCTCTGGTGTCTCTATTTAAAATCTGAAGCTCATCAGGGTTGGGTTGTAACACTTCCTATTTTTGAAGAAATGGTTCATAAAATAATTTTCTTAAAAAAAATTTTTTAAACGTCCCCAAAGATTTTTTTATCCTTAATCTCATGAAATACATCTGGTTACACATTCACATTTTGTCTGAGGGAGAACACTTACCTGTGCATTCACCACAGCTAGGGTTGCCAACCATAGATATGAACAGTAGATACAGCTCAGCTGCTTCAAAAGTGCCGCCATCTTGGACTCGTTAACAAGGAGACCTGTTTAAATGTCAGTGTGAAGGAGATTCCTGTCATGACCTTGTCTTCTTAGTTTCATTGTCATATTCTGCTTAGTTTTCCGTCACAATTTGTTCTCGTCTTAAGTGTTCCTTTCTATTTATTTATAGTTATAGGCTGCCTGCATCTCTCTTAAGTAATATTATTATTATTATTTAATTACTATATTATATTTATTCTTAAATACTGTATTTTTATTTTTTAAATAATAAAAAATAGTGTTATTACTATAGTTATGACTTTTGTTTCGTAGATTTTTATTTAGAACTACTACTAATCATAATAATTATTATTAGTCATATTGATCTATAAGCACCCATTTATTTGGGCCAAATTTGTGCAACCCGACAAGTAGGCACAACAACCCTGGTGTTCTTTATCCTTTTTTGTGAATGTTAAATCGCAGTTTTAACCAGATTTCCCCCTAAATTTTGCTGCCCTAGTTGCTCCTGATATCAGCATGTTCACAGTTGTTTAGTTGTTTTTTTCAGGGACCAAATGCCATTGATGAGTCCTGTTGACTCAAACTAACAGATAATCGTTTGCACCTTCAAACCTATTTCAGGGAGTGCGTTCTCGAGACACCAGGCACTGTTTTGTGCGGATGGACGGCCGGAGCGCATTAAGGGTTTTCTGTTAGAACGGTGTCGTGTTAGCGGCTGCTAAGTTAATAACTAATAATCTTCGCAACGGGAGGGAATCAATCAAGACTATCTTTAGCTGGACAATAACTTTATCCTAGAGCTGTGGTAAAGCCTAAACAATCTGTTTCTGTTTCTGTTTCTGTTTGTTTATTTATATAGCACTGTTAAAACACAACCCAGGTTGAACCAAAGTGCTTTACATACAGATTCATAAAGGATAAAAATACCGACATACCTCAACCAGTCAATACCACATATAAAATATCACAACTACTCATAAGCTAACGACATCAGATGTGATTTACATAAATGCTTAAAAATTGATAGCGATTTTGCAGACCTGATAGGTAACGGTAGCTCGTTCCATTGTCTTGGCCCTGTTACCGCAAATGCCCGATCACCCTTATGAAGGCTTTTGTTCTCGATACTATCAGTAGTTCCTGATCCTTTGAGCGTAGTTTTCTGGAAGGGGTATACAAAGTTAAGAGATTGGCCAAATATGGTGGGGCCTGATTATTTAACGATTTATATACAAACAGTAAGATTTTGTATCTTATTCTGTACTGCATTGGAAGCCAATTTAAAGACTCCAGTGCCGGTGTGATCGACTCATATTTCTTTATTTTCATTAAAAGCCTCCCCGCCGCATTTTGAACCGATTGCAGTCGGGATAGAGATGCGGCGGTGATGCCGCAATACAGCGAGTTACAATAGTCGAGCCTTGAAAAAATAAAAGTGTGGATAACTCTCTCAAAGTCTTTATTTGACAGGAATGGTTTAATTTTAGCTAGTAGGCGTAGATTGTAAAAACAAGCCCGGACTACAGAATTTATTTGCTTGTCCATTTTTAGGTTATTGTCAATTAAAAAGCCTAAAAATCTGTTACGGTAATTTCTATAATGGTAAATGATAAATGGACTGCATTTATATAGCGCTTTCACAGACCCAATGGCCCCCAAAGCGCTTTACATTTGCCTCACATTCACCCATTCACACACTCATTCATACACCGACGGCGGTGTCTGCCATACAGGGCGCCATCCAGCTCGTCGGGAGCAGTTGGGGTTAGGTGTCACTGTAATCACTGTAAAGCTGCTTTAAAACAATTCATACTGTTAAAAGTGCTTTATAAATGTATTTAACACATGTATTTGGATATGTGTTACATGTTCAATGTGTTTCCTCATATGTGATATTTCTGTGCTATGGAAGAAGGAAAAAAGGATGTGTGAAAATGATTATCCCTACGGGACAATAAAGACTCTATCCATCTATAAATGAAAGTGACTTGACTTCCACAAAAGTCTCTTTAAAGTGTTTTATCTTTTTACAGGGTCAATTACAGGTATGTTGAACAGAAACTGTTTCAGGAATGGCACAAACGTGATTAGATCAGTTTGTTCAATATTGTGCTTTTTTC
Organism: Chrosomus eos; assembly: GCA_036326025.1. Classification (NCBI taxonomy): domain Eukaryota; kingdom Metazoa; phylum Chordata; class Actinopteri; order Cypriniformes; family Leuciscidae; genus Chrosomus; species Chrosomus eos. The sequence goes on from CM070822.1 coordinate 33,962,316, forward strand.
CATCGTTATATATATTTGGATTGTGTAATCAAAAAGCCATTATTTTAATCTCCTCGAATACTTTCTTCTAGTCCCATTCAGCTGATAGGGCCATTAAAGGAACATGACACTGTTTTTTTTTTAAATTGGGGTAATTCACCATATCCCCTACATTTAGATAGGTGGACAAACGCATTTTTGTCTCAGTCCATTTTTGTCTACATGCTATCCGGCAACAAAGGATTCCATTCATTATGCTAAGCTAAGCTAGCGGCGGCGCTGCCAGACTAAGACAATGCATGCACTCAGACAAAAATGCGTTTGCCCTACTTTTGCCAGAGACTGTCCACGTCTCGTCCGCACAGCCAGAGACTGTCCACGTCACGTCCGCACAGCCAGAGAATGTCCACGTCACGTCCGCACAGCCAGAGACTGTCCACGTCACGTCCGCACAGCCAGAGACTGTCCACGTCACGTCCGCACAGCCAGAGACTGTCCACGTCACGTCCGCACAGCCAGAGAATGTCCACGTCACGTCCGCACAGCCAGAGACGCTTCACGTCACTTCTGCCGAGCCAGTGTCTACGGACAAGATGGCCGCCTCCGAGCCTCTGTCTACGGACAAGATCGCCGCCTCCGAGCCTCTGTCTACGGACAAGATGGCCGCCTCTGTCTACGGACAAGATGGCCGCCTCCGAGCCTCTGTCTACGGACAAGATGGCCGCCTCCGAGCCTCTGTCTGCGGACAAGACGGCCGCCTCCGAGCCTCTGTCTACGGACAAGATGGCCGCCTCCGAGCCTCTGTCTACAGACAAGATGGCCGCCTCCGAGCCAGTGTCTACGGACAAGAGGGCTGTCGTCACAGAGTCTGTTCCTGTTCCTGAGCCGGGGTCTGCCGTTCCTGAGCCGGGGTCTGCCGTTCCTTAGCCGGGGTCTGCCGTTCCTGAGCCGGGGTCTGCCGTTCCTGAGCCGGGGTCTGCCGTTCCTGAGCCGGGGCCTGCCGTTCCTGAGCCGGGGTCTGCCGTTCCTGAGCCGGGGCCGCCCGAGGGGTCTTCACCGCCGTGGCCGCTCGATGGACTGTCACCGCCCTGGTCGCCTGCACTGCCTGCTCCGCCCTGGTCGCCTGCATGCCTGCTCGCCTGGCCCCTGCACTGCCTGCCTCCCGGCCTCCCGTCTTGCCGCAGTCTCCAGGTCCTCTTCCACTGCACGGGCCTGACCCTCCATCCCGCCCCTGGTTCGCCTCCGCTCCACCTCCCTCCGGGACAATTTTAAAGTGTCTGGCAGCCGCTCCTTTGAGGGGGGGCTATGTAACGGTTATCAGCTGGAGTGCCCTTGAGAGCCACCTGAGGGCACTCCACTTCAGACTATCCTTGTTCACAACTACATTTCCCATAATTCACTGCCTGGACTCATCATCCCTGATTACCACATTCACCTGTGTCTCATTATATTGTTTAGTTCACTCCATATAAGCCTGGTTCACCTCATCATTCCCTGTGAAGTCTTGTATGTTATTCCACTGCATTTCTGAGCGTTTCCTCTCTTGAGTTTGTTCCTGGTTCTTGATCTCTGCCTGTGTCCTGGTTTTCCCGTTCCTGCCTCACCCTCTGGATTTGTCTGTTTGTTTGGATTGCCTGCCTGTGTATGACCTTTGCCTGGATTCTGATTCTGATTTGGATTATCTTGAATAAACTGCATTTGGATCCTCAACCTTCGTGTCTTGGAGCAGATCATGACAGTGCCATTATTTATAAAGATTACTTTATTGTATTTGAAGTAGTTCCACTTTAGCACAAACAAGTATATTGAATACAACTTTAGTTTAACTTCAGAACTACTTTCGGACAACTAAAATGCATTTAGTAAAACATTAGTTGTTCCAATTTAACAGACTTTAACTGTACCAATTTATAGTGAGCTACAAATACATTTAGTTATACTAAAGTACATACAAATAAATTGTCCTTAAGTATACTATTTTTTCACTAGGGTGTATATCGGGATTGAGCTGTCTAAGAGTCTTTTCTGTGTCAGTCAGCGTGAGTAAAATCGTTTGTTTACATCAGCATGAGTTTGAAAACACATTTTATTGGTTCAGACTAATGCCATTGAGAATTTGTTATGAATATTCACAAAGTTGGAATGCTGTGTTTTACAACAATATAAACATTCGTTGAGACGCGACCAGAGAAAAACTATATTTTTCATGGATTATTAAAATAAAGTAAAAATTTATGATGGTACACTTCTAAAAGAACCTCAAATTTGACCAAAATTGACATTTTTCCTGCAGCTCGTACTTAACATTCCGACTCATTCTGCCAGCACGGGTCACACACACACACACACACGCATACATGCACGCACACAAGCATACACGTACGCGCACACCCCCACACACACACACACACACACACACACACAACACACACCACGCGCATGCACGCACGCACACACCACGCACGCACGCACACGCATGCACGCACACATGCACTACAGTACAGTAATATAAAAGTTCAAATATAGTATAATAGTTAAATTCAACTTTGCACTTTCTTGTCTTTGCAGTTTCAACTTTATGGTTTCACAATTTTTAATGTCTATTTTAATGTTTATAATGTCTATAAAACTTGCGTTAACTTTTCCTTTCAGTGAACATGTAGATTGATTTGCTGTGCATTGTATTAACCTTTGCTCAACCTTTACTCCAACACATTCACACTGACACTGCCTGTTGATATTGTATTAAAGTCACATCTTACCTGGAGCCTCTGTTCTTGATATGGCAAGTCTGAAGCTGTAGTGATATTTATAGTCCTGTTACTGAGGAAATGTGTCATGTGTGTTGTCAGAAAAAAGTATTCTCAGAAATGTTGAGAAAGGTTGGAGGGGAGGTGGCCCAGTGGTCATTGCCACTTTGACCTTGAAAGGCTTTCTGGCGGTATACAATCATTTTGTGTGAGGTATGGATTAGAATTTATTAAAATGTTAATATCTCAAAATTGTATCCAGATCCAATCAGTGAAGTCTCACATATCTCATTCAAACGCACTCATCATGGCCTGTCCCAAACGGCACACTTCTGCCGGATTCACAGACAAGGATTAATGATTAAATGCATGTTTAAACTGTTTTAAATTAAAGCATATCTAAGGCAGGTTTATAAAAACTACTTAAAGGTCCTAGTTTAACTAAGGCCTAATTCTGGCTTAATCTAAGCCCTTTCTGTGAAAGCAGGCCTATATGTACACTTGTGGTCTTACAGTGACCACAAGAGAAAGACTGCAAGGGCTTAAGTTATCTGGGACAGGGTCAATGAGCATTTGATATCACTGAAATAAAACCTTTTTTCGTTATGTCACATTATAAAAAGGCTCTAAAAACAGCCATCGCTGAGCACCTCAGCAAATTAATAGAAAACAACCAAAACAATCTAAGGTTTTTATTTAACACCATGGCTAGACTAACAAATAAACAGACATCGTCTGAAAAAAATACCTCGTTACAGTTTAGTAGTAATGATTTCATGAACTTCTTCACTGAGAAAATTGAAAGCATCAGAACCACAATTGTAAACGTTCAATCTTTGCTCACGCCTTATAATTCAGCCTCAGTTATCACCCCGCAAGAACAATTCCAATGCTTTACAACTATAGAACAAAAAGAGTTAAAGGGATAGTTCACCCAAAAATGAAAATTCTATCATTGTTTACTTACTCTCAAGTTGTTCCACACCTCTATGAGTTTATTTGTTCTGCTGAACACAAAGGAAGATATTTGGAAGAAAACAGGTCTCAATCCCCATTGACTACCATAGTATGTATTTTTTCCTACTATGGAAGTAAATGGGGATTGAGATATGTTTTCTTCCAAATATCTTCCTTTGTGTTCAGCAGAACAAATAAACACATAGAGGTTTGGAACAAATTGAGGGTGAGTAAATGATGAAAGAATTTTCATTTTTGGGTGAACTATTGCTTTAAATAAACTTATCACTTCATCTAAAACAACAACATGTTTATTAGATCCTATACCAACTAAACTACTGAAAGAAGTGTTACCTATAGTGGAAGAGCCTCTTCTCAATATTATTAACTCGTCTTTATCTTTAGGTCAGGTTCCAAGAACATTCAAGCTGGCAGTAATAAAACCTCTTATTAACCTTCTGGGGACCAAAAACGCGCCGGCGCGTTTTGGCAGATTTTTTTCACATAGCAGAAAAACAGACTTAAAGTACTACCATCATTTCTGGTCATACAGAGTTAAGGAATATGAGAAAATAAACTGTTAAATGTCTAATTTTTTATGTGCCCACATACAATCAAAATAAAATATTGTGCTTTTGTAAAATAAATAAAATAAACAGAGTGTGCGTTCTGCCTCTCCGTTGTCACGTTTTGATGTATTGAGTTATGTTTTGAGATCTTGTTTCCCCCTGTCTTCGTGATTTTTGGTTTAGTCCTGTTAGTTTTCCCGCTCCTCGTTTGTGTCCAATTTTCTGCACCTGTTTTCAGTTAATTATCTTGTTTGGTTCAGTTCTTTTAAGCCCTGTGTTTTCCCTCAGTGTTTGTCGATCGTCGTCTATGTGTGGTTGTGTGTTAACCCTGAATTCCTGGAGTTTTGTTCTTGTTTTGGAAGTTTCATTTTGTTCATTAAAACTATTATATTGAAGCTCCCGTGTCCTCGTCTTCAGCAACCTGCACCCAACCCTGACAGAACGATCGACCTTAAAATCAAAATATGGGCCGAAGGAGGAAAAACAAAGAGGTGAGCCCCTTCGACAACCCAATCTCTTCCAAGAGGAACGCTCACTTGAAGAGTATGCAGGACTGTATATAAAGCTGTATGATGACGAGACTCAGGATGAGGAGGAGTTAACAAGGAGTTTCTGGGGTGGACTGAAAGACCCACTAGCCCAGATAATTCTGGTCAGGGACCTCCATCTATCCTTCCTGGAGTTCGTGGATCACACGCTGTGGTCGTGTGGATCGAAATACCTAGTGGAAGATCTCCCACTCCAGCCAGTGCCAAGCCCACCAGCCCCTGAGCCCATCACCTGCACGCCAGCGCCTGAGCCCATCACCTGCACGCTAACGCCAGAACCCATCGCATGCCCGCCAGAGCCTGCACACCGCATCAGCCCTGCCACAAGATCTGTCCCTGGATTTCCCTGGATGATATCCTGTATGACTGATCCCCCACTGATATCGGTGCGATTGGCCAAAAAGATGGCTGCCGAGGCTGGGGTTCAAGTCAGCCCCATCCAGCCAGAGCCTGAGCCCGTCGCCTGCCCGCCAGAGCCTGAGCCCGTCGCCTGCCCGCCAGGCCTGAGCCCGTCGCCTGCCCGCCAGGCCTGAGCCCGTCGCCTGCCCGCCAGAGCCTGAGCCCGTCGCCTGCCCGCCAGAGCCTGAGCCTGTCGCCTGCCCGCCAGAGCCTGAGCCCAGCCCCAAGCTCCCTGAAATGCTGGTTCCGTCCAGTTCCGAGTCCCCTGATGTGCTGGCCCCGTCCAGTTCCGAGTCCCATGATGTGCTGGCCCCGTCCAGTTCCGAGTCCCATGATGTGCCAGCGCCAGAGCGCGTTGACCAGCGCCAGAGCCCGTTGACCCAGCGCCAGAGCCAGAGCCCGTTGACCCAGTGCCAGAGCCCGTTGACCCAGTGCCAGAGCCCGTTGACCAGCGACCAGCGCCAGAGCCCGTTGACCCAGCGCCAGAGCCCGTTGACCCAGCGCCAGAGCCCGTTGACCCAGCGCCAGAGCCCGTTGACCCAGCGCCAGAGCCCGTTGACCCAGAGCCCGTTGACCCAGAGCCCGTTGACCCAGACCCCGTTGACCCTGCGCCCGTTGATGTCAAGTCAGTTCCCGATCCTGAGCCTGTCCTCCCCAAGAAAATTTTGGGGGGGCGCTATACGCCTTCGCCGTGGCCGGCCAAGGACCCATGGAGGCCTGAAAAAATGACACCACCATGGCCGCCCGAAGGGTCCTCACCGCCGTGGCCACCTGAAGGGTCTTCACCGCCGTGGCCACCTGAAGGGTCTTCACCGCCGTGGCCACCTGAAGGGTCTTCACCGCCCGCCGTGGCCACCTGAAGGGTCTTCACCGCCGTGGCCACCTGAAGGGTCTTCACCGCCGTGGCCACCTGAAGGGTCTTCACTGCCGTGGCCACCTGAAGGGTCTTCACCGCCGTGGCCACGCCCACGCCTGCACCGCCGTGGCCACGCCCACAGCCTGCACCGCCGTGGCCACGCCAAGAGCCTGCACCGTCGTGGCCACGCCCACAGCCTGCACCGTCGTAGCCACGCCCACAGCCTGCACCATCGTGGCCACGCCCACAGCCTGCACCGTCGTGGCCACGCCCACAGCCTGCACCGTCGTGGCCACGCCCACAGCCTGCACCGTCGTGGCCACGCCCACAGCCTGCACCGTCGTGGCCACGCCCACAGCCTGCACCGTCGTGGCCACGCCCACAGCCTGCACCGCCCTGGCCACGCCCACAGCCTGCTCCGCCCTGGAGGCTTCCCGGACCTGCACCATGCCCTCGTCAGCCTCCAGGGCGCCCACCCTCCCAGGGCGCCCACCCTCCACCCTTTGGATGTTATACGGCGCGAGGACGCGCCTTCGGGGAGGGGGGAGGTACTGTCACGTTTTGATGTATTGAGTTATGTTTTGAGATCTTGTTTCCCCCTGTCTTCGTGATTTTTGGTTTAGTCCTGTTAGTTTTCCCGCTCCTCGTTTGTGTCCAATTTTCTGCACCTGTTTTCAGTTAATTATCTTGTTTGGTTCAGTTCTTTTAAGCCCTGTGTTTTCCCTCAGTGTTTGTCGATCGTCGTCTATGTGTGGTTGTGTGTTAACCCTGAATTCCTGGAGTTTTGTTCTTGTTTTGGAAGTTTCATTTTTGTTCATTAAAACTATTATATTGAAGCTCCCGTGTCCTCGTCTTCAGCAACCTGAACCCAACCCTGACATCCGTCTCCGTGAACGTTTTTTCTGGAGCACGTCTCTAAACTTAAACAAAACTCAGCGAATACTATTCACCCAGCCATGAGCAATATATCTTTTAAATCATGTAAGTTTGTACATTTACATGATCTGATTCAAAACTAAAATAAATATTCTCCGTTTATGTCATCTATATAAAAAGAGAGATGTGTCAGCCGTTCTAATTATCTTTCTCTCAGCTCATTATTTTCCTAATGTGACACGCCCACGGAGAGCGCGCGTTATTCAAACGCTAATTGGTCTGAAGCAACACATTGAGACGCGTAAACGCCCATATAAACTCTGTGAACACACTATATTTAGTCAGATTAATGTACTGTCCTATTGCGCGGCTGTGGAATAATCCTGGGACATTTACCTCAGAACAAGTGCTGGTTTATTTTCACTTAGAGGAGCGAGGAGGATCCAGCTGAGAAGTGTGTAAGTGTTTTATTCTTGTGCTTTGTTCAAATCGCGATATAGAATAACGTTAGTGTCTGTAAACGCAAATATAGCATGTGTGTGTGTGTGTGTGTGTGTGTGAATGACATTTTACCAACTATTTCCATTTTATTCAACTTAATTAAAAGTCCTTTTTCCACAGCATGTCATAAGCCTTCTCTATGTCAAAAAAAGTTGCCAAAACAGATTCTTGTGCTTTACGCATCTCATTCTCTAGGCAGACTACAGGATCCATAGTTGTTCTTCCATTACGGAAGCCACTCTGATATGGTGTGATTAGCCCTCTGCTTTCTAGATTGTATCCTAACCTTTTAGTAATCATCCTCTCCATGAGTTTACATATTTATATATAAATACATGTTTACATATATATAAATACATGTTTACACACACACATATTATATATATATATATATATATATATATATATAATATATATATATATATATATATATATATGCTGGGCAGTAGCTAATATTAAGAAATATGTTTTGCTTTTACTTTTAAAAATGTTGATAACGTTACAGTTAATGCTTACAAACATTGAAGATTTTGAATACAGAAGTTACATTTGTAGTGGTGTATTTTCATTTAGATGTGGTATTATTATTTGTGCAGTAGTTAAGATTAATTACTGCATAAATTAATTAATATTATTAAGTAATAAATTCATTTTAAGACAGCATGGATTAGATTGTAGAATATGCTATTAGCTATTATTTGGATGGTATAGTATCATGAGCCACAGATAAAGTCTTTTGACACTCATGGCAGGCGTTATTGTTGTCGAGTTTCTGCGTGCCGATTGCTTTGGGCCGGGCCTATTCAAAGTCCAGAGCCGTTTTTTAGTCCCAGTCCGTCCCTGTATGTATATATATATATATATATATATATATATATATATATATATATATATATATAATATATATATATATATATACATACAGTATAGGAGTATGAATCAGAATAGATTTTATTGCCATTGTCAATGAAAGGTTTTACAGACTAGGAATTTTCTTCGGTGTACTCATGCCACATGAAACACAAACTTTTGCTAATGATAAAAAATAAGCAATAAACTGGTTGATTGATAAATTCTTTTTTTATTTTCCATAATCAAATCAATCAAACATTGTTTAGAGTGCTTTTCATACAAGAATGTAAAACTAAATTCAGTTGGTTGGTTGATAAAGTGACATTGCAGGTGTTGTAAACAAGAAAAAAGGTCTTCATGACACAGTCCAATGAAATTACATTTGCTTCCTCTTCTGTGGTCTCTTCTGTGTTGTGACCCTTGCCGCTGGGCATGTGATGTCTCTTGCCTCGTCAGCACAGAATGGCCTGATTTTTTCATAAAGATAGGTCTGCCTGTCAATTTTCAGTCCAGGTGGGGCCAGGACAGGAAGAACGTCGATAGGGGGCAGATCTGCTCCGTCGCGCAGTAGCTGATATTCGACAGGTTGTGCATCACGGTGACTTTTTGCAAGCACCACACCTGGTCTCTTGGCATCAAAGCTGTGACAGAAAAAGCACATAAGGCATTTTAAACATGCCAAAGTATTTTCTTATAAAAAAACTGTCATGTGTATGTTGTTGCTATGTTATATTGTATGTACACAATGTGAAAGTTTCAATTACCTGAAGTGCTGATAACTCTTGATCTGTGGGAGTCTACGGAAGTGGCGAGTCAGATGCTGCTGCAAGTCGAAGGTCTGGACTAAAACTTTGCCCTCTGCCGTTCCAACAAGCTGTGGGATATTGAGGTGACTCACAGGAGAGCTGTTTTCCACAACCTGATGACAAAAAAGAGAAGAGAGGAAGAAAAAAAAAGATCTTCCGTCAAATGTTTCATTGAAGCAGAACAGAAAACAGCACTGAAGTCATTAAAGCAAAGTAAAGTTAAAGTACCTCAGCGATGTCTGCCAAAGTGTTGACTCTTGTCTTCATGTAGGCTTGCTTGATGAGTCCAAAGCCACAGTCAGGGGAAAACTTGGTGTGGCCAGCAATAAGGAAGTGGATTTCAATTTTATCGTGAAGCTTGTGTCCAACCCGCCAGGCAAGGTACCAGAGCATGAAGTTGTTCTTGTTCTGCCCACTGCAGTTGTCACAATGAAGATCCACCTCTGTTTCTCCAACTCCAAAGTTGCCGAAGAAATGATGCATGTAGCTGATGACTTCATTGCTTCCCTTAGTAGATGACATGCCTTCATCAATCAGGTAATTCACCTGTTTCTGCAGCCCTTCACATAAAACACCAAATAGGCCACATTTCCGTGGGGTCAGGAAGTACATTGGTCCTGGCTGGAGAGGGTTTGAGGGAAAGTGTAACTGTAGGAGACAGAGGGAGAGAGGGAACTTGGATTAGATTAAATTAAATTTGCATCTATTCATAACTGTCTAATAAAGATAAAACTTACTATATTGATTGATTTATTCTCATGCACCAAATCACCCTTTAAGGGACATCAATAAAGTAAAGTGAAGTAAATGTGTGTGAAATATTACCTGCTGAGCAAAATCAAAACTATAATGCATCCTAATCTTCTTGCTTGCTGGTAGGGATGGTCCAAAAGACAGGTCAGAGCCAGAGCAAGTCTTTCTGCAGGCAGCAGTCATGCACAAGGGAAAGATGATCTTGTTGCTCCTTTACTGCTTCAGACATTCTATCATCTGGGAGGTTTGCACTTCGTATCAGCTGCTGATTATTGCTTTGGCACTGCCAGCAGAGATCTGTGCGTGGCAGGCAACTTTTGATGTGTGGGAGAAGTCGGTTCCACAGTGCTTTGAAGCTGGTTTTACAAACTGCACGCTCACCTGAAAAACAGATATTGCTTATGGTTAATTGTATTGTAATTGCTAATAGTGCTCCGCATTATTTCACTTTATAAGCACTCAATTCTAAATCAATGTTTACACATACCAAGCTCCTTAGCAGACTTCACGTAGAGACGCCACACTGAGGCCTTGGACACATGAGATATCCTCAGGGCTGATGAACCTGGCTGGTGGACGTGGCAGTGAGTGCTTCTTCCTCAAACGTGGTCTTGCCCCATTCTCCTCATAGTGTTTGACTATATCAGCCAGGGTGTCTCTGCCAATGCTGAAAAAAGGGGGGAAAAAAAGAAAAAAACGTTTAACCCTCTGAGGTCGGCCGTCACGGGGGCGTGATGAGCTCACTTTTTTCCTTATCAGTGCAAAAGAGACTCAAATTACTCTGTTGATTTTTATCTTACATTTAAGTGTTGTACATCATTAGATCCTGTTTAGTTTCTATTTTTTTTAGGGTACTCACAATAAAAACAAAGTGTTGTGCTTTTCGTCAAATAAAGAATAATAAACATGATGCGCGTTTTACCTTCTCTCCGTCAGTGAAGTCCATTCTGAAACGCGTCCGAAAAAATAACTGTAACTCTGTTAATACTTGTCACAGAGATACGAGAGATGTCTCTTTATGAAGCTGAGATTCTCTTCTTTTAAATGAAGTAAGCTACTAAAAAAAATTATATTTCCAGTTTATGTAATCCGTTTAAAACCAAGGAGAGTTACAGTTGTTTCGTTCTCCCCTCATTATCATTAATCAGCTCAGATCGCCACGCCCCCAGCGCTTTTCACATGGTAAAATAGGTGATCTATGCATCGCACACGCGGCACGCCCCGCGATCAAGCCACAAAAACATGAAGCTTCTTCATCAGATCATTCACTGTTAGTTCATCGCGTTTGGAGGATGGCAGCAGCACGCTACTCCGACAGAGAGGCCCTTCAGATGATTCTGGACAGTGATGACGAATTCACATTTTCTTCAGAGGAAGATTGCAATTCGGACGACGAAAAGGCTGCATTTTCAAGAACGAATTGATCCAACCGAGGATAGAAGTTCGGAGTAAGTTTTTTAGTGTTATAATTCGTTTTCTTATCATATAGAGCTCAAATGAATTTTATATTTTGCCTAGTTTTGGCTAGCTTTTGACATAGGAAATACCTCACAATATCCCTAACATTGTATGCTCGTGTAAACTTTTTAAATGTGATATTCTCTGAACATATTTGTATATAGCATACATATTTTTCACTCAGTTTTGATTAGTTTATGACACTGATTATCATGCTAAATAGCCTACTGCCTTATGTGTAGTGCATTTTGTTCGAGAATAACTTCTAGGTTATGTGATTGAGATAAATATATTTCAGACTCCGGTAAAATACGTGATACTGTCTAAATACAATATATTTTATATATAAATGTTCAGTTTTGGTTAGCCCATGACTTATCATGCTAAAATAGCCTACTGCCTTAGCCTATGTGTAATGCATTTTTTGGGGAATAACTGCTAGGTTATATGTGATATTTCAGACTCTGGTAAAAACGTGATAGATTCTGTCTAAATACAATATGTTATATATAAATGTTCAGTTTTGTTTAGCCTATGACACTTCATCATGCGTAAATACTTGTTTGTGAATACAGGTGTAATGTTTGAAATGTAAGTTAGTGATGTGTCGTTCGTTCGCGAACAATCCGTTCATTGTGTAGCCTATCCCTAAATGCGTGCTGTCTATATGGGCCATAGATACTCGCAAATGTTCAGTTTTAGTTAGCCTATGACACTAATTATCATGCTTACTGCCTTATGCACTGTGAATACAGGTGTAAATGTTTGAAATGTAGCGATGTGTCGATCGCGAACGATCCGTTCATTGAGTGTACATAATAAATGCGTGCGTTCTATATGGGCCATCAACAGATACTCTGTTGTATACATAATGTATGCTAACAGTTATTTTGTTTTGTTTTTAGGAATGTGGCATCATGCTCTCCTTCTCCAGCACCTCGCAGAGGGTCACGCAGGTCTCGTTCAGTTCTCAGTGCGATCGAGAATAATACTGAGTAAGTGCATAGACGTAATATCGTTTACATCGTCATAATGTAAAAGTTCCTATTATTGTGTGAAATTAATCCATGGTAATTAGTGATTGATAAGCGTAATAATAATACAGTTTCTTTGATTGTGTTATCAGCATGCATTCTATATGGGCCATCAACAGATGTTGTTGTTGTTGTTGATACTTTATTGATCCTTTGCAGGAAATTATATTGTCACGGCAGCTTTAACACTCAATAACAAAACATAATACAAAAAAAAACAATAATACCTATATAGAATATTCAGTAACAGATGCATATTCAGTACAGAATATTCAATAACTCTGTTGTATACATAATGTATGCTAACAGTTATTTTGTTTTGTTTTTTAGGAAATTGGCTGCATCACGTTCTCCTTCTCCAGCACCTCGCAGAGGGACACGCAGGTGTCGTTCAGTTCTCAGTGCGATCGAGAATAATACTGAGTAAGTGCATAGACGTAATATTTTACAGATGAAATGTAGCCTAATTGTGTTTACATCGTCATAATGTAAAAGTTCCCATTCTTGTGTGAAATTGCAAATATGTCTTTTTTAAATCCATGGTAATTAGTGATTGATAATGATAATAATACAGTTTCTTTGATTGTCTTATCAGCATGCTCACACTTTTTCTTTCTTCTTTTTTTATAACAGATGTGACAATGTCCAAGCACCAGTTCCGAAGAGAGCCAAGACAAACAAGCAGACGAGCAACATGCAGTCCACGCTGTCATGGAAAACAGAGACCGATGTTGACATGGTTCCACAGACACTGCGATTTCTTCCTGCACGGGAAACTGGACCGCAACTGAGCTCTGTAGACTCGCATTCGCCCATGAGTCTATTCAAACAGTTTTTTAAACCTGCGGTAGTTTTTTTTTAGTATTCTTTGAATAAAAATATTTTTTTTATAAAAAAAACAAGTTTGGTATTTTTATGTTTGTTTTTTTGAAAGGATGTGTTAAGTGATAGTAATGACTTTAAGTCTTTACATTCTTAGGAAAGAACGTAAATTCTATTTTGAATAAATGCTGTTCTTTTTAACTTTTTGTTCACCAGTGAATCATTCTTTGTTCAGGCTGCCTCAAAGCACCTTGATGGCCCATTAGCCATTGGGGGAGTGTCTTTAGTCTTCCCAGGTGTAAATCACATTAATATTCATGGGCATTAACACTCCCACGCATACAGCACTGCTGACCCAAAAAACTGATGTAAGAAATTCAAATCGTTATATTGATGTTTCTGAAAGAGTGGTCAGAATGATTTTCACTTCATTTTGAAGTAAAAATTCTAGCCTACAAGAATAGTAACTCAAAAGTATTGTGGACAACTATTCATTATGTGTTAAATGGCCTTATTGCAGTGACATTTTTTTTTCCAAAACGTACTAACCACGCATATTATTTTTTTTCTATAAAATGCAAACAAGTACATCAATTTTGCTCACATATTATTGTAGCAGAGTTTGTGCTGAATACAGCAAATTTATATGTTGGCAAATGGTATGTTTTAAGTAGCTGAAATAAGCACAAATGTCAGGGCATACCAAAACACCGAAAGAGCCCCAAAACAGCTCAGACCTCAGAGGGTTAACATCATGGTCTTGCTAACAGGCATCTTGTCACCTATATAAAAATGTATTGTACAAATTATAGGTACTTTTACTTTACTGAAGTAAATTTTATGATGAATACTTTTTACTTTTACTAACTTTAGAGTTTGTATCTGTACTTCCTGGTTTACTCTTGTTTTAGTCCTGGTTTAGACCTCAGTTAGTGGTTAGACCTGGTTCGAGTCAAATTATTAAAAATATCCTGTACATTAAACTCTTCATAAATATATCCTGTACATTAAACTCTTCATAAATACTTTTACTTTTGACTTATAACGCACAGTTTACGGCTACGTATACTTTATACTTTTACTTAAGTAGGAATTTAATCTGATACATTTACGATTACGTTAGTAAATCCTTGGTAAGAATATTAAGTAGTACTTCCTCCACCACTGGCTAAAATTATTAGCATCACAATCAATTCAAGAATGCTAACAGGCAGGTTTACGTGGGCTAAGTTAAGTCATTAACACCAGTCAATTCAAGCAATTGAAGCATTATCCAAATTAATAGCAGAAGCTCACATTACCATCTTAAAGCTCATTATAGTAATGGGGGTTTTGGCAAGTGATATGATGCTAACGATTAGCAGCTAACGTTACAATTAAAACGACAGTCCTGAGCTGAGCTAAACATGAGATAACGTGTACGTGTTCTTAGAATGAACAAAAAACGACAAACTTTGATGTTTATGGAAACTCACCCCATAAGAAACAGAAAAGTATTCTTGCAGATCTCGTTGCCTCCAATGAAATAAGTCGTTCGGGCACACTTTGTCTTTGTCGGGGTCTTCTTTGTGGATGTAACCATCTCCGAAGTTTGCACTGTAAATTGCCTCTAAATGTCCAATAATTCGCATGTCCTGCCACTCTTTTTCTGCAGCTAAAGAATCCAGCCGTATGTTGTACATAATGTCTGGAGAAAGCTTCTGGCTACAAGACTGTCTCCCATGCAGAGAGTTCTCTTGTCTCCCATGCAGAGAGTTCTCTTTTCTCCTTGTGTAACATTTACGGTCAAAGTTTCTGTTTCTGAAAATTTCAAGGATTTTCCCCATTTCTCTAACTATATCCCCATCAAATGTTACTATCGATATAGCCTCTGATTTCTTACGGTCCAACTCGTCTGACGCCAGTCCGATAAATTCTTCCTCGTCTTCATCTTCGCTCAGTTGTAGATTAGGGATATTATTCATTCTTATCATGCCACTTTCATCGTCGCTCAGATCGTCTTCAGAATCAGTGAACGCGTGTTCATAAGCATCCGGCTTTTCGAAGAAGTACTTCAAAACATTTTCGTTGTAACGGCCACGGTTCAGCTCGTCTGCGACAATCTTTGCGGCGTCCATCTTCATTGAATTTTGATATCAGATAGAGCCGGGCGGCTAGAGCGCTGCATAATAAGTAGCCACGCTGTTGGGGGGCGGGGGCAAAGGCGCGGGCGGCTATTCAGTATGGAAATACACACAGACAATGACACGCCCCTACTGCATGCTAGAATCCCCGAAAAACAAGCCGATTTCAACCTCAAAATGTATGCTTTTAAATATACCAATATTGTTATCTCAAACATGGAGAGGCTTCTTCATGATCTCAACTAACAGATTCTGCAAAAAAGCGGAAATCACCAATTTTGGAAAAAAAACGCTTGTTTCTCATTTTGCTCGCAAGTTGTGCTGCCGACTTGTGTCCCTGGTTTCTTTGACGGGTCACATATACTCTCCAACATGTCTCTAGTTATTTTTGACAAGGATTATAGAAGTTTATTATTCTAATTTTTGTTTTATTAACACATGCCTCAATTATAATTATCTCAAGCGCTTCACTACTGTTGATAACTCTATAGTTAATACCATGTTGAATGAAGGTGACAACTCCATCACCCATAGCAAGGGTTCTATCCTTACGCACTGCTGTATAGCCATACAATGTAAAGTCCAGTGAGGGTTTTAGCCAGGATTCCTGAATACAAATAATGTTAGGTTTGACTGATTGCTCCTGAATATGCTGTTTTAATTCTTGTCCGTTTGCAACTAGACTCCTCGCATTCCACTGTAGAATGATTAGCATCATTAATCTCATGTTAATCACGTTAATTGCGAATCTGATATCCCTGTTATAAGTGTTGCATTAATGATCTCTACTGACATCTTATCCATTTCCAAGTACTTTTCTGCCACTTTTGCAATTATCTTAGTTCCCTTTATCGAAAGGGAACTCGCGATGCGTCAAATGACGCCTTGGGAACGCCCCTTGCGTGAATGCGTCTGAAGCATCTATGTCAACTAGTCAAATGGAAAGAATGAGCGTCACGGGCGGGTGACGTCATGACCAGGAAATGATAAAAGCACATCCGGTGAAAACCGGCATTAGCTTCTATGCCTCAGCAAGCGATCTGTGTTATACTGTCTCTGTCTATTTATTGTTGTCTGTTGCAATATATCTCGGAAACGTTATGGCGAAACATATGTACAAACAGTGTGCTTCTCCCTGCCTGCGTTATTTAACGGGTGGGGACACACACGAGCTTTGTGTCATTTGTTTGGGAGTGGAGCATATGCTAACAGCTAAGATAATCGCATGCTCTGCTCTCGCCTGTCACTCTTTGAAGCTAAAAAAGAAAAGAGTGGGCAGGCTCGCAATCCTCAGGGATCAGGACCCGCGTTTGCCGAGGCAGCGCGGAGAATGCATTCCTGTGGATCGCAAAAGGATCTTTCGGAGGGGCTGGAGACGGGTCTGAGGGCCTTTTCTCTGTCCTTACCCAGAAGATCCAGTGCTCTCTCCCCCGTGTCGGAAGCCCGCTCTGCAGCTTCGCCTCCTGGGGAGAGAGTCCTCTATTACTTCAGTGCTCTTCCTCTGTGAGGTCGATGTTATGATTATTCAGAGTGAAAGCACACACACACACACATAAGGGGAAAGAGATTCGCCAGTTTCCCCAGCATATTAGGAGTTTGTGGAGGTGATTACACGGGATGTAGATAAATTAAATATTGTATGGAAAAAAACATCTGAGAGTTTGGGCGCTCGTTTGAAAAAATAAATAAATAAATATTTACATGAGCGCTTTCTCCCTTCAGCCACATCATCTCCATCACGAGGCCTTCCCTTTTTTCCTGATTTATATAATAATCTTTCTAAATCTTGGAATAAGCCGTACTCATCTCGATAAAACTTTTTAGCCCTCAAGTTAAATTATAATCAAGATATAAGAGGGCTGAAAGAGTACGGATATGAGGCGATGCCCCGCAGGCTGAACAGACACTAGTTATTAAATATCACCTGTTCCAGCATCGTCTTTGAAGGCTTCAGCTTTGCCCACTAAACCGCTTAAAAGCCAAAAAATAAAGAAAAAAATTGTTTTTAGTGGGCAAAGCCTATGCAGCAGCAGGTCTATCTGGAGCGGGTTTTCACACAATAGACAGTGCTCCAGGCTTATCAAGCTGACCTGCTGGGGGATATTGATAAGAGTGAGGGAGTTAGTCCTTACGAAATTCGAGAACTTCGTCGGGCCACCGATCTGTCTCTCAGGGCGACTAAAAGAGACCGCCAGGGCATTTGGTCGTTCTAAAAAATGGCTGCCCTGGTTGCCACTGAGAAGTTCCTTTGGTTAAATTTGGCCGAAATTAAGGAAAAAGATCAAGCTTTTTTATTTAAAAAGTTTCTCCCTCACCGTGTCCAACCCCCTGGGGCTGCTGGGCGTGAGCAGCCCCAGCCATCTAGCTCCTCGTATCGTGTGCAAAAAAAAAAAAAAAAAGAGAGCGTTGCGTCTCGTGCACCTCCACGTAAACACTGGAAACAGACACAACACTCTCAACCGAAGTCTTCTCAGTCGAAGCCGGATCTGAGGACCGTTCTTCAGGTGAAGAAGGCTTCGGTTCAAAATAAATAAATAAATATAAGGTCCTGATGTTTATGCGTCAGACCTGTGAGGACAGCCCCGACCGAAGTGGAGCGGTGTACACCTCATATTACGGTGCCCGTTCCACTTCGGGGTCCTCACGGGACCGTTCTGCCAATCCCGCCACCCTTGGTGCTTCGGGGCGCAGCAGTCCCCAGCGAGTCTCTGATGCTATGCTGCGGCACAGCATCGGTTTCGCGCCCTCTGAGTTTTTTTTTTTAGAGCAGCCAGTTCAGGTAGTTCCTGCAATTATTTTTCAGGCTCCAGAATTAGCTGTTTCAGTAACACCAGAGACCAGCCTCGAGAGGCTGGTTCCCTTAGTAAATTTTCTGGCAGCGTGGAAGCTTCTGCCGAATATTTCTCGTTGGGTCCTGCAGATTGTAGAGTAAGGATACAGAATCCAGTTTGGTTCTCGTCCTCCTCGTTACAAACGGGGTGTTGCCCACAGTGGTGCATCCCGAGCAGGCTCTGGTAATGGAGCAAGAGGTAAAGGCCTTGTTAGCAAAGGAAGCTATAGAACAGGTGTACTCACCTGACTGAGAGTCAGGTTTTTACAGCCGTTATTTCATTGTTCCAAAAAAGGATGGAGGGTTGCGTCCCATTTTAGATCTTCGTCTGTTAATCGGTCAGTTCAGAAACTAAAGTTCAAGATGCTGACACTCAAACAGACCGTGACTCATATCAGATCCGAGGACTGGTTTGTCACGATAGATCTGAAGGACGCCTTCTTCCATATCTCCATCCTTCCTCAGCACAGGAAGTTCCTAAGGTTTTCTTTGGGTCAAAGAATACCAATATCGGGTTCTTCCTTTCGGTCTAGCTTTATCACCCCGCACGTTCACGGAATGCGTGGATGCAGCTTTAGCCCCTCTCAGGCTTCAGGGCATACGCATTCTGAACTACATCGACGACTGGCTGATTCTAGCGGAATCAGAGCAGTTGGCGGTTCGGCACTGAGGTGTCGTTCTCGCTCATATCAGATGTTGGGGTTGAGGCTCAATACCAAGAAGAGTGTGCTTTCTCCAGTATTGAGAACCACTTTCCTTGGTGTGGTATGGGATTCAGTGACGATGCGGGCCACTCTGTCGCCCGTTCGTGTATCTACTATCCTAACAGCCACAAAAGAGCTGAGGCTAGGCCAGTCACGCACTGTAAAACATTTCGAGAGACTGTTGGGTCTTGTGGCAGCAGCGTCCAACGGGTTACCTTTTGGCATGCTGTACATGAGACCTTTACAGTGGTGGCTCAGGACCAGAGGGTTCTCCCCGAGGGGAAACCCACTTCGTATGATCAAGATCACGCGGCGGTTCCTCCGCGCCTTGGTTATATGTAGTAAACACTGGTTCTTAACCCAGCGTCCGGTGTTGAGAGCTCTTTGCATCGAGTTGTGATCTCGACAGATGCTTCCCTCACCGGCTGGGGAGCGGTATTGGAAGGCCGCTCAGCTCAGGGCTTGTGGAGGAGTCATCATCTCTTCTGGCACATGACTTGCCTAGAGATGATGTGTGTCGTCAATGCGTTGAGACATCTCCTCCCAGACCTGAGGGGCCATCATGTGTTGCTCTGGATCAGGACCAGAGGGTTCTCCCCGAGGGGAAACCCACTCCATACCATCAAGATCACGCGGCAGTATCCCCGCGCCTTGGTTATGTGGAGGGTACTTCTTGTTCCCCAGACGACACGTTGATGGCCTCTTATTTTGGTCCCTCAAGTAGATACGCTACCTGAGGGCAGTGTATATTCCAGGGGGCCAGAATATTGGAGCAGACACCCTGTCGAGTCAGGGGCTGAGGCCAGGGGACTCCACCCTGAGGCGGTGGAGTAAATATGGGAGTTTTAAAAACGGCCAGGCAGAAGTGGATCTGTTCATGTCTCAGCATATGACGCACTGTCCACTCTGGTTCTCCTACGCTCAACCAGCCCTCTTGGGGCTGGATGCTATGGTACAGACGTGGCCAAGGCTACGTCTGTACGCTTTTCCCCTTGTTGCTCTGCTCCCAGGAGTTCTACTGTGGGTTTGGCCTCTGAGGGGGCCCAACTCATATAGCGTGGTCTCTCAACTGAGGTTGTTGAGACCGTTCTAGCTCCAGAGCTCCCGCTACGAGGAAACTATTTCACTATTTCGAGAGTTTTTTACTTCTTGGTGTTACCAGCATCAGTGGAATCAGGTTAACTGTTTAGTAAACACAGTATTTGAGTTTCTGCAAGAAGGCTTTGTATCAGGTCTATGTCCTTCCACGCTTAAGGTATACGTGGCGACCATTGCAGCTTTCCACACCCTGGTGGGTGGTACATTTTTGGGTCGAGACCCCCTGATCACTCGTTTCCTTCGTGGCACCTTGAGGCTGAGGCCTGCAACTTGCACTAGGGTCCGGCCTGGGACCTTTCAATAGTTTAGGCCTATCTGGGGCTCTCTTTGAGCCCTTAGATTTGGTCTCAGAGAAGTTCCTTTCTTTTAAGCCTATTTCTGCTAGCTATTTTGTCCCTATAAGAGTCAGACCTTCAGGCCCTTTCGGTCCCCACCTGCCTTGAGTTGAGCCACCGGGGTTGGCCAAGGCAATCTTACCCGAAACATGGATATGTTCCAAAGTTGCATACCATTATTCCGAGGCCTATTGTTCTGCAGGTTTCTGTCCTCCCCCTTTTTCGGACCAGGAAAAACTAACCTCTTGTGCCCAGTGTGATCACTGGACACTTATGTGTTCGGACATCTTCATGGAGGAAGTCCGGCCATTTATTTATTTGCTTTGGATCACCTAAGAAGGGTCTTCCTGCTTCTTAACAGACGGTTAGTAAGTGGATAGTTGAGGTTATTTCACTTGCAAACGAGTACTCGGACCAGCCGTGTCCTCTGGTGGTCCGAGCTCACTCGACTAGGAGTATGGCGGCTTCTAAAGCCTTGCTATATGGGGTTTCTCTTCTAGACGTCTGTGATGCGGCGGGCTTCCTTTCCGCTCACATTCGTTAGATCTTACAGTTCTCAGGTGCTTAGTGCTTAGTTACAACAGACTGACACTCAGGTACTTGGAATTCTGGCGCTTTGGGTATTCTCGTTCCCAAGGCATCATTTGACGCATCGCGAGTTCCCTTTCGATAAAGGGAACGTCTCAGGTTACTATTGTAACCATAGTTCCCTGAGAACAGGGAACGAGACGATGCGTCACCCTGCCATACTTCCTGCATCCCGCGATCGGCTTGCTTCTGCAATTTCGAAGCTAATGCCGGTTTTCACCGGATGTGCTTTTATCATTTCCTGGTCATGACGTCACCCGCCCGTGACGCTCATTCTTTCCATTGGACTAGTTGACATAGATGCTTCAGACACATTCACGCAAGGGGCGTTCCCAAGACGTCATTTGACGCATCGTCTCGTTCCCTGTTCTCAGGGAACTATGGTTACAATAGTAACCTGAGACGTTCTCTCCGTTTACTGTTCTGCCCAAGCAGGTAGTTTTTCCACCAATTTTCAAACAATTTCCACCATAAACGCTACAAACTGTCTCTTTTCCACTATAAGTGTATCCTTGGTAACTTTGCAGCACTTCTGTATGCTTTGAACTGGGGGTTGAGTCACAGGTCCTAATCTACTATTGTTGTCATTAGATTTTTACCTTTCTAATTGCCTCAACGTAAGTAAGCTTTTCTTTTACCTTCACATTCTGAATTTGGATCGCTTTTTTATGTGCATCACATCTTTTGTAGGCACCACTATGCTCTTCTCCACAGTTACAACACTTGATTTTAGCTCCTCTCTCACATTTCCCGTATTCATGTTCCCCTCCGCATTTGGCACAATGGAATTTACTCTTGCAGGCTGCTGCAATGTGCCCAAAACGCTGGCATTTAAAGCATCTCATAGAGGGAGAGATTAATGGCCTTACTATAATAACTGACATACCCAATTCTCACTCTTTCAGGTATTTTTTCTTCCTCTAGAGTTAACAATACAGAGCTGCTGGGCCCCTTAACACCATTTGTTGTGAAAGGTAAACGTTTAACTCTCGTTACTTGCACTCTTCTGACATTAACCCTGATTTCTTCTTCAGTTATCTCAGTAGACACTCCAGATATTACACACATAACCCTCCCTCTATCTTCCCATACTTGTGATTTAACCTCCTTCCCAAGCAATGATTTCATTAATACTTGTTGCTGAACTCTATCTCTACATATAATCAGTAGGTTCCCATCTCGTAAAATTTTATCAAACCGTACGTCACCTACCAGCTTGTGAATAGCATCACTATAGCAGCCCTTGTCTTTACAGTGGTGGTGATGATAGTGATGATGAGGTGCAGGTGTGTGTGATCAGGAATGACGTGCAGGTGGGAACAGAGGTGAGTGATGGGAAGTGTAGTTCTTTCTCATCATCTTTCAGTAGACGCAGGCAGCTGAATCTCAACATCATTGATATAAGCACAAGCACAAACGTAGTATGAAGCTTTTCCTGCTGCTCGGGCTTCTTCTACTTTAGGCCACAATTTATTTCTTCTTTCTATTTACAGCGGAGTAAGATCTTCCATAAAACGTATACCATTTTCCTTCAAAAAAGCCAAGGATTTGGCTGCTTTCGATACTGCTTCCCTCACTATGCGTGAGACGAACTGTATTATGGCAGCTCGGGCGACAGGTTTGCTACTCACATGAATTTTTTTTTTTTCTGGGAACGGTCTATGGCGAAGGAGAATTTGCCCTTTCCTTCGGGATATGTATATTCATATATGCGGATGACAACATCCCTGATGTTCTCCTTCTCTTTTTCCTACACCCCTCGCAACTGAAGTCTCCATCATCTCGACTGCCTCTCCAGGTCTGAGAGACGGTCTTCACAGTTCTCTATTCGCTGCTCCCAGAGTCATAACTTAGACGTAAGGTGGTCAACTTTCACATCTTTGATTTTAGCCTTCAACTTTTTCAGACCCTCTATTTTTATAGCATATTAGATAGATAGATAGATAGATAGATAGATAGATAGATAGATAGATAGATAGATAGATAGATAGATAGATAGATAGAGTCTTTATTGTCCCATAGGGATAATCATTTCCACACATCATTTTTCCTTCTTCCATAGCACAGAATATCACATATAAGGAACACATAGAAACATGTAACACATTTCCAAATACAAAACACACAGCTCATTAAGAGACCCACATAAACACATCAAAGTGAACTACAAGGCAGCTGAGACGGGGAGTGGCCGTATTACAGCTTGTTCAGCACTGTGATTGCGGTGGGGACAAAACTTTTTTTGAAGTAGGCTTTAGTCCAGGTTAGTGCTCTGTATCTGCGACTGGATGGGAGTAGTGTAAAGAATTTATTCACGGGATGGTCTGTGTCAGCTGCTATTGCTCGTGCTAGGCATGTGATGGCTATGTCATTCATGTCTGATAAGCTGGGTGTGGGGAGATTGATAATCTTAGAAGCAATATGTGTGATTTTAATGAGTTTGTTTTTGCAAGTGATGGTTAACATTGCATAGAAACAGATTGAGCAGTACAGCAGGGTGGATTGAATTATGCTTTTGTAAAGTAGTAGCAGGAGGTGAGGGGCAACAGAGAGGGCTTTCAGTTTGCGTATTACATGTAGTCTTTGTTGTGCACGTTTCTGGATGGCAGTGACATGTTCTTTGAAGTTGATTTTATTATCTATAATGAGTCCCAGGTATTTAAAGCTGTTGACCTGTTCGATTGGTTGACCGTTGATGTGGGTATGGTTCAGTCCAGGTGGTGATTTGGATGTGTACATGACCAATTCTTTTGTTTTGTCTGTATTTAGTTGTAGGTAATTGCAGGGTTCTCAAGTTTTATCAAAAGCTTGGAGTGAGATCACATGCGGTTAGGGGAGGAGCCTTAATGGAGCCCCACCCCCACCCATCCCCGCCCCTCCCTCACCCATCCCCGCCCCCAATTTGACCTATTGTTCATAATTAACCAGCAAAAATTCTGATCAATGCAACCAGCAAATCTGATAAATGACAGAGCAATTCATCACATCAAATATACTCTTTAATGTTATATTTCAAAATGACAAATATATAACAAATTGCTCCAAACAATTTGGAAAAACAAATATTTTGCATTTTTCCCTGACATCTTTGAAAAATACAAATGCAATGGCAATGATTAATGTATCACTATCAATGTACATTAATGTATGTACGTTTTGACAGGATATAAAATATTACCCAGAGCACTCTTGCTTTAATACATGTAGCCTTAATATAACTAGAAAGACTATTAATACAGTATAATATAATTTAAAATAAAATGAAGAAATACATTTTCATTCCTTCCCATAGCCACTAACATTTCCCTTAATTTCAGATAACTAGCCAAACTGAGCCAAATCTGGCCTGGTTGCAAAGTAGTTGTAGAGTTTTTGACTGCATCAATAATAATGTATACGATGGGCTATATATTAAATGTTTTAGCCTAAAAATGTTAGGCGAGCTTTCTTCCAACTTACATTCTCCACCACGACGTGTGTGCGGGCTGTGTCACGGTGGCCGAGAATGTTCCGTCAACTTCCGTGTGTTCGACTTCGCGCATGTTGCCTAGTAACGAACGCAATCTGGCCGAGATACGGACGCGCTGGCGGCAGGAAACTTCACTTTGTGTGCCTGCGCCTCGTATACAACGTTATATAAAGCTTGCAGGACAACTTGGTTGGCATTGCCTTTTCAGCGTGAGAAATACACGGTGTGGCGTGTGAGCGTGTGAACTGGTTGAATTGCGTGTGTCTCACGGCCAATGCGTGAGACTTGAGAACCCTGTAATTGTTCTCACACCACTGTGAAAACTGTGAAATTGAGTCCTGATATGCTGTGATGGAGGTGTTGTTGTTGAGTAATCCAACTATGTCAATGTCATCAGCGTATTTGTAATAAGTAGTGACTGGTGATGGGCTATTGCAGTCGTTAGTGTACAGCAGTGTTTCTCAACCTCTCCTGCAGGGACCCCCTGACAGGCCATGTTTCTGTTTTAACCCTGAAATGGCACACCTGATTCAATTCATTAGAGTAGGAAGAGTAGGAATTAGTCAATTAATCAATTAGTCAACTACTCGTTAAGCCTTTAATTAATTTAATCAGGTGTGCCATTTCAGGGTTAAAACAGAAACATGGCCTGTCAGGGGGTCCCTGCAGGAGAGGTTGAGAAACACTGGTGTACAGGGTGTAGAGGAAGGGGCTGAGAACACAGCCCTGTGGGGTACCAGTGTTGGTGAGGATGGTTGATGATGTTGTTGACCCAATCCTAACGGTCTGCGGTCTATTGCTGAGGAAGTTATGAATCCAGGGAATGAGAAGTGGAGGAATATTGAGATAATTTAATTTCTTGATGAGCTGGTGACACTGTATTGTGTTGACAGCGGAACTGAAATCAATGAAGAGTACTGAGGCAAAGTTTCCAGATGTCTGTAGGTGTTGCAGAATAGGATGGAGAAGGCATGCCACTGCGTCATCCGTACATCGTCTGGGTCTATATGCAAATTGATGTGGGTCCAGGTGTTGTCTGACAGTTGGCAAGATGAGGTGGAGGATTAATTTTTCCAAACATTTCATGATTATGGGTGTGAGTGCAATTGGTCTATAGTGATTAGGCTCTAAGGGGCGTGGTTTCTTTGGAATCGGTGCAATGGTCGAGGTTTTCCATAGGGTCGGTATTGAGGCTGTCCTATACGATTCCCAGAAGATGGAATGGAAAATAGGAGAAAGCTCCATGGAACAGAGCTTAAGCACCCTTGCTGAGATGCTGTCTGGCCCTGTTGCCTTGCCAGTTTTGCACCTGGCCGGCTGCTGTCGGACATCCTCCTCTGTGAAGGGTGGGTGTGTGGGGTTTTGGCAGGGAAGGGCCCTGAGCAAGTCCTCACATGTGGCAGAATAGTCATGGGTGTCAAACCGAGCAAAAAAGTTATTTAAAGTGTTGGCAAAGGTTAATGGATCTGGTGCTGTGATGTGGTTCTGTTTTGTTCCTGTCCAGTTAGTATTTTTACTCTTTGAAAAGCTTGTTTTATATTCATGTTACTGAATTCCTGCTCCATTTTATCTTTATATTTTATTTTTGCTTTGCGGATGTCGTTTTTTGTCTGTCTATTAAGTAATTTGAGAGTGGCCCAATCCTTCAGCTTGAAAGCTTTTTGTTTTTGTTTGAGAGTGAGCTTGATATTAGGGGTGATCCAGGGCTTAGAATTTGGATATCTGGTGATATTCTTTGTCGGAATAGTTGTGGTGATGCAGAACTTTATGTAGTCTGTAATTAACGAAATCCGCTCATCCAAACTTCCCTGAAAAACATCCCAGTCAGTGCAGGCAAGAGAGCCCTGCAACTGTGCAATTGCATCCTCCGACCATTGGGTGATGCTGTGCGTTTGTGGCTTGATGCGCTTCAGTTCCGGTTTGTATTGCGGGAGAAGGAAAACGACATTGTGGTCAGAGAAGCCGAGTGGAGGGTGAGCCCGAACGCTGAAAGCATCAGTTATATTACCATAACACAAGTCCAGAGTGTTCTCTTTTCTTGTGGGAACATCCACGTACTGTTGGAAGGACGGCAGTACGTCACCGAGGATACATTTATTAAAGTCCCCTAAAATAAACGCCGGTGCCTCAGGGTACTTGGCCAGCATAGAGTTAGCCACCTCGGCTAGCATCTCTGCGGCTACCTTAGAATTTGATGGGGGCGGCAGTGGCTCAGTGGTTCATGTAGGTTGTCTACAAACCGAAAGGTTGGTGGTTCAATCCCCCTGACCAAGTGTCGAGGTGTCCATGAGCAAGACACCTAACCCCAGCTGCTCCCGACGAGCTGGACGGCGCCTTGCATGGCTGACACTGCCGTCGTTGTATGAATTTGTGTATGAATGGGTGAATGAGAGGCAATATGTAAAGCGCTTTGGTGGCCATTCGGTCTGTGAAAGCGCTATATAAATGCAGTCAATTTACCATTTATCTTGATGTTAACACTAAGAGGGATGTACGTACAGGTGAAAGCCACAGCGGGGAATTCCCTCGGGAGGTAAAAGGGATGCAAGGACAAGGTCAGCATCTCCACGTCTGGTGTGCATGCCCTATTATGGACTTTGATGTTATCACACCACCTGTTGTTAATGTACACACAGACCCCACCACCTCTCCCTTTGCCTGACTGGCTAGTTCTATCGGCCCTTATGATGGTGAAGTGATCAAGACTGACCTCAGTGTCTGTGGTCTCTTCGTCCAGCCAGGATTCAGTCAGAGCGATAATACAGGCGTCTTTGAAGGCTCTCTCCGTCAGGCACTTGGCGTGCAGTAGGTCCATTTTATTCCGGAGGGAGCGGACATTCACCAGTATGATGGAAGGGAGAGGGGGTCTGAAGGGACGGTTCCGAAGTCTGGTTCGCACTCCGCCTCGTCTGCCTCTTCGCCTCAATTTTACCTCGGCCGGTAGTGTAATCGCAGGCTTCTGTTTGCACCAGATGGAGGATCGTAGAGGTAAAAGATCCTCACGGCTATAGGTGAGTAGTCCTCGGTTGCTGGTTTCTAGTGCCAGCACCGAGTGAATGCTAATAATCCAAAACATTATAAGTGCGATTCGATTGCTTTGTAGAGATCAAACATTGTGTAGACAGACGAGACTTAACAATAGATGAGAGACAGATTTCACAATAGACTTAACGATAGCTATGGATCACAGACAGAATGTGTGTCGTTGCAGCAGAGCATGCGCCACAAGTGGGGCATGTATTACTATTCACCAACTTCTCCAGAATATTAGAGCACTCGTTGATCAGGGATGAAATTGACGATAACATCCAACCACGTCATCCAAAGATTCAGTCTTGCCTTTCTTAGAGGCAGGCTTAATCAGAGTGTCAGGGAGAGCAGCTAAACAAAAATCCAGAGCTTTGTCTACTCCCGGGAGAGGAGCAGCAGGCACTGCGCAGTCATGCACTTCCATAGACAAATCTTTCAAATCCTTTGTCTGTTCGTTACGTTTTTCAGCGCTTTTTGGCATTTTGATGAAACATCTAAATTCTAGGTAAGTGTAGAAGGGAAAACTGTTATAACTAACTGAAAATACACAGTTTGAATAAAATCAAATGTTTTCTATCAGCAGAGCTACAAAAAGTTGCTTTATTCAGCCGCCATCTCAGAGGGTCTCCAGAAACTAGGATTATGGTGCGCTTTTTCTTTCGCTCTGTTGAGAATGTCTTGTGTGTAAACTATGAACTTACTCCCGGACGTGGTTTTGAAACCAGCAGACCTTCAGTAAGCAACGTTTGGGTTAAGGGTATGTTTGATAGTAAGATCAACTAAGATCTTACTATCAAACTATCAACTAAGAATATAAATTCATCTCTAGATACCTACTGTAGACTTGTGGAATTTGATGTAAAAAATGCACTTAAGAATAAAAGGCAATATAAAGTCTACAATAACTTGTCGAAAATGGAGAGGGATGCTTAGCTTGATCTTAAGCAAAGACAATACGTGATAGTGCGTCCTGCAGATAAGGGTGGAGCGATTGTACTTCATCGAGCTTCAGATTATGAAAAGAAATTCACAGACAGTTGAATGATCACGCTTTTTATGAATCCTTACCTGCTGATCCTACTAACAAATTAAAAGCGTGTATTGATTCTAAGTTACTGTCACATTTTGAAAATGGTGAGTTCAGTAAAAATGAACATGAATTCCTTAAAGTGGAATTTCCAATCACACCCATTATATACACTTTGCCTAAGGTCCACAAAGGACTAGATACCCCTTTGAAAGGTTGTCCTATTGTGAGTGGTATTGGTATTCTCACTGAGAACTTTTCTTATTATTATGTGGATTTTTGTATCAAACCATTTGTACCCATGTTGTGATCTTATGTAAGAGATTTGGTAAAGCTTCCTTTTACAGTACAGTACTTACAGTGTACTTACAGTGTACTTACCTAGAAAGTACTGGCTAATATAAGGTAAGTACATGGAACAGGGGTAGGTTTAGGGGTAGGTTCAGGGTTAGTACTAGTTATTACCCAGTAATTGTAGTTACTAAAATAAGTACATAGTATTTACATGGGTAACTGGACTGTAAAAGGAAGCGTTACCAGAGATTCTACGGATTTTATTGAATCATTATATAGTGTTGACTTTGCTGTTGATGATGTGCTTCTTGCCACTTTTGATGTTCAGAGTTTATATACCAACATAAACCAAGGTTTATTTGCTTTAGAACAATTTTTAACACAAAGATCTGTGGATGTAAAACCTAGTACCACATGTTTATTGGATTTAGCAAGTATTGTCTTAACTATCAACTTTTTTCGTTTTCAGGATGATTTTTTTTTTTATAAATGAAGTTTTTATTGGTTTTCTCATACATAACAGAACATAAAATAAAATAAAATAAAATAAAATAAAATTCAACAATCAAGAGAATAAGTGGAAAATAATATTAATTACACAAATTATAGTTTATGCACAACAGTGTGGGCAAATCACAACTCAAGTGTGTAGTCATCCTTCAAAGTCGCCAACTGAATAAAATTCTCCCACATGTCAACATCTCTATGCTTTCCGTTCACCCTAGCTAACATTCTTTCATATGATACATTCTCCACCATAAACTCAATCCACATTTTAAATGAAGGACATTGAATATCTTTCCAAAATCTGAGTATCAATCGTACTGCCGTAATTACCCCCACGGTAACAAGGGAAAACTCATTATATTTAATTTGGGGAATCTCAGATTTATCTCCTAAAAGGCAAATCCTAGATGAAAATGGAAGGTCAAATCCTAAACATTCTCCAAGATATTTCAGCACAATTTTCCAAAAAGGTTGAACCTTTGAGCAATGCCAAAGAACATGCATATATGTGCCAATTTCTTGTTTACATTTCCAGCATATATTATCATTTAGACAGCCCATTCTAAAAAGTCGCACTGGCGTATAATAATACCGATGTAACACCTTATACTGGATAAATTTACCTCTTGCTTCACTTATGTACCTTCCACTATTGGACAAAACTCTGTTCCAAGTATCCTTATCTATGTCACTATTAATGTCTCTTTGCCAAATCAATCTCAAGGTTTCACAGTTCTTATCACCACTCCTTAAACTTAGATGATAAAATTTAGATGATTTTTGAAGGGGTCCTGGTAGTTCACAAAATGTTTCTAAAATATTCTTGTCCTGTCCAATGGAAACCTTTGCCACCAAACAATTTCTAATCTGCAAATATTTCCAGAAGTGGTCCCGGCCTTCTAGTTTAAAATTTTCTTTTAAATTATTGTAAGATAAAAATGTATCATTACTAAATAAATCCTTTAAGGTGCGTATTCCACTTCTAAACCATTGTCCCCAAAACAAGGGCTTTTTCCCTACCTTAACATAAGGATTATTCCATATTGAGGAGTAATATTGACTCAAGTGGGAAATCCTACATTTTTTGTGTGCGATTTTCCAAACTTCTTTGGAATGAAGCAGTATTGGGTTGGTCATATGATGCTGAAGATCCCCTTCTGGATTTTGAGAAAAAGCCTCTATTGGCCGAAAGGGGGAAGTAAGTTGTCGTTCTATTAATACCCAATCTAAATCTAAATTATCTTCCCCCCAGTGTTTAGCGATCTTGGACATTTCAAATGCTATATTATAGAGCTCTAAATCCGGCAATGCTAAACCTCCCCTATCTCTGGGCAAACATAACTTATTAATGCCAATCCTGGGTCTTTTACCTTCCCACAAAAAATTCTTAATCATAACATTATATCGTTTATATATCTGACGAGGCATAGTTAGAGGAACCATCCCTGATATGTAATTAAACTGTGGAGCTATCACCATCTTTATTATATTAATCTTTCCCCATAATGTTAACAAGATCTTTTTCCAACCATCTAATTTTGCCTGTATTTTGTGTAACAAAGGTTCCATATTCAGATTCATTATATTCTCTAAATTAGGGCTCAGGTGGATACCTAAATATCTAATACCTTTATGCATCCATTTAAACTTAAATGCACTGACTGAGGAAGCAAAACACACTGCTGATACTGGCATAGCCTCTGACTTATGCCAGTTGATTTTATATCCTGAAAATTTAGAATAAGATTCAATCATATTAAGGAGTATTTGTAAGGAACACGCAGGGTCTTTAACTACTAGCATTATGTCATCAGCATACAGTAGTAATTTATGTTCTCTTTCCCCTGCAAATACACCTTTAATTCTTGGTTCCTCTCTAATCATTGAAGCAAGCGGTTCTAAAACTAATGTAAAAAGTAGTGGACTAAGGGGGCAGCCTTGGCGGGTAGACCTAGATAGATTAAAAAAGGATGATGTTATTCCATTAGTTATCACTGCTGCTTTAGGGTTGGAGTAAAGAATTTTAACCCACTTCACAAAACCTGATCCAAAACCATATTTTTCTAAGGCCGCGAAAAGAAACCCCCACTCCACCCTATCGAAGGCCTTTTCTGCGTCGAGTGATATTGCAGCAATGGGATCCAGATTAGAATGATTCATCCACATGAGATGTAATAATCTTCTCATATTGTCAGATGAGGATCTATTTTTGATAAAGCCTACCTGATCTCTGTGTATAATTTTAGGTAGAATACCTTCTAATCGTGAGGCTAATAATTTTGTTAACACTTTACAATCTACGTTTAATAAACTTATTGGACGGTAATTAGCAGGATCCATCGTATCTCGTCCAGATTTTGGTATAAGTGATATTAAAGCTTCATTAAAACTGTCAGGTAACATATCATTGACAAGTACCTCTGAATATACGTCAGTTAATACTGGGGTCAACTCATCGACAAGCTTCTTATAATATTCTACTGGAAATCCATCCGAGCCTGGTGATTTTCCAGATTTTAAAGACATTATAATAGTTCTAACCTCTTCTTGTGTTATAGGTGCATCTATTGAGTCTCGTTCTTCAGGGGTTAAATTGGGCAATGTAACATTAGTTAGAAAGTCCTTTAACTCCTTCTGACTGTAACAGGATTCTGATGTGTACAGTTTTGAATAGAACTGGTTAAAAACCCTATTAATTTCTTTGTTAGAGGTGAACACCTTATCTCCCTCCTTTATTGCAGGTATGATGTGAGATGCCTCCTGTTGCTTAATCTGCCTAGCAAGGAGTTTCCCAGCTTTTTCCCCACTCTCATAATACTTGGTCTTCAATCTAAATAATGCATATTCTGCTTTCTTATTAAAGAATTCGTGAAGATCAAATTTTAATTGACAAAGCTGTTTAAACTTCAAATCTGAAAAACCTTGTACCAATTCTCTTTCTAAATCACTGATTTGTTTTTCTAAAAGTTTCATTTTTTCAACACTTTCTTTTTTTTTCCTGCTGGCATAAGCAATACATTTCCCCCTGATAAATGCTTTAGAGGCATCCCAAACTGTTGCTAGTCTCTGAGTTGACCCAATATTAAGTTCAAAAAACATCTTTATGTCGTCCTGCAGTGAATCTATAAAGACCTTATCTTCCAGCATAAATGTATTAAGCCTCCATCTCCCCCTTTTCTTATAATCCGTCTTTAATTCTAATTTTAACTCCACATGTGCATGATCTGTTAATCCCATTACTCCAATTATACATTCAGCAACACAGTCAGTTAAGGAGTTGGAGATCAAAAAGTAATCAATTCTTGAAAAGGTCTTGTGACAGTTTGAGAAGAATGTGTATTCCCTTTCTCGTGGATTAACCAATCTCCAAATATCTGTTAATCCATTGTCATCTTTTAGAGTGTGAATAGCAGCCCTATCTCTAGGGATTGATCTGATGTTGTTTTGACTTCTGTCCAGGATGCCATCCATAGTCTGATTAAAGTCACCTCCAAGTATAACATATCCTTCGAGGTTGGTCAATATTTTGTTTACCTCATGAAAGAATTCAGGTTCCTCCTTATTTGGTGCATATACATTACACAGCACTACTTTAACATCGTTGAGCTTTGCTTCTATGCAGAGTAAACGACCTTCCTTGTCCTTATGTTGATTCATCAATACAAAATGTATTTTCTTCCTGACTAGAATGGCTACTCCACTCCTCTTGCTTGATACAGAATTATGAAAAACATGACCAACCCATCCAGCTCTAAGTTTCAAGGCTTCTTTTTCATCTTTGAAATGCGTTTCTTGTAAAAAGGCAATATCAGCCTTTTTGATCTTAAGAAATGCAAGTATTTTTTTTCTTTTAACAGGTGACCCACAGCCATTTATATTCCAAGATATTAAATTTACACGTTGTCTATCCATCGCACATTAATAAAATAAAACACACTGCCCCTGTTGTGCCTCGAAACAACTTCCTTATTAATTTCGAAAAAACAAACAAACACCGTTTAACATATAAACTGATATACCCACAGTCAATTCTGATAGAAAACCAACAACTTAACTTCACACATTTTTGTGAACAACAAATCCTTGAAAAACATACAAAATATAAAACAAAAAAGGGAGAAAAAAATAAACTCAAAACACTGCCCATAAGGGGCAGCGAGCCCACTTCTGGGTCACACATTTGGTCCGTGATGCTCGCGGTCAGCAAAAACTCACTGACTCGGGAAGACAAACCCCAAAGCTTTTCGTCCACCCACCATTGCAACCCCGTATCCTAATACTTCGACTTACATGTATCCAGTCACTGCACTTTATTTATCACCTCCTTGTAGATGGATGTGCTCCTTTATGTATCGTTCCGCTTCCATGTGGTCAGTAAAACTTTGCTTTTTTCCCTTCCAAGTAAACCTCAACGTCGCTGGGTGGGCCAGGGTATGACGAACCTCGCGGTCCCAGAGTAACTTCTTCGATGCGGCGAATTTCATCCTCATTATCGCTCTCTCCCTCGACATATCCTCGAAGATGGACAGCTTGCAATCCTCCCATTCAAATCCCCTGCTCTTTTTCGCTGCAGCCAGGACTTTCTCCCTCGCGGTATAACGTAGAAATTTCACCAACACGACCCGGGACGCTGATCATCATTAGGCTTGGGCCCGAGGCTCCGATGACTCCGTTCAATCTCGAACTCCGATCCCATCAACCCGAGCCCCTCTGACAGGATCTTTTGTACATACTCGTTCATTTTGCACCCTGCTTCTTTCCCCTCTTTAAGGCCGATTATTTTGATATTATTCCGTCTGCTGCGATTTTCCAAATCCTCAACTTTATTCCAGAGTTCATCCACAAGTTTCGTCATCCTCTCAGTATCACCAGTCAAGCGATTCGATGTGTCTTCCACGTGCGAGATGCGATTTCTCTGCCTCATCGAGTCTGGCCTGTACGGAGCTGATGGCGTCTTTAAGTTCTGTAGTAGTCGCTTTGATAGTAATCACATCATTTGCTACCCCCTGCAAAGTTGCGTTCATTTGACTAATTTCAGCAAAAAGGTCTTTCAAGTTCGGGTTTTGATTACTTGACTCTGGTGACGGCGAGTCGTTAGTCTCTGGGGTCGTTGTTTTCAGACGTGTTTGCACCCCTCGAATTGGCTGCTTGGAAGATGTCATTTTGTCGATTGTCGGATGCTTCAGGTAAAAAGTCAATTATCTATCAAAGTTTGATTAAATTTGCGAACGAAATATGTATTAAATCATCTAATTGGTGGTGGGTGTCAGAAGCGCTGCTCTAAGGTGCTGCCATTTCCCAGCTTGCCATCACGTGACTCCTTTTCAGGATGATTTTTATTTACAAGTGAAAGGTACTGCAATGGTTAGTAAAATGGCACCTAATTATGCTTGCTTGTATATGGGAATTTTTGAAAATGAGTTTATTCTAAATGAGTCAAATTCCTTTTTTCATAAGATTTTGATTTAGAAGTGGTATATTGATGACATTTTCATGATAATTAAGGCCACATCTGCAGAGATGTTGAGGTTTTTGAATTATCTTAACTCAAGGACTGCGCATGTGAATTTCACTAGCAGTAAGCATTAGTTTTCTTGATGTTCGAGTTAGGGGTGTCGCAATATACCGGTATTGACGATAATCGTGATATTCAAAGCATGAAATATCGACATCGTGTTAATTTAGAGTGTGACAATATACCGGTATTGGCGATAACCACGATGTTTAAAATGAATAGGACTCTTATGATAACATGACACGTAAATACTCCAGCGCCAGTACCTGGTTGACCTGTCAGGTGGCAGTATTGCACCCACTGACTATCAAATAAGAAGACGACGCAGTGCGCGCCCACGCAGCCACTCTGAAAAGAATGTTGTCTGAGCGAGAGAGTGAAACACTCAGAAAAGCAAGCTCGCCAGTATGGGAGTTCTTCAACTTTAAAGAAAACTGCACCTTAAAGGGGGTCGCACAACGGACGAGAAGCGCGTCTTTAAAATTCGAGCACATTATTTTGAGTTTACACACACCAAAGGCACCATTCAGCGTCTGTCCGCGGCGCCCAGCAATAGCTCGGATTTTCAGGTGAGATTCTCAATTCATTCAGTTAACGGATGTGCTCTGACTGAGGTAAAGTGTTCAGACTGCAGACTCTGCAACGATTGTATTTAATTGTGCAGTATAATCATAACAGTACAGACATTATCTTAATTTCATAATGTCCTTAAACATAACAATATTGCTGGCCATAAACTGAGAAAGTGCGCGTCCGGTGTGCTACACGCGACGCGGCGCGGAGCTACGCTTCTCGTCAGGTGTGCGACCCCCTTAAACCCAATCTGCAGAATGTGTAGCCACCAACCTTTTTACCCATCTCAGTGTCCATCACCCTGCGGATTACGCTATTTTACAGAGAGTAAATTGCGATTTATTTTACTAGTCATGGAATGGGAAATGTGACATTAACCTGTTAACAGCGGGTTTCTGTGTTCATATATTTAAATAAAGGGTGATTATTAAGTACCCCGTTTTCTTTACTCGTCTTATTTGTATTTGTATTTGTATTTGCACTTGATTTTTTTTGTTCAAATCTGCATGAACAAAACACAGTTGCAACAATAGGTTTAAGAGCTTTTCAGTTCTTCAGGAAACATTCAGACAGTGTTTTTGCTCCAGTTTGAAACCAGATATACTTCACATGCTTGTCTTACTTCACAAAAATTTGCAAAAAAAATATTGAGAACACAAGAAGTAAATATGCATACGTGCATTGTGTTTATCAGTATCCTTATGTTTGTTGGGTAAAAAAGAAAAAGTAAATAAACAAAGTAAAAATTTACTTGATTTGACATTTACTTGAATTTCTATAGATATCGCGATATATCGATATCGTGGATTATTTTGGCCACAATAACCGTGGTGTGAAAAATCTAACATCGTGACAGCCCTAGTTCGAGTATACATATGTGACAGGAAACTCCATACCGATCTGTACCGAAAACCAACGGATCGCAACACTATTTTAAGAGGCGATAGTTTCCATCCTAGACCTTTAATTAAGAGTTTACCTATCAGTCAATTTAAGTGAGTGTGTAGAGTTTGTAGCACAGATGAATCTTACACTCATCAATCCAATGATTTAACTAAAAGATTCTTTAATCGTGGTTACCGTACAGAATGGATTGAAAATGCCAAAAAGAAATTCAACCAGACATCTCAAATGCAGTGTTTGCGTACAAAACATAATAAAACTCAAGTTCTTAATGCTCCTATTTGCACAACAAAGTACTCAGTATTGGGTGCGGAGTTTCGTAGAATCTTAAATAAACACTGGCATATTATTTCAAGTGATCCTAAATTATCAGGTGTCTTTAAAAATGGTCCGAAATTAGTATTTAAACGTCAAAACAATCTTCGTGACTTGCTTGTAAAATCTGAATATCCTTCACGTACAAAACAAGGTATTCCAACTCTTCCTCCAGGTAATTATAGGTGTGGTAATTGCGCCCAGTGTGCTTTTACACACAAATGTAAATCGTTTAGTCATCCACGTACTGGTCGTGATATTCCGATACGGGGTACTATTACCTGTGCTTCCACTCATGTGATTTATCTAATTCGTTCTCCTTGTGATCTTGCATACGTGGGTAAAACATTCAGACAATTACGCACTCGTATTAGTGAACATCGTAGTAACATTAGAACTGGAGATATGCGCAGTCCTATAGCGTCTCATTTTAGACAAGCAGGCCATAATATCAGCGCTTTACAGTATATCGGTATAGAAAAAGTAACAAAACTCTCAAGAGGAGGAAATTATGACAATTAATTATTACAGAGGGAAAGTTTTTGGATTTATACCTTAAGTACTTTGTCACCTATAGGGTTGAATGAGGATTTTGATATTAAGCCATTTTTATAGAAATTGTTATTTTTTGTTTTTGTTTTTTGACAGGAATTGTACTTGTACTTGTCACGTTACTTGCATTTGTCATGTGATCTTTTGTGTGTGTCTAATTAAGGTAATCATCTGTATCTATTTAAAGTTGACTTTACTCTACCTTGATATTCAGCTTCCTTAAGGACTCCTCTCACCCAGCCCACAGACTGTTTTCTCTCCTGCCCTCCGGCAGGCGTTTCAGGTGCCTCCGGACCAGGACCAGGACCAGCAGACTAAAGAACAGCTTTTTCCCCAGAGCTGTCTCTTTACTGAACTCTAACCCTTGTAGTGGAAAATTTTAATCTTATGTTAATCTTACATTAATATTATGCTAATCAGTAGTTAATTTACTAGATGGATTTGAGTTATGTGTTTTCTGATGATTTTGATTACATGAACTAAACTGTGTGTACGTGCATAGTGTGACATGCAGGAGCAGATGGGAGGGGACCTTTGACCTTAGGGCCTGGTCAGCTTTTTGACCAGTGTATTTCTGTATTAGGCTATGGTCTGAAGAGAGGCAGAGGCGCCTGTTGTGCCCTAAAAAGACATAACAGCTCACTCATATCTGTAAACTTAGCAGGAAAGATCCTTGAAAAGAGTATTTAAACCCCCCTCCTGCTTCTCTCTGTGTGTCACTCCTCGCACGAATTGAACTTTGTGTGTTTGGGACTGAACCTATTCCTGCAGGAATAAAATACTTCTTTTTATTGAATTTGACTCTAAATGACTCTTTCTCAGTGATATTGATTGGTTAGTACATTTTGCCGTAACACCCTCACTGATCCCACTCCACTCATACACTGATAAACTCTCCTTTCCCTCCTCACACCTGCCTCCATTTTGTTATTTGTTATTTACAATGCTATAATGCTCATTTGCACTGCTGACTATTAACAACTGTTTACATATGCATCTTGCACTACTTACCTGACTGGAATATCAATTTGCACTGCCGATTGTTTATTTACAGTACCAATTGTTTACATATACATTTGCAATACCGTACTTTAACTGTAATATGCAATTACTTTCCACTGCACTTTTACTCGGATAGCTTTTGTCCAACTTAATTTGCACTACTTTAAAACCATCCGTATATATATATATATATATATATATATATATATATATATATATATATATATATATATATATATATATATATATATATATATATATATATTCATAGTACACATTTACCTGTAAACTCTGCTTATAGTAATAAACATCTGTAAATTATGTTCATTGTACATATCTGTAAAAATTCTGTTTATAGTAATATCCATCTGTATATTATATTCAGTACATATCTAGCTGTAAATTCTGTTCACAATAATAGTTATCTGTATATTATATTCATAGGACTAATCTATCTGTAAAAATTCTGTTTATAATAGTATTCAATTCTATATTTATTCAGTACATATCCATGTACTGCACTTATGGAACCACTGTATATCCTGCACTTGCTGCTATTGCACTTCTGGTCAGACCCAAACTGCATTTCGTTGCCTTGTACCTGTACTTGTGTAATGACAATAAAGTTGAATCTAATCTAATCTAATATTGTGCCTGATGAAGACCTGAGGGTCGAAACGTTGCTTGCTTTTAATAAATTCTTTTGGAGCAGTATTTTTCAGTGTGCAGACTTCACACTTCTTTATTTGATAGTAAGATAACTTTGCTTTCTGGAATACCCCCCAGGCCTATAACTATTGTGTGTTGACTATTGACAACATGTGTTCCCATGATCCTTTGATTCCAATTTTCATGCATACTGTGAAACATGTGATAAAGATTGGTATGAAATGCACTTTGCTAAACCTAAGCCTATGGCTCATGGTCTGTTGTTTATAGCATCCAGGTTTTCATAATGACCATATAGCATGTTTGATTTGTACCCACTTTTCATAAGAATATGTTTTGATGCTTTGCATCTTTTTCGACCCATGGTACAAACAACTGTAATGGTACAAACGACTTTCTTTAGGTGCAGTTCTCCACCCCGGTGACAGTGGACTTTTGTTGAACTGACCACAGTGTTTTTGAGCAACTGAAAATGTTATGAAATATTTATCAAGATAGTGAGGCACACCTGTTTTTGTGCTGCTTCACTTCTGCATCTGCTTTGAGTTTGATCCAAAAGGGGAAGAACTACATAATCTCTGATTGTTTCACAATTTTGTACTTGTTTTAAATTTCTGTTGTTTGGCCCATATACTTTGTGAACTAGATAATAATATTTCCCCTGGGCTGCAGCTCCTGACAGGTGTGTGAGAAAGTGCACTTACTTTATGTACTTGCAGTGTTTCAAGGCCCCGGTCCTGGAGTCCCTCAACACTGCACATTTACATGTTGATCTCTCTCATCAAACACACCTGATTCAACCCATCCACTTGTTGGTAGAGACTGCAAGGCTACACATTAGATCTTCCACTTCTGTTTCTATGTGTAAATCCTCTTTGAAGGCCTATTTGTATTCTTTACGTTTCAATTAATAGAAACATTTTCATTTGTGTCAAAATCTGTTTTTAAATGTGGTTTATAAATCAAACCGAACTAAAGTTTACTTACAGACTGTAGTGTAGTGTCTATAAAGTGTTTTTTTCAGCTCTTACTTGAATTTGCTATTTGAAATCATTTGACAACAATAGTTAAATCTTCAATGCTGATAACAGTAGGCTATATAGCCTGTCTTAATGTGTTTTCTTAATTCTCTTGTGGTCCATATAGGCTACAGTACGTAGTGAATTTTTTTTTTTAAGTATTTCGTCTTAAACATGTTGTTTTTGAAATAAAGCTGCTCTTAATTTTCATTGAATACTGATTATTGCAGTGTTGAGACATATTATAGACTGTTAATAATTTTAATTGTAGGCCTATAATTCATTGTATAATCGACCTGAAGGGTCAAGTGTTTTTAAATCATTTTAAATGAGTAAGCGTATCTATCTAATCTTTTATTATCATAACAGCGCATCAGTTAGGCGTAGATGCGCTATGAAATTATTGCGGGCCAAATTAAGTGTAATATAAATAGGCATGTAAAAGGAAGGCATAATAATAATCATAGGGGTGTGTCACGGTGTGGGTCTTGTCTGTCACGTGTTCTCCCTGTTTGTCATGTGATCCTGCCATGTGTCTTGTCATTAGGTGTGTTCGACATCGGCTGCGGCTGGATGTAAGCGATCGGCGAGAGTAGCCGCGTGCAGGCGGGGAGGAGCTGCAAACGGAGACGTGAAGTCGGACACTTTCTGGTTCCCGTAGTGACCGCTCACGTGGTGTTTGTATACTTTACCACAGCAAGTGAAATAAATGCAATATTTGCCAAATTCACAGATGTTTCAGAGACATTTTCATTCAATACTTTATGTACTGCTTCATACAGCGTCTGTTTGAACAAGAATAAAGTTCTACATAAGCCTACAGCTACTATCAATGAAGTGGAATCAACGTTTTTTAATCAGTTTTATTTTTATAAACATAACACAATACATCGCGACTATATGAAAAGAGTGTTTACTGTTATAAAAAAAAATTATTTCTGAGCTTTAGTGGAACTAAAGACGTGTGAGAATAAACTGAATAAACACGAAACGCACGTGATCGTTGTAATGCAGTGAATCCGGCCAATCGTGGATCAGTTGTGTCGTCATCAGAACCTGTGCAGCCGCTCTTGAGAATCTG
The DNA here is from genome assembly GCA_036326025.1 of Chrosomus eos. Taxonomy (NCBI): domain Eukaryota; kingdom Metazoa; phylum Chordata; class Actinopteri; order Cypriniformes; family Leuciscidae; genus Chrosomus; species Chrosomus eos. The sequence continues at coordinate 34,003,110 of CM070822.1, forward strand.
CGCTGGCTGAATCCTGCGGCTGCTCTCGAATCGCTCTCGCGGTACTTTGATAGCATACGTCACAGTCATGTGGAGTCAAAGCTGCATCAAGTCGGACAAAATTTCTAACCGGCATGCACTGTTTCGAGTCAGCCACCGATCGGTCTGTGCAGAGCTGCATGAAGTCTAACAAGCCTATTCTGTTATTTGTTTGCTTATTGTCCACAGGTGTTCCTTGTCTTGTTGATTAGTCTTCCTAGGTTTTTCTCATTGACCACACCCCCTTGTTATCCTGTTCAGCTTGTTTGCCCTTGTATTTAAGCCCTGTGTTTCAGTCCAGTCTTTGTGAGATCTTAATGTTGTAATGGTTGCTGTTTCCATGTTCCTGGGGCTCGTTCTTCGTACATTGCTTAAAACATCCGAGATCAAATGAGACATCCAAGATAATATCATCGGGCTAATCATGATCCGGCTAAGTGGGTTCTTCGAACACTCCTGTTGTTTATGATTAGTATCGCTGGATTGAGTTATCTGAGATAACTGCGCGTTCACGCGTTGGTTTAAAAGGGGATATGTATCGATAGCAGAAACAGTGATCAGCGACGCTGCTATTGGCTGTTCAGCATGGCCAAAGAACACGCCCAGTTTTTCTCCCAAGCAGAGAAAGAGAAGGTTATGCCGATTTTTAGTCTTTAATTAAAACGCCAGGGAACACTTCTAAGTGTGCAAAAGCCAGGAGAGAGGGCTGGCAAAAGTAGCAGACAAATTAAATGCGTTTGTGGTGGCCATGTTAGATGTTTTAATAACTTATTATTATTTTTTTCTATTTGAATAATTTCATAATTACTTTGTTCATTGTCATGTCAGAGTCACCACACTATAGTGAACGTGATGAAAGTGAAGTACAAAAATCTTCTACGTAATGGTAATTTTTACTAGGCCTTATAGGCCTACTAGTTCAATTCAATTCAAGTTTATTTGTATAGCGCTTTTCACAATACACATTGTCTCAAAGCAGCTTTACAGAAAGTGCATTTCAGAAATGTACAAAGAAAAATACAGTTAGTTAATCATGTATAAATTTAGGCATAACATATCGCCGGTGTTTAGTCGTCTCTTCACAGGCGTCGAGTCGTCTCTCCACAGGCGTTTAGTCGTCTCATCACAGGTTTTGGGGCATCTGAAGTCTCCGTGAGAGGCTGGATACAAACTGGAGCTGACGAACGCTATTTACCTCGGGACTAGCGTCCCGAGATAACAGCAGAAAGACAGATGGGAAATAATTAGCATAGCTGATGTTCATAATATTAATGCATTCGAACTGATTCAGCAGTAGTATAAAAGGTAAGCATTAAGTGAATGCTTGGTTAAAGAGATGCGTCTTTAATCTAGTTTTAAACTGGGACAGCGAGTCTGAGTCTCGAACAATATCAGGAAGGCTATTCCAGAGTTTAGGAGATAAATGTGAGAACGCCCTCCCTCCTTTAATAGACTTAGATATCCTATGACCAGAAGCCTCGGATTTTGTGATCTTAAAGAGCGCGATGGATTGTAGGGCGATAGAAGGTCTGTTAAATACACAGGAGCTAAACCATTTAGAGCAGGGGTCCCCAACTGGCGGACCGGGGTCCAGATCCGGACCCCAATACCTTTTTATCCGGACCTCTAAACATTTTTGTTAAAAAGTTTTGGAAAACAAAAAAAAATTTGTTTTTACCGAAAGTAATTTTTGAACAGGCGTGCGCGCGGGCAGCTATGTCTGTGTCAGGTCCTTTGCGAGAGCCGGGGTCCGGAGAGATCACAAACTTTGGCTTGTACACACATTACTATGATATTCGTGAATGGATTATTATGGCTTTCTCAAAAATTAGAAAAGTGGACTCTGAAAACCGCATCTTTCGAGATGAGTGGACTGAAGCGTACGCGTTCATTTTGCCGTCATCGAGCTCTACGAGGCCCGTGTGTCTTATTTGTTCGGAGTCTGTTGCTGTTGTTAAAAGTGGAAACATCAAGCGGCATTTCGAGACAAGACACAAAACTTTCAATGAAAATTACCCGCCAGGATCACCCGCGAGGACGAGGAAAATTTGTGAACTGAAAGGACAGTATGAGCGTGCAACACGGGTGATAACACAGTCCCTTACAGCACAGCAACGAGCCTACGAGTGCTCACTTCGAGTACAGTGGATTTTGGGCAAACATAAAAAGCCTTTTACTGACTCCGGAATGGTGAAAGAATGTATGGAGGCGTTAGCAGACACGCTGTTTGAGGGTAAAGAAGGACAGCAGATAAAACAAAAGGTTCGTCAGATTCCTTTATCATCCACAACAACAACAAGAAGAGCTGAGCTACTGTCGGAAGATGTGCAGTCCCAGCTTGACAGCGCCATCCAAAGTGCCCCGTGCATTGCGTTAGCTGCTGATGAATCAACTGACGTAAGTGACAACGCTCAGCTCTTGGTGTATGTCCGATTCTATCACGAGGAGACTAAAGCATTTGTAGAAGACATTTTAGGCGTCACAGCTTTAAAAACACACACCAGGGGAGAGGACATATATTTGGCCATAAAGGAAATGCTGACACAGAGGAGAATCGATGTAAAAAATGTTGTCTCCATCACCACTGACGGGGCACCGTCTATGATGGGAAGAGAAAAAGGTGCAGTCAGTCGACTGAAAGAGGACAACCCAGAGCTCTTGTCATATCACTGCATTATCCACATGTCTGTTCTCTGCTCCACACTTTCAGAGCACCACGCAGAAGTTATGAACACCATCACCAAACTAGTTAACTTTCTCAGGGCTTCATCAGCTCACCAGCATCGTCTGCTCAGGGAGTTTTTAGCAGAAGTAGATGCTCCTGCCAATGACCTGCTCTTGCACTCCAATGTCAGATGGTTGAGTAAAGGAAAAGTGCTGGCTCGCTTTTGGAAGATAAGAAAAGAAATTAAAGATTTCCTTGCACAACAAAAAAATCACAAGGCTCATGTGTTTTTGCACTTTTTAGAAGAGGATAGTAACATGGACACACTGGCCTTTCTGGTTGACATCACAGGGCATTTAAATGACCTCAATATGAAGCTTCAAGGGAAAGACAATTCTGTGTGTGACTTGGTGGCTGCAGTCCAGTCTTTTAAAGAGAAACTGGACATTCTGAAAATGGATCTTGAGCAGGACTGTACACATTTTCCTTCACTGAAGGAGATACAGGAGATCAATGTCACTGCTCATTCTGACTTTATCCAAAAGTTGATTGAAAACTTTAAGGCTCGCTTTGATGGCTTTGCATTGGGAGATCAGCTGATGCTCTTTGTTCGGAGTCCATTTTTTGTAAAGAATGTTATTTCTTTCTCAAAGGAGGCAGTACATATGTACAAATGGGCTAATGCACAGGCCCTTCAAATGGAGCTATTAGATTTACAGGCTGATGTAGTGTTAAGAGAGCAATGTGAATCCTCTGACCCTGTCACATTTTGGCTGCAGACTGTGCCAAAGGCAAAGTTTCCTGTACTTAACAAAGTGGCAGTGTACACATTAACAATGTTTGGCTCTACCTATAGCTAGTGATGGCAAAATGAGGCTTCCTGAACCACTGAGGCTTTCCAGCCCATTGGTTCACCAAAAGGTTCGTTTACCTGAAGCCTCATGAAACAGTGTGCTCCCTAGTGACACCTGCTGTGCAAAGCAATGTATCGCACACAAATCTATTCATCCTGAGCAACCAAATTGTCATGGTGTGGGCACACCCTTTTTCTATTGCCTGTGTATTAAATAAAGTTTTTTACTCTGCTTGTGTTTACCTATGCACACACAACTCACACACACATAACTTTGTATTCAGTAGTTCTTTGGGTTAGTGATGACAGTGAATGCCCCAAACGAGTGTAAAGAAATCACTGAGTGCAGTGCTGACTGAGTGCAATAGTGTAGTGATTATGGAACTGGGAGTACAATTATGTAGTGCTTATGGAACTGGGAGTGGAACAGCAAACTGTTCTCCTCTTTCTTGCTGGCTCCATTGTAAGGGCTCTAGGTTTGCCTTTAACGTTTGCACTCTAAGGCTTTCCCTACAGTCTAGTCTTAGAATAATAATAATAGCAATATATATATATATATATATATATATATATATATATATATATATATATATATATATATATATATATATATATAATATATTATATATATATATATATATATACAATAATAACACTACTACCAATATATGTATATATATATAGCAACTAGAACTAGATATAGGCTAATTTACTCTAATAATCTACTGAACTATGTATACTTTACTCTAATAATCTACTAAACTAAGTATAATGTAATATAATATATAATACAGGCTATGATATATAATGATAACTATGCTACTACAAACTCGCTACAACTCGCTACTCACTACTTCGTACAACCAACACTTCAACACCAATGCAAACGCCTACTGCAAAACCCACGAGAGGCGCGAGGTTTCGAACCACTTTTATCCGGAAGCGATACTCAGAATGAAGCAATGACGTATTCAACACAATCCGAGGCCTCGTTTGTTATCGTCACGTGATTTTCACGGAAACGACACAAGCCTCGAATCGGGGCTTCATCTGGAACGCCCCTTTTTGCTCGACACAAGCTCCGGAGCCTCGCTTCAGATGTCACATCACTACCTATAGCTGTGAGTCAGCCTTCTCTACGCTAAACATCATTAAGAATAAGTACCGCTCACAACTGACCAATGACCATGTGCATGGATGTCTGAGAATTGCTTTGACTCCATTCCTACCCAGATTTAAGAGATTGGCTGCCAGTGCCAATGCAAATTTCTCACACTGAGCTAAGTTTAAAAACTTGCTTGTTTACAAAAATGTTTACTTTATTTTTTGTTGCACTAATAGAAGTATTTTAACATTTTTATATAATTCATTGAGGTGCATTATTTGTTCCCTTTTTGCACTTTTAAAGTGCAATGTTTGCAAGTTTATGTGCAATAGCAGCTGTTCACAACACTGAATGCATTTTTCTTTGAGTAGTTATGAAGGTAAATCATTTGCACCTAATATATTAAGATTGTGACTTTCAGTCTTTATTTTTAGGCTTCCTGTTGCTGTTATTGATGTCGAAAGGTTTGACATTTGAATATTTGCACTAAAATGAAATAATACTTGAAAGAATTTCAACAAAATCAGTTGAATAGCCTACATTTAAAGATAAAGATTTTATTGTCAAAGGTTTTATTGTCATTTTGTTGCACTAATAGAAGTATTGTGTACATTTTTTTTATATAATGCATTATGAGGTGCATTATTTGTTCCCTTTTTGCACTTTTGAAGTGCAATGTATGCAAGTTTATGTGCAATAGCAGCTGTTCACAACACTGAATGCATTTTTCTTTGAGTAGTTATGAAGGTAAATCATTTGCACCTAATATATTAAGATTGTGACTTTCAGTCTTTGTTTTTATGCTTCCTGTTGCTGTTATTGATGTCGAAAGGTTTGACATTTGAATATTTGCACTAAATAATAATACTTGAATGAATTTCAACAAAATCAATTGAATACATTTTAAGATAAAGATTTTATTGTCAAAGATTTTGTCAATTTGTTGACATGGTTACAATTTAATAAAATGAAAGAAAACTTATTTTGCCGGGTGTTTTTGTGTCCGGACCCTTGTTTACTGGGCTGATCGGGTTAGTGGACCTCTTGCAAATTTAGTTGGGGACCCCTGATTTAGAGCTTTATAAGTCAATAGTAATACTTTGTAATTGATACGGAACTTAATAGGTAACCAATGTAGAGATGATAAAATTGGTGTTATATGATCATATTTTCTTGATCTAGTAAGAACTCTTGCGGCTGCATTTTGCACTAGCTGTAGCTTGTTTATTGAGGATGCAGGACAACCAGCTAATAAAGCATTACAGCGGGCTCTAAGCATTATGCGGGCTCTAAGCACAATCAACGTGTGTCTCTACTTTCAGAGAAGCTTTCAGAGAAACGGGTGTAAATGAGACGCTCGATAGGCGCGAGGTCACGCGTGAAATGCTAGCGGGCTAAAGGCTAGTAGCCGAGATTCGGAAAGTTGGATCTAAGTAGCGATATCAAAGCAATCCGATTGTTTTTTTATAAGGAATATTATCGAGGATAAGTTCACATGATATAAAAATAGAAAGTGCCTGTTTATAATTGAGTGGTAAAGAAGAAAATCAAGGATTAATGAATCAATTCGACGGAGCTCCAAACACAAACATAGACCGCACGCGCATGCGCCGTTGACCAATCAAAATCAGTCTCTTTCTAGTCTTACTAGTCTCTTTCAAAAAGGCACTGTTAAATAAATGATTGTCTGTTTATAAAAGCAACCAAGAAAAAGGCTGAAAAAAACAGATGCTCCTGCACCCTGGCAGAAGAGCTGACCCCTGGGTTGAGTGTGAATTGACCTGTTGTTGTGGAGGGCATCCCTGGGTTCAGCTCTTCCAGACACACATCCAGGGACCAGTAGCAGCAACACCTTCATTACTGGTAAATGAGATGGAAATTATCTTAGTACACTGTGAAATAATTTGTTGCTGCATTAAATTAAGTAGGCCTATAATGCATATTGGCTGGTATAGTCATTTCAACTGTTAAATCTTGAGTAATGATAAATTGCTTTGACTTGTGAAAGTAAAAACTGATAAACTTATGTTAATGTGAAAATATTTTGCCATGAGTTATTAATCACATTGCACTGGATAGTGAAGAAACCTTCTCAGATGACTGTCCTTTGGAGGAAGTAGACTACCTGCAAATACATAAATAATTTTAATTGATTCATACTTGTGCATATGTCTATTATTTCTGACATTAGTCCACATGTACAGAAAGGCCTACAGAAGAGTCTGCACAATGCAGTGATACAGGTGTGGGCAGAGTACAGACAACTTTTCCTTTTTATTTGTTGCATGAGGCATGTGTGACAATTTGACAAATGACACAGGGTGAAATTCATTCCCTATGAGTCTTCAACAGAAAATAGAGTATTTTGAAAAAACAAAAATCAGGGGGTAAAATAGAACTTGACTACTTAAAGAAAGAAATTGCACTAGAAACAGAGTTGCTTCAAAATAAACTTCAGAGTAAAATACACTTTCACACAGAGTACTATTGCTGACCTTGCATAATATCTCTTATTGCAGGCAAAAGATGACTGAATGACTGGCTTTTCTTTACAAAGAACTATTGAAATAAGACTCAAGGAACTAAGCAAATGTGTCTTGTCTTTTATTAAACATTTAGCCTTAATTAAACCTTTTCTCCCCTTCTTTTTCTGATGTTGGCAATGTTGTTTAATATGGCACATGCAATGTCACAGGTCCTGTCAGGTGCAACCCTCAGGCTTTTCAGACACTGAAATCTTCCCTTTAGTTGGCCAAAGTTCATTTCTTTTGTGTGACCTTGTCCTGGCTAGAGCTGCATTGTAACTGTGTATGTGCATTTACATTTTACATTTACATATGTAATACAGTGAGCTTGATATTTATATTTTTCCTTACCATGTTCAAGTAATGTGCATAAATGTGAATCTCTCTGTGCTTCCACATTTGTGATATGGAACACTCACACGCCATCTAGAGATTTTAGTCAGTCAACTGCCTTTTTTAAAATTTTATATTATATTACTAATTTGGAATATTAAGAATTGTAATAGTAACTTGGCTGCACATTTACATTGTGATCCCCCTTTCTGTTCACAAAATCCCCTTCATAGAGGCCTTGATGGGAACATGTGTGCAGTCTATTGATCAATCACATTAGTGAAGCCTGAGGGACATATCTGTGTCATATTAATCGGCATGTTCATGATTGCATGATCTTCATTAAAAATTATAATATACCTGCGTTGGCAAAAAAAAAAAAAAACTGCTATAGCCTACAACCTTGGGTCTAAACTGGCTTGGAAATGCCGCAAAAAAAACCCCTAAAAACTGCTTGAGCGCCAGGGTAAACTTTGTGAATGACACGACAGACAGCACTTATCAAGTTCTCCGCATCTCCAATAGTTTAAAGGAAAGAGCCACTCGCAAATAATATCAGGACAATGCACACAGTTTGTGCTGTTATTATAAAGGCCGACTCCGACGAGTCGAACATTTAATGTGCGTTTCCAAAAAATAATTGATGTAAACGACATCCTCACGAGTCATGAGAAAAATTATATCTCTCAAAAAGTACCTTATCGCACTGCGTTAAAAGACTTCTCGTATCACCTCCGCTTATAAAGCCGCGATCTAATCCTGTTTACATGAAATAAGCCTGCTCACGAGCAGGTTCAAGCTAGCGCACCTGTTGCTATGACAGCAAGTCTAGGATGAGCTTCGAAGAACCAAACAATCCAAGATCATGGCAAATCGTCAACAATCAAATCCAGCTAACTGAGTTAGCGACGTACGAAGAACGAGCTCTAGGGCTCAGTCCACAAGGAGATTATATGGCCTCAAGTGGAATGTTTTTTTTCCACTTGGTGTAGAGAACATGAGCTAGATCCAGTTAACTGCCCAGTGGTTTCAGTTCTGGAGTTTCTTCAAAATAATTTCTCTGTGGGTCTCTCCCCTTCCATATAATGGCTGCCATTGTGGCTTTAGGGTTAGGGTTAGGTTAGGATTAGGTAGGTAGAAGAAAACGACTTTCACCCTCATTAGTAACCACCCTCATTAAAATATTGCATCTGATTGGCTGAAGCTTAAGTGTCCATATCTCTCAAACGCTTGGATGTATTTGTACGAAACTTGGAATATATACTAATTGAGGTATGGCCAGTCGACTGGTGGTGGTTTGGTTTGTGTCTCTAGCGCCACCAGGTGTGTAGACACAGTAGTGCACACTTTTTTTAAACCGGGCTGGTTAAACGTGGGCTGTTTTGTAAAGGGCTCTTGTTTTTGAGTGTTATTTACTGCTCTGGGGTAGGTTTTAGTGTGGTCTGGTTGGGAGAGTTTTTAAAAAAAAAAAAACGGATGAGTTGTATAGATATGGCTGGTGTTTTTATGTCATGAAATGAAAGGTCAAAAAGGTCAATCTGTCTGCCAGACGGTAAAAAGTAAGTATGTATAATGTAATAAAATATTTATTCATTTATTTATCATATAGACAGATAGATCAATAAATAGATAGATAGATAGATGAGTTTGTTCGACTTTGAACATATTTTTCAATTTTTTGTCTGAAAAAAGGCAATGTTTTTAGGCCTGGATGGATGAATGGATGGATGGATTGATAGATGGATGGATGGTAGGATGGATGGATGGATAGATAGATAGATAGATAGATAGATAGATAGATAGATAGATAGATAGATAGATAGATAGATAGATAGATAGTATAGATAGATAGATACATGAGTTTGTTAGATATTTTTGTGCATATTTTTTGTTTTGTCTGAAATATTGATGTTTTTATGTCATTAAATGAAAGGTCAAAAAGGTCAATCTGTCTGCCAGACGGTTAAAAGTGAGTATGTATAATGTAATAAAATATTTATTCATTTATTTATCATATAGACAGATAGATAAATAAATAGATAGATAGATAGATAGATAGATAGATAGATGAGTTTGTTCGACTTTGAACTTTGTATTCAATTTTAAAATGTAATAATCATACACAAACACCCACGAACACCTCAAGGAACACTCCAATGCAGTCCAAGGAGTCCAGAGTCAGAGGCACTGGCTTGGTTAGGAAATATAAAATCCATAAACTGTCCGAAGACACTTCAGGCCGTGCACAGGCCTTCCTTCTACTGGCCGCTCCTCGAAAACAAACACCAAAATGAACCCCATAATGTCCTAGAGAGACGTGTACAATTATAAAACAATAAAATGGAGGGCTAAATCGCCATGTGCTTCATTCCAATGGGCTATATTGTCGTGATTTATACCGAAAAGGGTTTAATTTTTCAGAAAAAACGAGGGTAGGTTTAGTGCAGATGCGTGGAAGGGCTCAAACACGATATCACAACGTCTTTCTGGACATTGGCGAGACACTCGACGTCACGGCGGACTGAGAAACAATTATTTGGCTCTTCAACATCACTACACACAATGATGGAGGCCTTCTAAACCAACTCAAAGCCTATATGGGCTGAAGAGAAAATTTTCCAGAGCTTTTCCACATCATGCCCACTCAAAATGATGGCAGCTGTACTAATTTTTACGGTATTGTTTTGTCATTCAGGTATCCTCGCGACGCGTTTCGAACTTTCCCAAGGCTCTCATCAGGCGAATTGGAATGACAACTGACTCGGTCTCTGTTCTCTCTCTACTGGAAGAGTTAGGGGAAATGAACACCAAGAAACAGACCTAAGGTCTGCCTCTGGTTATGCACGGGCCATCGCCCAACTGGCCGCTCCCTAGACACACCCAAAATAATGTCCAGAGAGGTGTATGAGAATATAAAAGTGGGCTAAATTACCCTGGGGTGTGCCAACATGGACTTTAAAAATAAAATGGAGGGCTGATTCGCCATGTGCTATGTCCAAACGAGCTATTTAGCCGTGGTTTCTTTAATTTTTTATTGAAAAAAACGAGGGTAGGATTCAGTGCAGTTGTGGAAGGGGCATAAATGATACACCAACGTCTCTGTGGACGAAGGGTTAGGGTTTGAAATTGAAATTCCAAGATCTGAAGCCCTAAGGCTCCAGAAATGGCTGTGCATTGGCCTACCTTCTGCTGACCACTAAAGGTCACCCCAGGCCCAAAACCGTAGACTATGCACTGGCCCGATATCTCCATCACGCATATGTAAATAAAGGATATGTGGATATGTAATGTGAGTGATATATGATTTTACCTCATAACCCATATATTAGTATATAAACACAATTACCAGAGTCCTACCATAATGTTTTTATTATTCTGTTATTATATTATTATTTTAATATAAAAAATGTATATAATTTTTAACCCTATATTTTTCTCTCTACTCTCCTAGGTCTGAATTGAAGAGGGCTTAAAAAGGCCGGGCTACACAACTAAATGTATATCAGGCCCGGGATCCAGGTAAGTGGTGTAAGTGTGAGTGAGAGAAATGTGATAACAATATGTGTTGTTCTATTACCCAGGGGTTAATTCCAATGGGTTTTTCTTTAACCAAGGAAGGTGCTGTGAGAGGTCGGGGTGCCCCGTTGAGGGCTGTTCAGGACCCCAGGTAAGTGGGTAGGTTTTAGTGGAGAAGGTTTTCTCTTTAGTGGAGAAAACATTTCCAGGATTCGAATCCCGAAGGATTCGGAAACAGCTGTGCACTGGCCCGAGTTCTACTGGCCGCCAAGAGTCACCAAGCATCCCCCAAACCACACACAACAGCCAACACTTATCTGAAGCCAGCCAACGCCAGTCTAAAATACCTTTCAGACACTGTAAAAAATCCCCAAGCCCAAATAAAGCCACACGGGACACACCAAACCCCGGGGCTAAATCCACCAGGGCTTTTTAAATTAGGGGTCTGTGAGAATTAAAATGGTAGGTTTAGATGTTGGTGAGGAGCACATTCAAATTTAAAAATTAAAACCATTCTCGACGTCTGTATGGACGAAGGAAAAATAAATATTGCGCTCAGACGCATCAACACACCAAATGATGCCGGCTACTTATTTTTAATTTTTAAACCAAGTAATGAACCTTTAACATTTATTGTAGTTTAATTCATTAATTTTTATATAATGTCTAAACGAGTGATTTATCAATATATTTTATGTTTTTACTTTATTATTTTACAATTAGGTACTGCTGCATGTGAAAAGCTCACTCAGGTCATCTTGGCACCCAAGTTGAAAGACTTAGAGAACCTAAGTTCAGACTTCCAGACGTCAGGACTGGAGTCATATCACAGTCTGATCCTCAGGTTTGCACCAAAGAGTGTGGCATTCTCTTTTGTGGGGATGTTGTGCCGGTATGTTCTGGTTTTTATTCAAATTACGTTGAATTGCATTCTAATTTTTCTTACAGTTTATTATCCGTTCATACCTGATCTAACTTTTTAGGACTTTTTTATTTCTGACTTTTTAGGACTCAACTTGCAGCCATGCACTACAACGAAAATAGCGGAAGACTACAAGCAACAACAGCTGCAGGGGAGCTCCGATGGCACATACAGTATCCAAGCTACAGAAGAGGAGAGTACACACTACGACTTCTGAAAAGAAATCCCACATTTGGTATTATCTATCTGTCTGTCTTTATCTATCTATCTATCTATCTATCTATCTATCTATCTATCTATCTATCTATCTATCTATCTATCTATCTATCTATCTGTCTTTATCTCTATGTACCTCTGTCTTTTTTGTCTATCTGTCTTTACCTATCTATATCTATCTATCTGTCTTTATCTATATCTATCTGTCTGTCTTTATCTATATCTGTCTGTCTTTATCTCTCTATATCTATCTATCTGTCTGTATCTATCTGTCTGTGTTTGTCTATCTATATTTATCTATCTGTCTTTATCTATCTATATTTATCTATCTGTCTTTATCTATATCTATCTATCTGTCTTTATCTATCTATATCTATCTGTCTTTATCTATCTATCTGTCTGTCTTTATCTATCTGTCTGTGTTTGTCTATCTATATTTATCTATCTGTCTTTATCTATCTATATCTATCTGTCTTTATCTATCTATCTGTCTGTCTTTGTCTATCTGTCTGTCTTTGTCTATCTATCTATCTATCTGTCTTTATCTATCTGTCTGTCTTTGTCTATCTATCTATCTGTCTTTATCTATCTGTCTGTCTTTATCTATCTATATCTATCTGTATTTATCTATCTATCTGTCTGTCTTTGTCTATCTATCTGTCTGTCTGTCTGTCTGTCTTTTTCTATCTATCATCTATCTTTAAAGTATTTTTTTTTATGTTCTGCAGAATATGTTGACAGATTGCAGGATCTGCTTTTTGAAACTGTGTTGAAGCAGCCACAACTCTTTCAGGAATCTCTAAAAGGACTGCAAGTTCCTGACCACCTCTGCACACAGTTTCAAAGACCTGAAAAGAGTGAAGCTGTTGCACAACACACGTCACGATTTAGACCACCTTCTGTCTGTGATCAGTTGTGATCTAAAGTAAATAAACAAATTACATGGACAAATTGCAATGTTAAATTCTTTATTTTAGTCAAGGGGAGGTGGTTGAAAACCTGAATAGGTTCCAGTATTGTCAGGGAACTGCTCTCTAATGCGGGTAACTGCACACGAGGGAATCACCACCCTAATGTGTCGTCCACAGTTTTGCCACAGTTACTTTGAAAAAGTAACTAAGTTACTTTACAGGTTACTTAATTTTAAAAGTAACTAAGTTACTTTACAAGTTACTTGATTTTAAAAGTAACTAAGTTACTTTACAAGTTACTTTTATTAGTTACATTCAGCAGTTGCCGACAACACCCCCGCCACCTCAACATAAAAATGACAACCGGTTTTGCCAACACTCACTTTATTAGAAGTGTATTTTTAACAGTAACATCAACAATCTATCTCCTGACATTTAAAGTTGAACTTAAAAACTATTTCCTGAAAAAACAGTCTTTCTTGACTTCACTTAATATAAATACTTGTTTTTATAAAATATATATTGTTTTTTTGTTTTTCTTGACCCTGTAATCAGTGGTGGAAAGAGTACTGACAAATTGTACTTAAGTAAAAGTATTGCTACTTAAGTAATAATATACTTGAGTAAAAGTAGAAGTACTGAAATATAATATGACTCAAGTAAGAGTAAATAAGTAGTTTGCTTAAAAACTACTCAAGTAACTGCGTTACAAAGTACTTTAGTATTTTTCTATTTTTACCCAAAATGGGGAGATGATAGCGAAATGGAGCGCTAAACACTCTCATGTCATCTGTTTCATTCATTCTGAAGGCCCAGTACTGATGCATAGAAGTACTAAACTTACACATTTCAGGAAATGCCTTATATGGATATAATAACATGCAAATAGTGATGTTTTGACTGATGAAACATGAAGACAAACACAATATAGCTATAACATATCTGTGTTCATCAAACTATCAGGTATTTTCAAAAGAATGATGTATGTTTTTAAAGGATTAGTTCACCCAAAAATGAAAATTAGCCCATGATTTACTCTCCCTCAAGTCATCCTAGAAGATATGACTTTCTGCTTTCAGTCGAATACAATCAGAGTTATATTAAAAAATGGCCTGGCTCTTACAAGCTTTATAATGGCAGTGAATGACTGGAGAAAATTTGAAGCCCAAAAAAGTGCATCCATCCATGATAAAAGTGCTCCACACATAGACTACTAGCTTTCTCTGTTGTCAAGAGCAAAATTTTATTACTAATTTTGAAAAGTAAGTCCAAGTAAGATCATTTGAATGTTTTGATTTGAATCATTTCATAATTGAAAGCAAAGAAGGTTAAGTGAGAGGTCCGATTAAAAAAAGGTATGAAAAACAATAAAACAGTATGAATTAAAAAAAATCCCAGTAAAAAAAATTTAAGTGGGGTACTGGTTAACATGTTAAATTAAATTATCTTTTTTTCGTTGTAGCCTACCGAAAATGTGCTGGGAGCCCACTGTTGCTATAGGAACGAACTACACTTTTACATGCATCTGATTTCACTGTTTTTCAGCTTTGTACAAAGTTTGCTTCGTATATTTAGTTTAACTGTATTGTTAAAGAGGGCGAGCTTTACCATTAATTGAACTGTGTGCATGTATTATAGACACTTACATTGATCTTGCTCCGTCCATGCAATAACTGCGTCCATGTTATGAGCCGAGCTTTTTTATTTACTTCAACTGCTCAGTGCTCTGGTATTATCAATGGTATGACACATTTCAGTAGTTGCCATAATTAATATGAGCAGAATACTTACTTACATTCACTGAAATATTGAAACGTTAGCGCTGCCGCTACTGATTCAAAACACGAGCGACAGTGATTGAATGTCAAAGCGCGGTTTGAACGCCCGCCCCCCAGCCGAACTGAAAGTTTTGATTGGTTTTGCACCCGAGTCAGACCTGTCTGTTGTTGGCTGAACTGCTCCAGTTCTGTCTGTTATTGGCTGAAGCGCAGAGGCTCCACCGCAGTAGTATGAAAAGTGTCTGTCAAATGTCAGCTTGCCCTGTTGCTCCGTCGGCACCTTTGTCAAAGTACTTTGTACTTTTTATGAAAATTAAATGTAGAGAAGTTGAATACTTTATTTTTATTTTACTCAAGTAAGAGTAAAAGTACCACAATTTAATTATACTCAAGAAAGTAGAAAAAATCAAAAAATCTACTCAAGTACTGTAACGAAAGTATTTGTAATTAGTTACTTTCCACCACTGCCTGTAATTTAGTAACTGTAGAACACGTTAACTGTAATTTTGCGTATATGATGAAATTAATACAGTTTCTTGTCAATCTATGTCTATTTTAATGTGAACAATGCACTGCCACTTTAATTCAGCGCGGTGCAGCACAGCAAAAATAGACTTGGTGCGGAAACGATGTCTGCACTGCTGTATACTCACGCACCTGGAACGGATCGACGGACCGCACCCGCGTGCAGTGTGAAAGCTCTAACCTGTTAACATGGGTACGGGAAAAAATATGCACCGCATACGCACTGCAGATGGAGACAAGTATGTGTGAAACGGGCGTAAGTTTGACTGTGCGGTGCTGCGACTCCATATGTTTTTTAAAATTCGACGAAGTGTTTCTGTAGGTAGATAACACTTTGGCCCCATTTACACTGCATGGTTCAAGTGACCCAAATCCGATTTTTTCCTATCATGTGGCACAGATCGGATATGACCCATGAACGTGTAAGCAGGAAAAAAACGCATGGATTCCGATTTTCTCAGATCGGATCCAGGCCTCACTCATATGTGGTAATAAATCGGATATGAATCGGATATGTGCATTTGCGTGTGCCATGTAAGCAGACAAATCGGATATTCCCCAGTAAATGCGAGTCGTACGTCATTAAAAAAGTGACATCAACTCAGGTGGACACCACCAACTGCGCGATCACATTCTTATTATAGGCGCGAGGGAGAAGGATACACACAGTGGAGCGATGTGGAGGCTTTTAAGTGTTTGGGGCGAAGAGACAGTGCACGCAAAAATGCGGGTTGTTACAGAAATAAATCCGTGTTTGAAGACATTTCACGAGATATGGGGAGGCGCGGTTTTAAGCGCTCGTGGCTACAGTGCCACCATAAGATACAAAGCTTAAAAAAACAAATATACAAAGCGAAAGCAAAACACTGGGTAATTTTATTCGCATCTGCATCCATTGTATTTCATGCTGTTTTACTTCCTTTTCCGGGTCAGAACGTCTACATTTGATAGTTTCAGCAGTGCATAATGTAAATGCAAAAATCGGATACGTGTCACTTTTAAAAGATGATGTAAGCGGGTCGTCAAAAAAATCGGATATAGTCAGAAAATCGGATTTGGGCATCAAGACCTGCAGTGTAAATGCAGCCTTTGTCGCCACCAGCACAGAGTTTACAACGGACCTTAATGTTGCCATCTTTAGCTGACAGACACAAACTCAAAATAGTGACTGTATTTCCAGCTAGAAAAAGCGCATCTTTGTCCTCCCTCCATTGTTGTTTACGTTTGTGTCGCTGCGTGGTACATACACGTGACGTGAACCTCATGCTGAAAATGTGACTTGTCGCGCACACTCCCCGAGATGCAAGAAGAAATAAATATATATTTTTACTAAGGAAAATGACAAAAATAGTAACGCACAGTGACTTGGATAAGTAAGTTTAATCTGATTACTGGTTTTGAAATAGTACCGCGTTAGATTACTCGTTACTGAAAAAAGTGGTCAAATTAGAGTAACGCATTACTAAGTAACGCGTTACCGGCATCACTGGTCGTCCAAGATAGCCCCAGCACCACCGGACAAAATTCCTATAGGCCAGGTGTCTGTAGCAACTGAAACATACTGTAAATGTATGGTAATTTGTGATATTATATGTTTAGTTAACACCAGGTAAGATTGTTACTAACCCATTGAGGACTGGGTTCTCCATGTCACCGAAGAGCTGACGGCATAGCTGCCAACTCTCACGCATTGGCCGTGAGACACCCGCATTTGATTGGTTTCACACACCACACCCCCGATTTCTCACGCTGAAGTGTCAACCCGGTCGCTCAAATGCCTGAAAGATGAGTTCATGATCGACTAGTTATACGGCAAATTAGTTAAAAATCTCCCGTAATCTAGAGCGAGCGTGCATACGAGACAGAGATTGTGCTCCAAACCGTGTAGAGCGAGCGAGAGCGAGAGACCTTGCGTTGGTTAGGGCGTAGGATTTAGACGAAATCCCACAAGCGTCAACTGTATGACGCCTTGGGATTACAACCGCTGCGTCTCATATTGACGCTAAAGGGTGCCATGTGCGTTGGATTTCGACGAAATGTCACAAGCGTCAACTGTATGACGCCTTGGGATGAGAACGAGCTGGGGCAAAGAGCATTCCTCCGCCTCTGCAGCTAACCCCCCCCTGCAGTCTCAATCGTCTCTCCAACCCCAACACCCCCAGCCCCCACCCCCTCCCCCCCATCAACAAATCTCACGCCAAGCAAAACTCAAAAGTTGACAGGTATGTGACGGTATGTGCCATACACAGCTTGCAAAACAAATGCGTTTAGGGGGACAGGTTCAAAACCTGGATGAGCAGTTATGCATGCTGCCCCACCAACCTGATCACATCTGTGCATCACCTACATGCCAGGAAGTTAAAGTAATAACCAAATAAAAAGTGTAGCCTATAAGATATATATATATGTGTATACATACACGTGCATAAACATATATAATATATATATATGTATGTATATATACATACATACACATGCATAAACATATATAATATGTTTATGCATATGTATGTATGTATATATACACATACAACTGTACAAATATATAATGTATATAGAATGTAAACATGCCCAACACCTACATGGTAAAACGTGTATTTTTACTAATTAGATACTGAAATGCAATACAGTGAATGAGTGTCAAGCTGCGTTTACCTGTGCCACCTCCCTACAGCACAAGTTTTCTCTTGGAGACAGCCTGGTACAGTGACCACAAGTACACCTGTTGCAAAAGTATACGTTTGTGAATAAAAACGTTATGCTAATTCCAGGATCGAACTTAGTTAGCTACCATTCTGACACTTCTCCCATCCGCGCGGCCTCCGGTTCGTCCATGTTTTCCTCCACAGTCGCGGCAGGGGCTAATGGTTCAAATAGATAGGGCAGAGGACCTGCACCGCCATCTATTATGCCACTATTTAACCCTGGGGATTCAGGAGGAGAGAAGTCCTCCACCTCCACAGAGCCATGCGTACTGCTGCCACTGCAAATTTCGATGTCACTGTGCATCTTTATTATTGGGGTTCAGGGGACGCGTACTGGATCTATAGGCTATGCACGTAACGATTTTTTTTAAGCGGAAAATTAATTATATTAAAATATATGCATTTATAGTGTGTATAAACAACTATATATTTTATAATGACATTATAATTATAGGCTACGTGTATATTAATATGTTTTAAATAGAATTACGATTACTGTAGGCTAATGTAGCAGGTCATTCAGTTACTTTTGAAAGGACAATAATAAAGTGTCCGTGTATTTCATTAGACTTTAATTTTGCCAGCTAGAAAAAAAATCTAGCATTTCCTCACGTTTTACCATTGATTTTTAGTGACAGTCGATATGTATGGGCCACTGGCGATGACAGTTCCCCCTACCTCCCCTCCCCTCTCCCCTGCCGTGTCATACCAGACCCACAACCCTCCCTTCTTCTCACAGCCATCCACGCCCATTTAAGTTGCATTTTTCAAAAAGATTGTGAGCTAGACCTGAGCTGAAAGAGGGGGGTTTCATGACCCTTTAAGTGTTTTTTTTCGCTCAGCCGAGCGTAAATTTTATGTCTGTTGCTGTGTGGAGCAGCCTGTGTCAGTCACCTCTTCCTGAACGTCACTCACTCACTCACTCACTCTAACTCACTCATCCGGGCATGCACTGCGGTCTCATGAGAAAACGCAGCTTTTTGATATAAAGTTTTTCTTGTTCCCGAATACAAATATTTTTAAAAATATTTGTTCAAAATAAGTATTCGTAAAAAACACGTTATTTGTGCCTTTCCGAATATATATATATATATATATATATATATATAATGATAATAATAATAATAATAATAATAAAAATACAGACTGTTCCAAACAGTCCTCACATTGTTTCACCCCAAGTTTGGCAAAGCTATTTTTTTGTCTTTTACAATCTTCCTGTATGCTTCATAGGAGCAGGGGTCTCATTTATAAAACTTTGCGTAGGATTTGCGTCAGAAGTGGCGTACGGATGAAACATAGCACGTGCGTACGCACAGAAATATTCGGATTTATAAAACCGTGCTCACGCACATCCTACGCATTTTTCCCTTAATAAATCACAATCAATTCTAAATGTAGCGCAGCTTTTGCGGCTTCATGTCACGCCCATAGTTGCCCATAAATAGTCCATGAAACGCCCACAAGTTAATATTCATCGATTGCAAAATCATGGCAAACACAGAAAGGAAATCAAAAAAACGTAACTTCACTCAATGTGAAGTAGAAGTTATCGTTGGCGAGGTGGAAAAGAGGAGAAAAATGTTGTTTGGAGGGCACAGTGTGGGCATTACTAATGTCAAAAAGGCACTTGAGTGGCAAAAGGTTGCAGACGCCATAAATGCTGTAGCCTCACAACCTCGGACTGTGGCCGAAATAAAAAAGAAAGGGTCAGACATCAAAAAAGCGTCTAGCGCTCCATCACAAGAGTGTGTCTGCCACGGGTGGGGGAAAAGGGACACCGGAGCTGACCCCTCTTGATGAGAGACTGGCGGCAATTATTGGGGAATCCCTATTAAGTGGAGTGGTGACTGAGGCAGAGGGTGACACTGACGCGCCAGATGCACCGGATGACACAGGTAAGTGAAATAAGTAAAATGAATGCAGTCAAGGCACATGTATGTAGGCTACACGATTACAGTTTATTCATATAGAACAATCTTTATTTCAGTCACTGGGTGTTCCAGCAGGGCCAGTGGTTATGGAGAGGGAAGTCATTAACTCAGTCAGAAAGGTGGCCAAGGAGTTGGGCGAAATCAAGACTGTCCTAACTGAAATAAACTGCACAATAAGGGAATTCTTGAATAAATAATATATTTTTTCCACACCTTTTGTTGTTCTTTTCAAGCGACGCATCACTTCCAAACGCTGGTGCACAGCAGCAGCATTTGGCTCAAATGCCTGGGGATGGGGGTCAGGGTCGGGGCCAACACAGCAATCGGCGTCAGGGGGTAGAGGCACGTTTTTAAGCTGTGCCACATTGTGTAGCACAAGCACATGCCAGCACGATTTGGCACACCTTTTCAGGAGTGTAAAATAACCTCCCTCCAGTGCAGTCGAGGCAGCGCCATCTGCCCTTGAACAGGCCGATGGTGCGCTCCACTATAGCGCGAGCTCGGCTGTGGCACATGTTGTAGTGCCTTTCCTCTGCACTATGTGGGTTGAGGAAAGGCGTGAGCAGCCACTGTTTGATGGGATATCCACTGTCCCCTGCAAGGATAGTGAAAGGGTTAAGACATATAAGTACAGTAAAATGTGAAATGTCTATTAATCAAACGTACCTAGAAGCCAGCCATCACGCACAGCACCAGCCTCGAGTCTGCGTCCAACACTGCTGTGTCTTAAAATGAATGAGTCATGGCCACCGAGCGACTACATTAGTGAGCAACATGTCTGCATCACAAATGATTTGGGCATTGATTGAATGGAAATGCTTTCGATTAATGAAAGCATTTTCAATAACATTCGGTGCCCTTATGGCAACATGAGTGCAGTCAATAGCACCGATTACATTTGGGAAACCGTACATAGCTGTAAATTGAGCTTTCTTGTTTGCCTGTTCACCCGCCGTGTATGGAAACTTTATGGAATCATGGGACAAAGCTATTATGCCTTTTAACATGTCTGGCATTACCCGGCTAAGGGTCGGCTGAGATATACCTGACCTGTTAGCCAATTCCCTCTGAAAAGTGCTAGTCGCCAGGAATCTTAGTGTTGTTAGGACTTGAAGTGGGACTGGCACGGCGTGGTTCCTCCAAGTGCTCCTCTGTAACGCTGGGCCCAAAAGACCGCAAAGGTCCAACAGGACGGCTCGAGGAAGTCGGAACCGGCTCATAAGCCACTCGTCCTCATTTGCCAGCAAGTCTTCTTGCTGCCTGAAGATGCGTTCACTCCGAATCCTTCCATTTTCCACATCTTCTAAGAGCGCAAGATCAGCCATTGTGCATCATTACGCATTGTGATGGGGCATTTTATTTCCATCCATTTAATTGCATCTGACAAGCTACAGATGTCGGTTATAATCTGCTTAGAAATGGGAAATAGTTCAGCGCAAATGTAATTTCTTGCAGCTTTTTGAATGGTTGAGACATACGTCATACGTTATTTTATCAAAAATAAAAACAAACTAAAGGCATATGCATGAATACCATGATTCCGTAGCTGATGAAGACATTTTTACTATGAAAACAACTTCCCCTAGTGGAGAAAATAATACATCTATCTCTCTATCTATCTATCTATCTATCTATCTATCTATCTATCTATCTATCTATCTATCTATATATATATATATCCATAATTATCTATCTATCTGACTGACTATCTAATTGCATCTATATCTGCTCCGCCAGACGGACACATTGGTGAGAATATCAGTTTTGCACATTATTTCGTTCTGTTTAACATCCTATTTATGAGGATGAATTGTATAACATGCCAATATTATTGCAGAACATATTTCACTTTTCTTTTTGCAAATATGTGTTAATTTGCATTTCTGTTGCAGATCGATCAAACGGGTGTTCGTGTAGGCTGTTAATTGTAAGACTTGCTTTGTGAATTCTTCGTGTTATTTATGAGAGGCAGTATTGCCATTTATTTTACACAACGGTCTACAATTTCTTTCATCTGCCGACGGTGTCGCCATTTCTCATTTCACCCGTTTTTGTGCGTACGCCTGGGTCAGAGCTTGCGTGAAGGACCGCACATTTTACCGTCAAGTTTGCTTTTTATAAATACCAATTATTGCGTAGAGAGCGGCGTACGCCTTCTTTTGTGCGTACGCAATGTTTATAAATGAGGCCCAGGCGTATTCTGAATGCATCATCTTTATTGTGATGTCACTTGGCAGATACCGTCGATTTGGGGCATGTTCCCGTCTGTAATGGCTCACACAATGTGGTCATCAAGGGTCTTCACGTCCATCTTGTTGACTGCAGCCTGCCTTCCTCTCTGGTCCTTGGATGGAACCAGTGGCCTGGTGTTCGACTTCCCCATCATGGAAATGACTAGACTGTCATTTTTAGGGTGATAGCCCAATGATGACAGGAAAAACATTTTGCAGACTTGTCTTGGCTCTCTTTTCTGGTTTTGCAGCCGGTAGATGAATGAGTGGCCACGGTGACTTTCTGGGCCGGTTGTTGTTCTTTTGGTTGGCATTGGGGTAACTGAGTAAAACATCCATGATCGTCTTTCTGTGTAGGTCATCTCCCAGTATTGACTCTATATCTCCCTCTGTCTTTCCTCTGAAATATGGTATGTACACCTTCTTCGACATTTGGCATCACATGGCTCTCTCATTGGTGGTCGACGTGATTCCACATCAGGCTGTGGCCCTGGCTGTGGCCCTGGCTGTGGCCCTGGCTGTGGCTCTGGCTGGGGCTCAGGCTGGGGCTCTGGCTCTTGAACTTGTTCCCCTGGGTCTCCAAGTTCCACTTCAGTCTTTTTCATTGTAGGGGTTGGGACATAATCTAGGTCTGTAATGTCATCGTATAAGCTGTCCACGCTGGTGGTATCCAGAGTTTCCAGGATGGTCCACTCCATTTCTTCAGCCGGGGGCAGCACTTGCTCCCTCTTTGATGGAATACCAACATGTGTATCTTAAATGAAAAAGAGAGAAAATTAGTGGCATGAACGTAAATCCACATCTGTCTGTGTCTGTCTGTCTGTGTACTGCAACAAATTATTATTATTATTATTATATTATTATTATTATTAGATGGACCTACAGGACAACATCTTCACTCTGATCAATATATGTATATTGATGTCTGTATATCATAATATTTCATTGTACAGGGAATAACTTCAATTAGGTCCATGACAAAATAATGCATGAATTAGGCTAACACAATAAATTAATAATTTTGCACCCTTAATGAAAATGAAGAAAGAAAAGCCAACACACAAAAATGCAGCCTGGCTTCATAATTTACATTAGGCCTACAATAATAGGATAAAACATAGAAGCTTGCAGTCATGCAGAGGGACAACATTTTCATAGGTTAATATAATTAAGGGGAATCCAAATTAAATATATAACTTCATATTCAGAAGAAGAAACTGTGCAATAAAAATGTTAGGACAGGAAATGTGTTTGAGCTGAGCTAAGGGGGGGGGGGGGGAGTAAATACCTGCTGGCTCGCTCTGCAGAAGTTTGTTTTTGTTGAAAGCATGGATGCTTTCAACAGTAAAGAGAAAGATGTCAGTTTTGCTCACAACTCGCTAACTTCTCTAAACAGCGGACATAGTCTTCAAACAGCGGCCGCGAAGAGAGTGTGTTTTAAGTTGAACAGACACCTGTCACGTTAAAGTATAACTGTTACACTGATAGCTGTGTTTATGGACAGTTATATTCTCCTGTGGACAACAACGCCGTGAATGATTAGCCTATGAAAAAAGAAGACGCCGTTCATGTAGGCTAATAAAAGCGAAGAAGATCACGCTGACTGCTTGGATGTTATGGGATAGCCTGATGCCTTTAGAAGTTTTATCTTTTGGTTCTGTTTCTGTCTGTCTGTTTGTTAGTAAGATAACTCGAAAAGTACTTTATGGATTTGGATGACATTTTCGGACAACATGGGTATTAGGACAAGGAACAGATTACTACATTTTGGTGGTGATCCGGAACATGGGACATTTGGAATTTGTATTGCCTCAGTGACCTATTAGGCTACCTTGACAGAGGTTAGTGCTCTCAGAGTGCTTTTCTAGTTATTGAATATTTTTCCACCGCTGGTTGGATTATAACTTTGTGACTAGAACAACAAAATTATGACATTGCATCGGCGATGATGTGAAGTTACAGAGGATAAAGTTACAGCTAGGAGCAGGGAGGATCAGGGGCAGGTAAGCAAAGCTATTTAAAAACATCGCCTGTCATTTAGCATAATTAGGGGGGGGGGGGGCAGGTAGAGAGATGTAGCGGTTGAAACCCAGTCGACGGGGTGTCATTGGTTGTTACGTTATATCTTACCCAGATACAATAGTGCTAATTTCTGATTGGCTAACAACACCAGATGAACAACACGGAGACGTGCTTGATTCCTGCCGGTTCCACACACAGTGAGAGCGTGCGGCTAGAGTTGTGGGCGCTGCGGCATATTAAATATATTAGAAATAGTTTTTCAGCGTGAGAAATACAATGTGTGGCGGGGAGAGCGTGACAAAAGACCGAAATGAGTGACTGTCACTCTCAATGCGTGACACTTGAGAGCCCTGCTGTAACTGTTACTTACCATTCTCCGGGTATTTTCTTTTCAACGCCAGTTCGACCATCTTCTTTGAGATAATTTTGAGATATTTGAGATAAGATGTTTTGTCACATAACAAAGTATGCCTTGAATGTCATGAAAATGATAATAACTCATTTTGACCAAAAATGCAGTAACTGCCTTTGTGTTTTGTAGGGCAGAGTAGCGATGGTAATTGCCTTTGGAGCAGAAATATTCAAAACAAGGCATTCAAATGATGAAAACTGTGGTACACACTCAGCACTGATGTTAGATTGCAGATTATGAGCCACAATAATTCCCCCACCTCGACCAGAAAGTCGCGGGAGGTCAAACAGTTCATACCCCTCAGGAGTAATCTGGTTGAAGAGGAGACCGTCGTTTTGTTTATGCCATGTTTCAGTTAAAAACAATAAGTCCAGTTTTCGCTCTGCGATGATATCCGATAAAAGCAGGGCTTTATTGTTTACTGAGCGTGCATTGAACAACGCCACATTTACGGGGCTCTGGTACACAGCAGAAGGAAACTCTGATCGAATGATCAAAGATAAATTACTCATGACTGCACCAGTATGAGACGCTCTTTTAGACCTGTCGCCGACTCATAGCCATGCAGATGTTGTTAGAGGAAGAAAGGCCATAACTGTGACCAAAACCCAGATGTAAGTACCGTCTTTGTCTCAGCAGGCTCTCTTTTGTCACTCTCAACAGTTGTCAGTTTTAATCATCACAATTAAATGAAATAAAAATTTGAAATATATCAGTCTGTGTGTAATGAATGCATATAATATCCAAATTTCACTTTTTGAATGGAATTACTGAAATAAATTCTGAACAACGTGAAAACAGCCACATCAACCTGCAGGCACGTTAATATTTCTCATAATATTTTACATGCTATATTTTTGCAAGTTTGGATTACGTACCATATATATATATATATATATATATATATATATATATATATATATATATATATATATATATATATATATATATATATATATATATATAGCATTTATTATATATAATAAATAAATAAAAAATTCTCTCACTGTTGCTCGCACACACAAAATGTCTGAGGGTGAACATGATATTGTGGAGCGGCCGCAACCACATAACGTGACGGCTGGTACAAATTCACATGTGCCCTTCAGAATTGATCTCCCTGCTCCCTTTTCAGGCGATAATGCTGAACCATTCGGCTACTGGATAAAGAGATTTGAAGTTGCTCTAAATGTCTCTGCCACACCACCAGTTTACAGATTTACAGTCTAGTATTTACAAGATTATTATTATTATGGAGGTGGCTGTCGCCTGTTCCTCTGAGTGAAGCGGGACATATACCGGGGCAGTGGGATCTGGAGCCTCTGGCGCGTCAGGAAACACTGGAGTTGGAGCCTGGAGAGGAGCAGCTGAAGGGCCACCTGCACCTGCTGCCTTCGTGTAGGAACAGGGTTCAATAAAATGAACTGGGGCAGTGGCACAGAAACTGGGGGAGGAGTAGGAGCTGCTGGGGTAATGGGCCGCACTATTGTAGCTCTGGAAGTTTGTTTGCCCGGCCGTAGCTTAGGAGCCTGTCCCGCTCTGTTAGGAGGAAGGGTTAGGTTTATGGTTAGGTTATCCTAACCCACGGAGCAGGAAGCTGTAAGCTGGCCACAGCGATGCGGTCTTCTGCAGCAAGGCCCTGGGTCCCTCCCTTCGATTAAACCTGCAATCAAAAAATGTATTTATTATAAATAACTGCTATCCCTTTCTTTCAAATGTCAATGTAAAACCATGCTTACCACTGAGTGAGAGTCCTCTGATTCCGCACAAACAGCTTTTAAATGACGTGGCCTCCATCAGAGTGTGGCAGTTCAGCACCAGGTCTCAGATGTGGTGGTAATCGTTGAGCACCTTAGTCCAACGAGGAAGACGAACTCCATCTTTCTTAGTTGGGGACTTGTGCAGCACACACAGTTTGATGCACATGGCCTCGACTAAGCGACTGGTGCTGGGTCACTGAGCCGGCCCCCCAGGATAACCGATCAGGCACCTCTTCACACTCTCCACACTCGGTGTCACTCCTGTGTTTTTCAGAGCCTTGAAGCGTCAGTGGGTCAGTTTGGGCTGGTGTCTGGGCTGATAGTGGATCCTCCTCTTGTCCCCATCAGGAAGAACAGTCCACAGACAGATGACCTCTGTGACCTGCTGCTCGTCCAGGTAGAGTGCCTGACGGACGGACACCGGGTACTCAGCCAGATCCTGCACCTTTTCCCAGCCCGCAACGCCATCGAGTCCAAGAACAGGAGCCTGCAGGGAAGTATTACAATAACAATACACAGCATGTTAAATGTTAGAGTGTAAAAGCAAATAGAAACTAATAATGAGCAGCGTTGCAGTGTCCAGTGTTGCAGACTGACAGGACCCTGGTCTGCAACACTGGACCCAGTTGATGTTGCAGGAGCAGAGGCAGCACTTGACTGGACAGAAGGATGTGGAGGAGACTGCAGAGGAGGGTGAACAGGGCGCTGCAGAGGAGGGTGTAGAAGAGGCAGAGCAGGGCGCTGCTGAGGACACTGCAGAGGAGGCTGAGCAGGGCGCAGAGAAGGAGATTGCAGAGGAGGCTGGGCAGGGCGCAGAGTAGGAGACTGCAGAGGAGGCTGAGCAGGGCGCTGTAGTCCTTGGTTGGATGTGGGTGGACTGGGACAGTCCCAATGGGGTCATAGAGGACTGGCACTGTAAGGTCCTCAGGTTCCTCCTCAACAAAGCCTTTGTCCTGCACCACCTCATCATTCATCTGCTCCACCAGCCGATCCTCCTCTTCTAGGTTATCCATAACAGTCAGGGATTTCCCAGACTGACTGTACAGATACTCCATATCCAGCAGCTCCCCTGCAAAAGAACACGCATACAAAGCACATTCACATTATAATAACTGTAGTGGCTATGTGTCCATAACAAACTGAAACAAACAAACAATCAAACTTTTCAAAGTTTGATCGTTTGTATGCTTGACGCAGTTTAACAGATCAAAAAATGAAAATAATAAACAAGAAAATAATAAGCATAAATGCAAAAAAAAGCAAATTCACTTTAGCAAAAGAAAGCAAAGAAATAGGCTATAAAGGCTAAAATTAAGCCTAAATTAAACAAAGTACAAATAACCAACAATAGTTGAAGTATTTGAAATAAAATATAAAAATGTACACTCAAACACTCCTGTATAATGTATAATCTTTTATTTAAGTTAAGATGAATAATTCTCACCTGGAGGCTGGTAGGGCCCAGGGACATCTTCAGCATTTTGCGGCTGAGCCGGTCCATTGCCTCCCACTCAGCACTGCTGTAGGTCCTCAGGTCAGTCTTTCCCCTCACTGCTTCATCCATACGGTCCTGCTTCTAGCGCATCAGGCCTTCCAGGAGATACACTACCGTTCAAAAGTTTGGGGTCAATACGATTTTTTTTTTTTTTTTTAATTAACACTTTTCTTCCGAAAGGACGCATTCAATTGATCAAAAGTGACAGTAAAGACATTTATAATAATGCAACATATTAAATTTTTAATTAAATGCTTTTCTCTTGAACTTTCAAAGAATCCTGAAAAAAAATAATCATGGTTTGCACAAAAATATGAAGCAGCAAAACTGTTTTCAACTGTGATAATAATCATAAATGTTTCTTGAGCATCAGATCATCATATTATAGTGTTTTCTGGAGGATCATGTGACACTGAAGACTGGAGTAATGATGCTGAAAATTCAGATTTGATCACAGGAATAAATTATACTTTACTATATATTCACATAGAAAACAGCTGATTTACACTGAAATAATATTTCACAAAATTACTGGGTTTGTTTTGTATTTTTAATCAAATGAATGCAGCCTTGGTGAGCAGAAGAGACTTCTTTTAAAAAAATTAAAAATCTTACCGACCCCAAACTTTTGAACGGTAGTGTACCTGGGATGAAGTGATTTAAATGGAGGTGTAAAGACTCCAAGGAGGTGGAGCCACGAGCACAGCGATAGCAGCTGAGCTCCACACCACCCTTCTTCACTGTGTCTGTCTTCTGGTACAGAGGGAAGTCCTCTGGGACCTGTATACAGGTGATGTGCCTCTGCTGGTCTATCCAGACCTGTTGGATGCGCTCGTGGTCCAGCAGTGGTACACCTAGAGTGTCCCTCCTCTTCTCACTGTCCATCTCTTCAATGAGCGCCTTGATCCTCCTTGCAGGATCAGCTCCACAGTGCAGCGCCAACTCCTTCCTGGTGATCAGCTTATCCAGGGCCTTCTCTGAGACTGGACCAGCTCCTCTGGCCTGTAGCTCCCCCCGTTTGGCCAACCGAAGAGGAGCGACATCATCTGGATCCAGCTCAAAGATGCACCTGGACAGCCGAGTCATGAAGGTGCTGTAGAGCTGATGAGCCTCCGTGATGACACCTGCTGCAAAGCGCTGCATGAAGTGCCAAATGTCTAGGGCACTTGGAAACTCATCCCACTCTGTGATGAGGTGCCACTCCCGCCTCCCTGTACCTCTTCATAAGACCCGCCACTGCCCCTCTGGCGCTGTGAGCACTGACACCAACACCTGGCCGTGTTCATTGCCCACATTAGTGCGCCAACCAGCAGTGTTGGCAGCAGCGCCGGCCAGTTTTTGGTGACCTATGTAAAAAAAACAGTAGAATAAACAAATGAAAGAAAAATGTAAGATAATAACAATTATTAGTATTCTCTTAGATACTCTTAGATCGACTACAAAATTATACTGGTGTTCAAGGACAAGCATTAAGCTGGTTCAGATCATACTTATCTATATCTATACATTTTGTCTATTTAAATGGAGAAAAATCTATAATAACTTCAGTAAACTATGGAGTGACGCAGGGATCTGTGTTAGGCCATCTATTATTCTCAATATATATGATGCCACTTGGAAATATTATAAGGAAACATGGAATTAGTTTCCATTGTTATGCTGATGATACTCAAATATATATTTCATCACGGCCAGGTGAATACGCTAAATTATCCAAATTGAAAGATTGTGTTAAAGATATAAAAGATTGGATGACGCGTAATGTTCTTTTATTAAGTTATGTTCTTATATTTATTAATCCAGACAAGACAGAGGCTCTACTTATCGGTTTGAAAAACCATCCGCAAAATCTCTCACAACACAACTTTAACATAGTAGAATGCCCTGTTACTTTATCCTCTACAGTAAAAGACCTGGGTGTTATATTAGACTGCAACCTGTCTTTTGAAAAACATATTTCAGGTGTTACAAAAACAGCCTTTTTCCACCTTAGAAACATTGCTAAGCTACTGTAGCAGTATGCATCTGCGCTACCTATTAACGCCCGTCTGGAGGGTGATCTAACGCTAGTTATAAGGACTTTAAATATGCTTACTGCACGTCAGCTTGGAGGGCATCATACGTGACGTCATGTCATGGGTGTCGTTCCAGTGTGGTGTGTATGAGCTAGAGAGGTAAGAGCTGCAGGCTAGCGACTCTTTTTGCTCATGATGCTTGTGGGACTGGGTGATTATAGACTCCTTTGTTGTAGTGGACGGGGGAATTAACCGGTATACACTCGGCTGCGCTCCTGGTGCGAAACTTCTGGTAAAGTGGATTAGTTCGGCGGTGTGTTAAGACGGCGTTTCAGGTATGTTTGCAACTCTATAACTAATGTCTCATTCCGACCTCGAGTTCGCCTGGTGAGTTTTCTTTTCTCTCTCTTGTTGTGATTCAGGTGTTTCCCATATGCCTGGTTAACGCTGTGGTGGGTTGTTTGTTGCTGTGGTCAGCTACGAGACGCTGGAAACTGAGAGCCAGATCCAACATAAGCTGCTGTTTGACCCCAAATTTATTCGGTGACTGCTACTTTTGATTCGCGTTTATAGATACTGTGACGCTACAACACTGTTGTGTTATGCAAGTTAGCCTGAACGGCTCCACGGCGTCACCCGATCTCGATACCACTAACATTGCTGGGGATGCTTGTCCTGGATTCGACATGGGTTACCTAGAATGTAACGATGTGCTTAGTGGGACCTTTTGATGCTCATTATTCTGTCACCACTGTTTCTTGTAGCTGTTGATTTAAGCTTTCATCCTAGCTAGGCGGTATTATGTCTGTCATGTGAATGTTTATTTCTTTTCTTCATTTTTCCTTTTTTTGGGTCTCAAGTGCGCTCTTTGTGGCCCTTTTTCGATGTACACAACCACCTGGTCTGTATGTTTCTGACTTTGTTCCAGATTGGTTTATCCAACTGATTTTCTCAGGAGTATCCTGAATATAAGCGGTGCATGTATCTGTGAGTATGTTTGTCAGCGTACTATTCTGAGATGAGCACTGTGCATTTGGACCCAACAACTGTGGTTGTGTAATTTTTCTTTCTTTTTTTATATACTTTATTGTGTATTGTGGTACTTGAGTTTTATGTGTTTTTGTGTGTGTGTGTTCTCCATTGTAGGCCTGGGCGGCAGGGGAAAGAAGGGGCGGCAGCCCTCATCTTGGTGGTGGTGTCTTTGGAGTGCTTGCTGTGCCACACGGAGGTGTTTGACTGAGTGCAGTGGGAGTGCACGTGTGTGTGGTTTTCTTTCTTTCTTTCTCAGGAGAATAGAGAGGCCCCTATGGGTTGAGTGCTTTCGGCTGTCGACCCCCAATATTCTGTCGTCCGGGCTGGTTAACGTCGAGTGTCTTTGTGATATTGTTTTTTGTGATTGCTTGAATCATTTTATCCAATAAAAGTGATTTTATTGTTTGTACCTTTAACCCATGTCTCATGCCTGACTCCAACCGAAAATGAACCTGTGAGCCTTTTGTGCTCCCAAAAGTCTAGGGCAATTCCCTGGTAGTGAGCCCCCAGGGTGGCGTAGTTGGTCTATTTACTTAGTGTCCCTGTTCTCTGAAACCGATTGCCCACACTACGTAATATGCTATCAGTTTCTGATGCAGAAAAGTTAGTTCATGCATTCATTACCTCGAGACTAGATTACTGTAATGCTTTATTAGCTGGTTGTCCTGCATCCTCAATAAACAAGCTACAGTCCAAAATGCAGCCGAAAGAAAATATGATCATATAACACCGATTTTTTGGTTACCAATAAAGTTCCATATTAATTACAAGGTATTGCTACTGACTTATAAAGCCCTAAATGGTTTAGCTCCAGTCTATTTAACGGATCTTCTATCGCCCTATAATCCATAGCGCTCTTTAAGATCACTAAATTCGAGGTTTTTGGTTATACCTAGGATATCCAGATCCACCAAAGGAGGGAGAGCATTTTCACATTTAGCTCCAAAGCTCTGGAATAGCCTTCCTGATATTGTTTGTTGCTCAGACTCGCTCTCCCAGTTTAAAACTAGACTAAAGACGCATCTCTTCAGCCAGGCATTCATATAAATTTTTATCTTACAGTTACTGTAAATCCGGCCTCTAGTTCATAAACGCCAGAAGAGAACTGGCCCCCGACTGAGCCTGGGTTCTCCCAAGGTTTTTTTTTCTCTCCATTAGGTCACCTGATGGACTTTTAGGACACCAGTAGGTCACTTGATGGAGTTTTTCGGTTCCTTGCCACTGTTGCTTTGGCTTGCTCAGTTGGGGATATTCAAATTAATTCACCAATCATTAATACCATTGATCAGCCCTACCTAACGTGGATGTTTTTTTCCACTAAGAAACAAACATTGTTATGTTATTTTGATTGATACTGTGAAGCTGCTTTGATACAATCTATATTGTGAAAAGCGCTATTTAAATATACTTGACTATTCAAACTTGACTTTTTATACTTTTTTGGTGGTGTTCATCTTGAGGACAGAGCCAAAGACAGAGGTTATTTTGGCCTTGACCTCAGATATTAGTAGTAGTAGTAGTAGTAGTAGTAGTAGTAGAATTTATTGTCACTAGTCACAAGTACCAGCGAAATTAGCCATCAACCTGTCCATACAGACATACATACAATATGACAAGGGGGTAGACAGGACAGGAAGACAGAGCATTGAGGAAGAAAATACAGCATAACATGAGGAGAGGTGAGGAGAAAAAAAGGCAACCCCCAGACTATGCTCCTGTGAGGAGTACAGTTTGGGAACAGTAAAAAACACCTCAGCAACATTAGCACATATCAGTACAACATGAACACATAAGACTTGCAACAGGGTAGGGGAGTGGGGGATGGAGGTGACCCAGCACAGGCAGGCAGCCATCCGGCCTGCAGCCATTTTCGGCGCTGGTCAAAGACCCGCCTGTCAGACTGGTGATACAAAGCGTTGAAGGCGAGGGATGGGGGGTGGGGGGTGATTGCATATCTGTATATATGTAAGAGTTTGTGTATGTGTAGGCCTGCAGAGAGTCGCTAAGCCAGCACCATAATCTAGGTGCCTCAAGTCCGCAGGATTGTCATAGCGATACACAGCAAGTTGCCATGGAGACGACCCTGATCAGGTCTCAGACAGAGTCAACAATCAGCAGGTGTCTGTGGGGAGTGGGGGAAGGAACGCAAGAGCGTCTCGCTGCAGTGCTCTTCCGGGGGAGTTGTTGTTCCAACAGCGGCCTTGGCCAAGGCCAGTGCTGGATGAGGGGGGCCGAAAGCAGATAAGATTGGGGTTGTTTGGTCTTGGGACGGTAGCCGCATTCCGATTTACACAGCTCCTGGTCCATTTTGGTCTCCAAAACGATCCATTTGCCTTTGCAAAGCTGTGAGCTTCTCCATGATGTTATCCATATAGTGGTTCATAGTAGTGGTGCAACGGATCGTCATTGATCCGTGATCCGTTCGGATCAATATCTTCGGTTCGGCACACACGTGATCCGCGGATTGATTCATGAAAAAAAAAAAAATGTGCGCATATTCAGTCCACCACACACAGCGTGTTCATGGCGAGCAGAGGAACGGAGGATCTTGAACGCCCCGCGTCATTTAAATCCCCTGTATAGGAGCATTTTGGCTTCCTGATGCCCGCAAATTAGTTCAAATCTCCCGGGATCTAGCGAGCGAGCGTGCATGAGCGCGCATGCGAGACAGAACATATGTGCTCCAAACCGTGTAGCGCGCGCACAGGAGAGAGCGAGAGACCTTGCGTGTGTGCGCATGTAAGACAGAGAGCATCCTCTTGATTGGCCAGTTTCGGTAAGTCAACCCGCCTAATATCTCTAAAAAGAAGATATTATTATTGTGAGTGTGCATCGCAAGAATTCCAGTCAACTCGCTCCGTTTCCAATAAAAAACAATTCACATGCACCGTTTTCTTCATGTAAATTCTTCCTTTTAATCCAAACTCGTTAGTAAATCAAACAAAGAAAAGAAAAGAAACAAAATATAATCTTAAATCCTAAATATCACGGATGCGGTAAAGAAAACTGTGCGATTCCACTCTATTTCCTATAAAGGACGCACAACCAATCCCCTCACTTACAGTCGAAATTCTTAAAGGGCCAGTGCACAATTTTTACATAACATATTTCAAAATAAATATAGAGCATATTTATCTAATTAGTACACACAAAGAAAGAAAGTTACAATCAAAACACAAATATTCAAATACTGAAATGCAACACATATGCAATAATTGTCACTGAACAAAAGCAAAATTAGGCTCCTACAATTATGCCTTGTGCACTTTAAGTTGATTTTATATATTTTAATTTAATCATTTAAAAGTGTTAATTAACAAAAAGACAAAACCTATGTTTATTTGTCTTTTTTTTTTTTTTTTTTTTTGCTGATCCGAAAAATGATCCGATCCGTGACTCTGATCCGAGAAACAATCCGAACCGTGAGTTTTTTGATCCGTTGCACTCCTAGTTCATAGTCACAGTCTGAGTGCTGACAGCTCTGCCCACCGCTTAAATCATGACGGGCAGCCTTGTGGGGCTTTGGACAGCTGTCACCGTCTTCTTAATTCCTCGATAAACCAGGGCAATGCCCGATCCAATCAGCAGAAAACCTGTTATCATGGTTCCGAATAGGTAGATATCTTCAATGTCCTCCACGGAAAGAGCCGCCAGACACACGACCCGCCACTTCGCCCACGCGTCTATCGTGTAGCCAGCTGCAAACGTTCCGGCAGGGCAGTCAGGTTCCCCCGAACCCAAGCTTCTCGTCGAGAAGATGGTGTCAATTGCGTTGAGAGACCAGTTGATCAAATCCATAATTTCTTAGTTTGGAGAGCAGTGCGGAGAGAGTCTCTCAAAGTACAAGACAGTAGACGAGACGAGAGGAGCAAAGCAGGGGAAGTAAGGGAGAGGAGGGGAAGAAAATGCGACCGCCTTCGTTGAGAGCCAAAGCAAGAGCCAAAGAGGACAGCCGTGAGAGGACATCCCTTACATACACAGACAACAGCCACTTGGGTTTGGGGATGGGTGGGAGAGGCGGGGCGGGGCGCAGAAAAGACTGGAGGCTCAATGATGGAGGAGTCTGTGAAGGGCTCACGCTTTGACCACGCTGAGGTATGCTGCTCCTGCAGCTTTTTTTTGAAGCTGCATGACACTGTTGCCCAGGGACCACTCCCGCATCAATATGACTACACGGTAGTCACACGAGTACCTACAGACAGTCAAATAATTCTGTTCAGTGCCACATCTTGTTATTTCAATGTTGTCAATGTCAATGTCAATTTTATTTATATAGCACCATTAATCCCAACCGAGGTTGTCCAATGTGCTGCACATACTGTAGTAGACATAAGACAATACAATACAATTTAAAACAATAATAAAATAAAAACCGTGTAATAAAAAACGTACAATACACTTCCTCATTGAATATAGGCCAATTCAAAAAGATGCGTTTTTAGCTCAGATTTAAAAACAGACAAAGATGATGCAGAGCGAATACACAGAGGTAGAGCATTCCACAGTCTGGGGGCCGCTACTGAAAAAGCCCGGTCACCCCTGCACCTCAGGTTCGACTTTGGAACACATAACAATCTCTGGTTAGAAGACCGGAGAGACAGAACTGGACGATATTCAGTTAGTAATTCCGAGAGGTAAGGAGGGGCCAGACCGTTTAATGATTTAAACACCAAAAGAAGAATTTTAAAATTCACTCTGTAACGCACGGGTAACCAGTGAAGAGAATGTAAAACTGGCGTAATGTGGTCTCGTTTTTTAGTCCTGGTTAAAAGTCTTGCAGCTGCATTTTGAACTCTCTGTAACCGCGAAAAAGCTGACTGGCTAATCCCAAAATATAGTAAGTTACAGTAATCCAATCTCGAAGTAATAAAAGCATGAATTAATTGTTCAACATTTTTTCTTGACAGAATAGGTTTTACTTTAGCTAGAAGTCGAAGCTGAAAGAAACATGATTTGACCACTGTATTGATATGTTTGTCAAATTTCAGCCCATCATCAAAGACAACCCTAGATTTTTAACCAAGGCTTCACAGACGAGGATAACTCACCAAAATTAATTATCGGTGTACTAACAGAGTCTGAAGGACCAAACATTATTATCCCAGTTTTACTCTGATTAAAATTAAGAAAATTTAAAGACAGCCAGGCCTTCACATCAGCCAAACAGGTCAAAAGTGCTTCCAGACCAGAACTCTTTTTTAAGGGC
Organism: Chrosomus eos; assembly: GCA_036326025.1. Classification (NCBI taxonomy): domain Eukaryota; kingdom Metazoa; phylum Chordata; class Actinopteri; order Cypriniformes; family Leuciscidae; genus Chrosomus; species Chrosomus eos. Next base: position 34,039,289 of record CM070822.1, read on the forward strand.
AGATAGATTTGAGTATCATCTGCATAGCAATGAAATGACAGACCATGTTTCCTAAAAATAGAACCCAATGGTAGCATATACAGAGAAAAAAGAATCGGAGCTAAGATGGAACCCTGGGGAACACCACATAATAGAGAAGCTGCCTCAGATGAATGTTCACCCATGGTAACATTAAAACTTCTATTTGAAAGATATGATTTAAACCATTTAAGAGCACTTCCTTTTATGCCTGCACAGTGCTCCAAGCGAGTAAGAAGGACAGCATGGTCAACAGTGTCAAACGCAGCACTCAAATCTAGGAGCACAAGCACAGCATAGTCCCCAGAGTCACCAGTAAGTAGAATATCATTTAAGACCTTCAAGAGTGCTGTCTCTGTAGAATGGTATTTTCTAAAACCTGATTGAAAGACCTCAAATATCTTATTTTCATCTAAAAAACTCTGCTTTTGTTGAAGAACTATTTTCTCAAGGATCTTTGAAATAAAAGACAAATTAGAAATTGGCCTATAATTATTCCATTCATCCACTGGATCCAAAGAGCGCCAGCGAATGGAGAAATCGCCGGCCAAACCCTTCACATGGAGACCCAGAGAGGGACGCGACTCTCGTTGTTGTTGAGCCAGGAAACGCTTCAGCTTAACGGCAAAGCCACCCCGTCTTCCGTGTTTTCTCCTACGCCTCCTCACCGGTAGGGAACACGGCCAACGGCGCAGGTTGTCAGGTATTGACGTCAGAAAATGAGATGAATGAAATGAGCCATTTCGAGCTTGGTATATCAGATCGTTTGCACTAGTTTGCAAACTTAAAAGAGTTAATTTGTCATATACCAATATTGACAAGGCGTGTTGTGTTAAATAAAAGATAAACAAGACAAACAAACTAAAGACTGGACCAGATGTCCGACGGCAAGCCACACACAACGGCGCCATCATGATAACAACCTGTCATGGCACTTACCACCGACCGACATGTTAATGTCAGTAAAGCAATATATTTGATTTTATACAGTACAACAAATTACAGTGCATTGCTTTAAATAAGAATGTGTTCTACCATGTCAGAATGGCGGGGAATTTTCTGCTGTGTCCCATGTCGAGCTGTCCCAGGATGTCTTTAGACCAGGCTGGATACTTCTTCTTGCACCCTTTGCACTCCAGATACTCTGTGGCCATGTCATACCACCCGTCTATGTCCAGGACCTTGCGCACAGTGCGATAAAGGCCAGCAGCTGTCAGCTTGTGGTTATTGCAGACTTCAGCGGCATCCAGAGGAACAGAGGGCGGTAGAAGAAGATATCAGGAGAAGCAGGGGGCTGGGTGAAGACGGTCGGTACCAACAGAAGTTGGGATCTTTTTGTGTTGGCCCTGAACAGAGTCTTCCTGATCCAGTCCTGCTTGAAAGATGGGAGTTGCTCGTTCCAGTGGACAGGAAGCTCTGCAGGCGAATGGGACACCTGGCCAGGGGTCCACAATGCTGGAGGAGCAGGGGCAGGAGCAGGAGCCGGGGCAGGAGCAGGGCCTCTCGAGGCCGCAGTGGCTGGAGCATAAAAAGACATATGATGTCTTTATCTTAACATAATTATCTTATTGTTTTAGACATTCGGTCAAAAGTAAGCCACAGCAGAGAAACACGATTGGCTCATGTGGGCTTACTTTGGGCTTACTTTGGCTCAATCGGTAGGAAGTATTAGGCGCAAGCGAGAGGTAGGGGGATTGATGCCCGCATTCTCCACGTGCTGTACCACCCTTTTTATGCTCCCTTCAAGGGGCACTCCCTAGATGAGCTTTTGAGGCTCACTGCTGCCAAAATGTTTTCACGGACGAGGCCCTGCTCACATTCCTGGCAAAAGCAGGTCCACCCGAGATTTAAAGTCGGATCGCTGGATTCAGAGTCCAGAGTGCTAACCATTACACCATGGAACCTTGGCGTGGGTCACCTTTTCCCGACGAGCAGCAGAGAGTTAAGTCATTCAACCTAGAAGCGCGATAGCAAGGAGCAAGTGAGGCCTTTGCTTTTTAAGCCCATGTTTCCCCAATTCCGACTGAGAGTGCCGATTTCACTGCCACATCAGCAGTTGCGCATCACCTCTGTTTTTTCCCTCCCTTCCGAAACCTTAAAAAGGTTCCACCAAGATTTAAACTCGGATCGCTGGATTCAAAGCCCAGAGTGCTAACCATTACACCATGGAACCAACACACCCTGATACCTGGCCGTCTGAGGGTAGATAGCAAAAAAATCAAATCAAAAATAGTGCAATTATTTAGGTATTAGTTTTGCAAAACAACTAAATATTTTACTATAATAAAAACAAAATCTTCACAACATAAAATACAATAATGTACTATTTTCTCATCATTCTCAGCCACTGCTCTTTGGTTAGGGTCTCCCTGTTTGGGCAGTAAATTTTGCCTTTGAACTGGCTATGGCCGGTGTCTGCGGTGCATGGCTCTCCACATTTAGTGCACATGTTGGATGTGACTGTTCTAGTGTATTTACGCTTTTCTTTTTGTGGAGTGTCTTGCATTTGACAAGGGCCAGTTGTGCTCTCAGAGTGTGGTGGGCAAACTCTACTGGGTGCAGTGATCTGGGGTGGCAGAAGCAAAATGCTACTTGCTGTAGTGGTTGGTGGCACTATTAGTGGCATGTAAAAAACTCCTGGCTGAGCTGTATGTTGTTTTGGCTGTATGGTTCTCAGCTCAGCTCTATCTTTGACAACTAGCTTGGTTTTTGCCCACCCAGCCGTGTCAGGTGGCATGTTGTAAGTGTGTTCATGAATGTGTGGTGTGACTTGAGTGGGCCTAATGTTTACTGGGAGTAGTGGTTCACTGGCAACAGGACGTTCATCATGCAGTACCAACCCTTGCATCAGAATTGCGACTTCTTGTGCCTTGAATCTTTTGTTATGCCACTGTATCAACGTGGTCTGATTTACAGTAACAAGTTGCAGAGTTGTCTCTTTCCTAATAATGCCGTTGATTCAAAATGAGCTGTCGAATCTTTTTATAATCATTTAGAATTATTGACCATCTTGAAAGGGTTTGGTGTCCAATTTTCTTGGGGCTATTATGAATGTTGCACAATCTGATAAATATTGTTTCTACAAGAGGACTGCAGTTTGGCCACTGAGCTGCTGAACCAGTAGAACCAAGTACACACCTTTTTGTGCTTTCAACTCCTGCAAATACAGCCTTCTTTTTCGGAGACCTAAACCGACCAGTGAGCAGTTCCTCCTGATGTCGAGCAGCGTAAGAAATCCTGTCCTTATCGTGTTGCTCCAAGTTCTGGCAAAGACCCACAATGGTGCTGGCCTGCTGATTGTAAGAGTAAGCCCTTTTTCATTTCTTAGCTCCACCAAGTATTCTGCAAGCTCATCAACACGATCCATTCCTGCCAAACTCTGATCATCCACGGCCTAAGAGGAAGTATTACATTAGATTTGAAGTATTTCAAGAAGGTCAAACATCAATAAATATAAAGCATACTGGTATTTCTCTTACAACTTGCTCTGAAGATGTAGATTGTCCAGGTAACCCAGACGGGACCCCCAGCAGGTGAGTGGACTGGACAGGAGGAGCAGACGTATGTTGGACCACCAGCAGGTGAGTGGACTGGACAGGAGGAGCAGACGCATGTTGGACCCCCAGCAGGTGAGTGGACTGGACAGGAGGAGCGGGTGCAGACGGGACCCCCAGCAGGTGAGTGGACTGGACAGGAGGAGCAGATGCATGTTGGACCCCCAGCAGGTGAGTGGACTGGACAGGAGGAGCGGGTGCAGATGGGACCCCCAGCAGGTGAGTGGATTGGACAGGAGGAGCGGGTGCAGATGGGACCCCCAGCAGGTGAGTGGACTGGACAGGAGGAGCGGGTGCAGACGGGACCCCCAGCAGGTGAGTGGACTGGACAGGAGGAGCAGACGCATGTTGGACCCCCAGCAGGTGAGTGGACTGGACAGGAGGAGCAGACGCATGTTGGACCCCCAGCAGGTGAGTGGACTGGACAGGAGGAGCGGGTGCAGATGGGACCCCCAGCAGGTGAGTGGACTGGACAGGAGGAGCGGGTGCAGACGGGACCCCCAGCAGGTGAGTGGACTGGACAGGAGGAACCGACTGACCAGAAAGCTCAGGAGCACAAGAAGCAGGTAGCACTGAGATCATATAAGATGTGTCCAAAAGTAAATCGGCAAGAGTGACCTCAATATGTTCAAGTTCTTCAAAGCCCTCATCAGTCTCTACTGGCTCTTCCAACTGCTCCAGCAATGTATTTGCCTTCTCGGAGTCTGGCGCCATACACTGTAGAGGTTCATTTTTCTGCCTCAACAGGTACTGCACTCCAATCAGTTCACCTGAAAATGCAAAACCAATTTTGAAAAAAAAAAAAAAAAACTACATAGAAACAGAGACAGAACCATGAGCATAAACATACAATATTAAATATGAATACCTGTGTACTTTGCGGGTGGTGTAAAAGAAGGAATCAGCTTTCTGCCAAAAACCTTCTCATAATCTTTATTCACTCTGTGAACCAGCTCGCCCGAGTATGTGCGCAGGCCAGAGGCCTCTGCCTCCAGAGCAGCTGCTGCCCTGTTGTGGTTCCAGCGATGTAGTCCATCTAGTACAGTGTTTCTCAACCTCTCCTGCAGGGACCCCCAGACAGGCCATGTTTCTGTTTTAACCCTGAAATGGCACACCTGATTCAATTCATTAGAGTAGGAAGAGTAGGAATTAGTCAATTAATCAATTAGTCAACTACTCATTAAGCCTTTAATTAATTGAATCAGGTGTGCCATTTCAGGGTTAAAACAGAAACATGGCCTGTCAGGGGGTCCCTGCAGGAGAGGTTGAGAAACACTGATCTAGTAGGTAGATCTGGAAGTTGAGTGAGTTTGCACTGTTTCCTAAAGTAAATACAAAAAACGGCAAAAAGAAATAAGGTAAAGTATTTCTGTTAAACATAAACATTACAGTGACAGTGGAATGACTCCATAAACCTCTGGCACAGCGCAGTGTCTGCAGTTGCACTCCTCCCTTGGTGATGGTGCCAGTCTGTGTGTACAGCGCCACACCAGGTGGGTCCTGAATGCACTTAACATGTCTCTTCTGAACACGCCAGATGTGCTGTATTCTGATGGGGTCCAGAAGAGGAACACCAAGGGCATCCTTACCCTTGTCACTGATGAGCTCACTGATGAGCTGATTCAACAGCCGGATGGTTTGGTCTTCTCCACGAGTCCTCCTCCTGCAGTGCAGCTCTAACTCTTCTTTTGTTATGTGCCGATCTAGCTGCTTCTCCGTCAGAGCCATCAGGCCTTGCTCTTTTAGCTGTGCTCTTTTTTGCCTCTCTCAACTTGTTGACATCATCAGTAACCCACTCAAAAATACATGCTGATATGCGAGCCATGAAAGTGGGATAGAGCTGGTGTGCATCAGTGGTGCATCCCACAGCCAGGCGTCGCATTAAAGTGCCAGATGTCGAGGCGAACAATCAAGTTAGGCCATCCACCAAATCTGGCCTTCAGCTTGGTCTCACCCACATCCTTGCAGGAGCCACAGTCCACATAGAGAGCAACAGGAGGGTCTACACCTGCAGCTTTATACCTGCGAGAAATAATTATCAAAATAAATAAGGAATTTCATCATCAAACAACAGTAAATTACAAATGCAAATTGTAAATAGTACATTCTAAACTAAGGACAAGTTAAATTACATGTAAGTGAAAATGTATTACAGGTAACATACCTGTCTACCAAGCCAGCTGCCATAAGATCCAAACCTGGTCCCTCACCAGCAGTCAAGACACTGATGAGCACTTGACCCATCTCGTTACCAACAGATGTCAGCCACTGTGCAGTGCCTTTTGCCGGTCCTGAGAGCTTTTTGGTGATCTAAAACAAACATATATATTAAACCAATAGTAGCAACACCTTCAATGGTTCTATTGCATGAATATAGAGCTTATGCGTGTAATGTCATAAAGAAATTGAGTGGCTATCTCTGCAATGTTATTCTTGTTTTAATCTTTGAATTTTCCCTCAATTTGACATTCCATCTTATGTTATTGTTTAAGTTGTTCATTCATTTGAGGTTCCATTTTTATTTAGATTTAAAAATAAATCTGCATAACCTCAATACAATAATAATTAAAGATGTACCTTTCTGGTGTAATCCAGTTTTAAGATGGATCCATAAGTGGAGGTGATACTAGCCTTGATATCCTCCAGCCTGAACAGGATGTCTTGGCTGTACACCACTGAAAGCCACTTATAGCTGGGAATTGCCACAGGTTGGGGAGGCTCTTCAAATGTTGGCGGCATCAGGCAATTTTTGGAAGAAGCACACTAAAAGAAGCACATTCGCTGGTATACCGCACATCCCTTTTCAGCACTCTTCACTGTGGTTCTTTTTCAATTGGCCAATCAGTCGGACAGGGCCATTCCCCAGACCACGTTCCCGTAGGAGGCGTATCACCCTGATGTCACAGGCATATCTGTAATAAGAAATAAATTAAATTTACATGGATAAGCAACTGACAAAAATCACACAATAATGCAACATACCGGCGTGTAAGAATGACCCTAAACTCAGAACGATGGGCCATGTCTGGCTGCTCAAGTATTTCCCTATTCCGGACAGGTAGCTGTGGCGGCACTTGGAGCAAATCAGAGTCTCTGTGACCAGGTTGTAAAAGCGGTCAATGTCAAGGACTTGATGCACCTGTCTGTGAATACCTCCACTAGTCAGAGGGCTTTTACAGGCTTGGTCCGCGCACAGCAGCCTGACTTTCCACAGCCTATACGGCATCCACAGCAGTAAGGGATGGGCAAAAAATCTGGCTGATGTTGGTGCCTGGTGGTAAATAAGGGATGGCTGTGGAGGGTAATACCACAATTGGAGATGGTCCTGGAGCTCCAAATTCCCACAAGCACCAACAATCCTGTGGAGACCCATTGGTGATCCTCCTGGGGAATGGTTTTAGGCCACAGGAGAGGAACTGCAGCAGAGTACTCAGGCTGGAGTGCGCTCTGTAGACAGAAAAGGACAGGTCAAATAAAGACAAAAAAATACTAACCAAACATAGTAACAAGTGCAATGTTATACCACATTCACTCCTAAACTCTGCCCCTCCACTGGCCGATGCCGTTGTTTTGGAGGCGGTAATGGAGGAGCAAGAAAAAATGATTCTGCACTTGGAGGCTGTGGTGGAGAGATGGTTTGAGGAGGACCACCTGCTAGCACTGGAGCCTCACACACATGGGCAGCTGCATTCGTAGCAGTGGTTGAATGAGTCTAAAAATACAAGGTATAAAAGAAATTGTATCATTGGAATTTTTTGTAGCAAAGAAATAATAATTATTCATTACTTACATGAGCTTTCCGTCCAACATGTAAATTTGGCTTTGCACTCTCTACATGCTTTCCACCAAATCTGGACCTATTAAACTTTAAAGAGAGAAGTATTATTATGACAATTGTGAACCATTTTAAAACACATTTATTTATTGTTTATTTAACAGGGACTTCGCACAACAAATGTGTTGCACAGACCAGAAATAGCTAGAAGCTAATTTTCATCTGTAGTCCCCGGACAGAGGCAAGGTGACAGCAGGTTAATACAGTGGACAATGAGCATTCCCAATGATGAGTCCTTTCACAATACAAAATACAGATAAAACACCTACAAAAGGATCATCTCAACAAAACATGCAATTGCACTACCAGTAGTATTTACAACTATTTACAGTTTCCTTTTAAATTTACCTTCTTACATTTTTTACCCAACTCCAATAACCAGTTTTGTGGTTATCATATGTGGTTATCATATGTCACATGCCATCATATGTACCGAAGAAAGGGTGAGCTTGGGCCTTTTCACCAAACTTGCGGGTGTAGTGTCAGCTGTGGGATGTTCTACTGGAGCAGTGGTTGGGAGCTGAAATATAACAAGAATATAAAATATTTCCGTTATGAATTCTCTCTCACATAAAGCTATAAAATCTACCTACCATTAAGGAGCTATATTGACCACTAGTTGATTGGTCTCCACTGCTTGTGAGTCTAGATGAGGCTGTAGGCACTTGCTGCTGCATAACAAAAATGTATAAAACAGTGCATATATACAGTATGAAATGGAATTTCCAAGAAAGTCTGACGGACTGACTGACGGAAAGATGATGGACAAAATCCCCAGTGATTTAAAGAAAGCACAATACTACTGTTCTATTCTATGTTAATAGTATAAACAATAATGTATAAGAACCCCTTTCATGCAAATGACGTGACAAATTTAGATGTGGGTTTTTTATTCAGTTATTAGTGATGTAGTTAGTTTTAACCTTATGACCTTCTTTTACCTACTACGCAATTTCCTCTGCTGTGGAACAGACCTGTTGCCAAACCAACCCAGATAGAAACAACAGAAATTGTCCAAGAATACATTAATGTTAAGAGAGAGAATATAGGGCACTATTTGTCACTTTGAGTGATTTATTGCCCTTTGACCACGCCCCTTTTTCCCACGCCAAGCCCCGCCCCTTTTTCCCACGCTAAGACCCGCCCCTTTTTCCCACGCTTAGCTCCGCCCCCTTTTCCCACGCTTAGTCCTCCCCCTTCCCTCCCACTTCCGGAGAGATCATGTGACCGCGGGAATTCCCACGGTACGGACCCCTCCCATCCGAACCGGTTCCGGAACCCCTCCCATCCGAACCGGTTCCGGTCTGGGCACATGCTGTACACCTGTTACGGCACAATAATAACTAAAACAGCGCGTATTTAAATTATATCAAGTAAATAGTTATGTTTTCTTAAAAGATCTAATTACTATTTTGAAGATGTACATTTTTCACAATAACACACAGTGCTTAAAACTATTAAAACAATTTGTCTTTAGTGTTCATACACTTGTAAGTTGTTTAAACTGCATTTCTTAAAGTTATCGAAATTTTTTAGTTCTTAAAACATCAAACAAATATTAAAACATATCAAAACTACATCATGTTAAAAATCACAATATCAAAAACACATGCATATTAAAAAACTGACTTACGTTTTTACATCCTGTTTTGTTATCCTGTTTTATCCGTTACCAAAGGTATTAATCCAACAGCAATGGTATTTCCAACTCCAGAGGTTTAGAGATTTTAATTCCAAAAGCTGTGTAAATGTAATTTCCCGGGAGCTCCGCGAAACACATCCGCTCTCTTACATCCCAAAAGTTAGACTGACATCTCTGAGGTCTACAAAGCAGCCAGACACAGACTCCACCCCTAGACCCTCCCACGACAGGTGATGAAGAGGTGTGGGAAAAGACGACAGTTCCCACGCATTACACAGGACAGTAGGAGGGGCGTTATTGTAGCTCCGTCCACATTCTACAACCATTAATACCCTCCCACACAACCATTCTGTCTCAAAACAAATGTTCCATTTTACATAAACCATATGTTTTAAAAAAGTGTTTGCAATCACAATAATAACTAAAACAGCGGGTGTTTAAATTATATCATGTAAATAGTTTTTTACTTAAAACATCTAACATCGGTTGTATTAAAACTATTTTCTATCATACATTTAAAAAAGTTGTGTTTTTTCACAATAACACGATGCTTAAAACTATTAAAACAATTTATATCATTAAGATACTATTGTCTTTAGTGTTCATACACATGAAAAAAAGTTTAAAAGTGTTTTCTTAAAGTTATCAAAGTGTTTTAGTTCTTAAAACATCTAAAACCGTGTGTATTAAAATTATATCATGCAAATATTTATGTTTTCTTAAAACATCTAACATCGCTTGTATTAAAACTATTTCTATCATACATTTACAACTATTTTCTATCATACATTTAAAAAAGTTGTGTTTTTCACAATAACACACAGTGCTTAAAACTATTAAAACAACTTATATCATTAAGATACTATTGTCTTTAGTGTTCATACATTGTGCTGATATTAAAATTATATCAAGTAAATAGTTGTTTTCTTAAAATGTCTAAAACCATGTGTATTAAAATTATATTATGCAAATACATCTAATTACTATATTCGTAGTTGCACTTTCCACAATTACACATCGTTTAAAAATATTAAAATGTTGTATAAAGTTAAAATACACATATCTTTAATGTTTATTACACATTTTCTAAAAGTCATCAAAACGCTTTAGCATTAAAACTTCTAAAACAACGTGTAGTGCATTTTTTCTATCAAACAAATATTAAAGCATATCAAAACTTTATGTTAAAAATCACAATATCAAAAACATGTGCATATTAAAAAAAAAAAAACTGACTTACGTTTTTTACATCCACGCTTTGTTGTTGAAAGAAGAACAAAAGTAATCCTGTTTAAAGATTTAATCCACCAGCAAAGATTTAATCCGTCACCAAAGGTATTAATCCAACAGCAATGGTATTTCCAACTCTAGAGGTTTAGAGATTTTAACTCCAAAAGTTACAACATCCATGTGAGGAGCTCCGCGAAACACGTCCGCACACACCTGAGACAATCCGTGAATGACATTGGCAATCGAATGCACAGGAGCCTGACGCAAGCTCCACCCATGAGACGCGCACGTCAGGTGACTGTTAGACCGTGGGAAATGACTTGCAAACACAGGAGAATTGTGAAACGTGTCCGTATCCATACAGTCAAAGTTGTGAATGACAGAGTGGAAAGGATTGCACAGTGCCAGACGCTGACTCCGCCTCTAACACATGCACACCCCGTCACACATACGTATGTGGGGATCCTCGTGTCTCGTTGGACAGCCACGAGTGACGCTTAGGCAACGTCACTCTAAGGGGATTCCCTCCGTGGCGGTCTGTTTTAAAACTCAGTCTCTCAGCACAGTGACTGTGAACCGTCTGACAAGAGTGGATTGAAACACCTGCACGAGCCCCGCGGCTCGACTTTGACTGCTGTTTAAGTCTGGAGGAATAAGATAATGGTGAGGAATCATTATTGAATAATATTAATTGTATTATGTATCTATATAATAATTAATATAATCATTACTGTTTTCCTAGTCAAATTATACGAAAGACGTTTGGAGATATTTCTGGATTCACATCTGTCCTGAACCACGAAACAATTCATTGGATTTTTGAGGATTATCAACATTCACCGCATGGAATTATGAGCCACGAAACATTTCACTGATTTTTGAGGATTATCAACATTCAGCGCGAGGATTATCAACATTCAGCGCAAGGAATATTATACTGAACCACGTCACGTTTTGCTGGATCTTTGGGGAATATCAGCGCGAGGAATATTATACTGAACCACGGCATGTTTTGCTGGATCTTTGTGGGATATCAACATTCAACACAAGGAATTATGAGTCACGAAACACTTCATTGGATCAAATGGGGAATATCAACATTCAGCGCGAGGATTATCAACATTCAGCGCAAGGGATATTAGTATGAGTCACGAAACACTTCATTGGATCTTTGGGGGATATCCGTGAGTCTGAAACACAACACTTCATTGGATCTTTGGGGAATATCAGCGTGTTGATCAATGAGTCTGAAACACAACGCACTTTGTTGGATATTTGGAAAGTGTAAACGTGTTTGTTCAGCGTGTGGAATATTATCCTGATGAGCGGCTCATTTCGTTGGACCTTTGTGGAGTATCCGAGTGTTGTTTAAAGAGTCTGAAACACGGCACTTTATTGGATATTTGTGGAATATCCGAGCGTTTGTTCAGCGAGAGGATTAGTCTGAACCACAAACTCATTTCAATCAAAACCAGCATCCGACTATTCTACGAAATGCAGAGTTTTTCAGGAGCACCCAAATGTATGAAGTTTGTGACGATCTTTTAAACACAGGAGGAGAATCGAGAAATACATCCTGGACAACTGTTAATAACGGTAACAAACTCTTTTTAAATTAAAGTTTGAATGTTATCCCAATTATTAATGGATAGAGGTGAAACATTCATGAGAAGTTATGTTACATCTTATAATTACTGATTTATTTTTATTAATTTGATTGTTATTATTTTTATTCATTTTATTTCATATTTCATTGTTATTTTATGGCCCTCCTAACTTTTCACAAGTTATGATTATGTGTTATGAATATTGTAGGCTACACTATTTTTATTTCTGTTACGTTTTGGTGTATTAATGCTACGGGCTGTTGTTATCCATAGTCATTAAACCTCTTCAGTGTCGTCGGCCCGCCGACGGGAGGCCCCCAAAACCATTACATATTTAAAAACAGTTATATCCTATACTAAACCTAAACTAATCTTGACAAACTACATATCATTTGAAATCTTACATTCTCTAGTTTTCATATTTGATGATTACTTTTTATTTGTTTGATTGTTATTATTTTTATTAATTTGACCGTTATTTGTATTACTGCTACACGTTGTTGCTATTCGGTTTGTTGTTAACCGTACACATTACCCATCATTAATATTGTTTATGAACAGTAATGGTGTTGGAGTATTCGTTTATAGTCTACTAGTAACACATTAAAATTTTAAAAAAAAAAAAATAAAAAAAAAAATGTCTTTTAAAAGATCTTACACTGATACACAGTCAGACTCAGATGAAGACGTAGAACACATAAGATCAAGGCGTCACAGTACTAATGAACAATTACGTCTTTTAATACGTGAGCAACTAAGGATACTAAACACAAGTGAACTATCTACATCCGAAAGATTACAAAATATTATAGCCGAACATCGCACATGGTTAGAAACGTCTGAGCGTGATGATGATGATGAAAACGTACAGTCTGGTAATGGTTTTTCAAATTATAATCAGCAACTACCTAATATGGGACTTAGTCAGGACGATATACATACGTTGACGACTGAAGGAGGACGCGTAGGTGACTTTGTAATAACACCTCGACCGCGTTTCAATGGACTAGAAATCCATAGGACACTGAATCTCCGTGAAATAGATACAAACGATTTGGCAGATTTTAATAATCGTCTACACAATATTTTAAACGAGATTGTACATTTTTCTCAACTGACGGCTGGTGATACAGGCTATGTGAATATAGCATTAACTGGTGACAGCTTACCTACGCCTATAAATGCTGTATTAACACCAGAAACCAACCACGATGCATCATTATTCATTGATCAAATTGAACGTGCTGCACAAAGCACAAATAGTCACACTGCATAGTTTAATAGGGTTAGTGCGTGCGTATGTGGAATCACGTGACACGATGCAACTGTTCCCCCGCACAGAGACCATTACACGTAATAAGAGGGGGTTCACATTGCACAATAGATCAATCGTGAAAAGTTTCAGACTTGTGTACAATAAGCGAGTACTCCAACCAGATTATACAACCTTACCTTACGGGTTTTAACATTTGTTTTGAAAATGTGTGAAACAGATGTTTTTGACTGCAGACTGCTACATCCATTTTCAGCTGTTATTAGCGGTCCAAGCAATAGTGGGAAGACTTTTTTTGTAAAGACTCTAATGTATAATTCAGACAAAATGTGTTCTGTGAAGTTTGATAATTATGTGTACATTTATACATGCTGGCAACCTTTATATGATGAACTGTTACATACTTTTGATATTAAATTCATTGAAAACATCCCAAAGAAATTGGATGATGATTCATTATTCCCACCTGGTAAGAGATCCCTATTAATTTTGGATGACGTTATGGGTCAAGCTGCGTCCAATTCTGAAGTCGAGAAGATTTTTACTCAATATGTACATCATAAAAATATGAGTTGTTTACTACTGATACAGAATCTATTTTTCCAGGGTAAATCTACCAGAACAATAGGACTTAACGCAAATTATTTAATAATATTTAAAAACCCCCGAGATAAGCACCAGATAGGTGTTTTGGGTCGTCAGATGTTTCCGGGTAATACAAAGTTTTTTATTGAAGCGTACCAGGACGCAACTAGTCTTCCTTTCAACTACCTGCTAATAGATTATAAAACACAGACGCCTGAAAGATTTAGACTCAGAACGGATTTACTGTCTGACTATCCAGTGGTCTACGTCCAGAAAGGAGTTTAAAATGAGTTCGAGACTTTCCAGAAACCTGTACCTTTTAAAGTTATTATACAAGAGCTCACCCAAACAACGAAAGGTTATTCTGCATTCAGCACCTGACGAGCTCATACTGGCTCTATGTGAAGTGGCCCTCAATATTCTTCACGGTAAGATCCCTCTAACTGCGAAACAGCACGGATCTTTAAAAAGGAGAAAGACTGAAATAAAAATACGTTGCTAATAAAAAGATCAATATCGCAAGAAAAAGACGTATGATTAACCAAAAAGGAGGGTTTCTACTACCTCTTCTAAGTGTAGCATTACCGTTCATAACTAGCCTGATAACTAGAAACTGAATCTGTGGAGAGAAAAAATGCAACATACTGAAAAATTGTATCTTGTGCCAAAGCACCAATTGGATAGACTAAGGAATGCGCCGCCACGTGAAAATATCCATACGTCCGTGGAGGAAAACTTGGATTCATCTATAAGAGAGATATTACAGAGACATGACCTGGGCACCCATGAAAAAGCAAAACTATACACTCACATGTTACAGAGATTTCTGTCTGTGTCGAAGCATAACGATGTGGAGAGCAACACTTTAACGCTTACAGTGCCTAGTCAGGAGGGTGAAAATGAAGAGACACCTGTCACCTCTCATAGTGTAGCTGATAGGACTGACACCGACTCTGAAGATGTAATCGTATCAGAGGTGCTAAACAACGTGTCTCGAAGAAGCTTGAAAAATGTAAAATACATTTTGGATAAAATGTCTAAGGCCAAACAGCTGTCTTCATGGACAGACACTGGAGAATTTGTTTATAAAGGGAAAATCATTGTAGGATCTCATATGCTTGACCTGCTGAAAAGCGTAACAATGCCTCAAATGATACGCGACGAACGTAGGCCAACAGGATGGAGTGAATTTCTGGATGCGTTTTCCACTTTAAACATACCTTACTCGACTATAAGCAACAATCATGTTAAACGCATGATTGATTCACTTAAAAGAAAAACAGACTTAGATAGTTTTGGAGATGTACCGACAAAGTCTTTGAAAAAACGAAGACGTCGTAACACGTCACCACACAACCCTTCAGACACTCCTGATACAGATGTATTTAAATCGCCTGCATTAGACACTAAACAATGGTTACATTTTTAACAATTATTTGTATTGGTATAATTGGAGATGTTTATGTGTTTTACAAATATTATTGAGTGTAAATTTGTGTATATCATAATTATGTAACTGTATTTTAAGTTGTATACTAATGTCTGATGTCAATAAAGAAAAGAAAACGTTTAATCTGTTTTACAAGTTTGTTTATTCACCACACGCGTAAACAATACATCATACCTTACATTAATACATCTGAAATGTTTTACCAGACTGTACACATTGAATGCATTTAAATGTTTTACCGTTACAGAGACTAGGCTTCAATTTTTTCACAAAGAGAGAGACCATGATGTCATTTTTTAACAAATCATTATGATACATTTTTATAACATTCTCATATTCATAACCTCTTGATATATAATACAGAAAAAACACACAATGTTGTCCGCAGGTATCAGAAGCATAATCTTGAACTTGTTTGCCTGAGTACTGAACGACTGTAGAATTGTTTTTTAGAAAGTTATGAAAAGATGCAGGAAAACGATGTGCATCTGGTGCGTTACCAAAGCTGTCAAAAAAACAGCTGACGCCATCTCGACGTATGTATGCAGCGATCCAGTGTTCCCCTGGTTCGTCTGAAGCTTGTGTATTCGAAATTAGCATGCATGGTATATCCTTTAAAGGCTCTTTGGGCAGGTAATCGCTCGGTAGTACACCTAAAAAATTTGTGTTACAGGAAATTTTATCCATCAATCCCGTCAGTTGCACTGTGTTCATTTCAGTAGTGCTCTGCGAACACCTGTCTCCGATTTGATATCTCTATAATTGAATCAAAGACTGAATATATTAAAATATTAACAGGGTGTGCGAGGGGTACTCTGAAACGTACTTCTAATCTAATATTTCCTGATCTAATCAACGAAACGTGTTGACCACATTCCTCGTCGGGTGTCAGGTTAAATGCGTAGAGAGTGTATCCTTGCAGGAAATCTTCACGATCTATAACCATAGACTGATTCTTTAGATGTCTGCCGGTGGCTGTCACTAGCTGATAAAACTCTCTCACGGCAGATCCGTTATTATATTCTGGCTGAAAAGGACGGGACGGGATCTGATGCCCATCACAGGTCAGCGTCAGATATTCAAGGTCAAAGTGCTTAAAGGCAAAAGGATTTTTGTCGTAAGCACCAGAAAAGGCAGTGTTTTCCGTCATGGCCAAAATGATAGATTTCGGTAGTGTCCCAAGGAAGAGATTTTCATGGTTAGATACGCGTGCCGCTGCTGGTACGGAGAAATTTTTCACACAGACTCTATCTATGGGGTATTTAGCAGTGGTCGAAAGAAGAGCTTGTGCATGTCCCAAGCGCACTGCAGGGGATACGGTGACTCTTTTCACAAAAAGCGAAGCCGATAGTATATTAAGCTTATAATCGATGGCATCATTACGCATCAGACAGAACGCGTCTTTTGCGCGAGTTAAACGAATCCGTATATCCACTCCGTTCAATAATAACTTCGATTGAAAGAAGATGTCGCTGTGAATTGGAGCTAGTAGCTCTACAACACTACTGGCATTTGTGAACGCTGCTCTCTTTGTTAACCCGACGTTTGCCCCTCCAGGATCCGTAGCATCTATGTGAGCTGAAGAATCTTTGTAGAATAACCCTGCTGAAAAGTTACTCTCGAGAGTGTCTTTTCCATAATTAATGAGGGCTTCAATGATACATCTGTAGGGGTATGTATTGGAACTTTGAGACACTAGACGGTCGCCTAAAGAGACGTCGACCTGAGAGAATATCGTCGATCCGGCATAATTAATTAAACCCGTCGGAGCTCCATCAGGAATATCCGTTCCATCCGGAAGAGTTATTTTGATGCGTGTATATAGCAGAGTGTTATTCAGATCTGTGTAATCTTCACCAGCCCCCGCTATAAAGAATTCGATGGGAGACGAATCTGTTAAAGCTGACACTGGGCTTATCTCCACATACGTATTTTTTTCAATAGCTGTTTGTGTCAAAGGGAGCGTAAACAGATCCAGCTCTGATTTAATGCACTCGTCAGACATGCAGTGTAACAGAGACATGTTTTAGAAAATAGTGATATCCCGTCTTTTTAAATTTGTAGATCTTTTCACACGTTTCGTGCTAGTTCTTCGCTTGCTTTTTGTAACTGAGCGTGTTTTGCTAGTGCGCCTAGTCTTCTTTACAGCAAGGACACGCCCTCTTCTCATACGGGTACCTGGAGGTTTACGTGACATCACCATCATGCCATGGCCTTCCTGTCCATTTTCATCGTTATTATTATAAGACTTTGTTAGAGCGCTGGTGACAACATCACTCATTATGTTTTTAGCTGCTGACTTTAGATGCGGTTTTGCTATATTGATCCCCCTTCTAAAAAAAGGCAGAGCCATTCGAAAAAGGCCTTTAAAAAGTCCACCAATCCCTGAAGCAAAACCGGACCCGTACATAACACCGCCTCCTGCGTAGCCCGGAAGCCCATTACCGGCCTGAGCCCGGTAGTATGATATGTATCGTTCGGGATCCGCTTTGTACGGAGTGAGATAAGCCATTTTAAAACGGTTGATGTTTCACAGGTCTAAAATGTAGTTTGGTAACAACCTTTCCGTAGGTGAAACGGACGTCCTGGTTTAAATCGTCTTTTACATCAACAGAGATTTCTGTGATGCTGCTCTTATTAACCCGTACGTAATGAGCTTTGTCGTATCTGACACTGACTGTTTGGTTAGTCTCACCATCTATATATACAGTTGCTAATAAAGGTACATAGGCATCACCAACTGATTGATAGTCGATTATGTCTGTGTATACATATAATGTGTAGAATCCAGCTCTTATATCAGCCTGGTATGGAGCATATGTGATGTGAGTGTCTTGATGTTCATCCGAACTGTTTACAGTTTCTATAGAAATCCCTGGTTTTAAACCTAGGATGATCGCTAGTTTGCCGTAAAATGTCAGCGAAGTTCCGTGAGGTGCTTTCAGAAATACCTTATTCTTTATACGGTCGTAGACGAGACGTACCCTCTGGGGGAGAGAGACATTTATATCCCTGAGCAGAATGGGGACGTCCTCGTAATATCCACATTTTAACGTATTCCGACTCGTTGATAATTTTAGAGCATTCTGAAACGTGTCGCCCCTTACATCAAGCAGTTCGTAGTTATTCTGTAGTAGACGTTGTTCACAAACAATAATAAAAACAGCGTCATCCTCATTAAATGTATACCATGTCAATGGATATTCAAATTCGACCAATGCCACCTCCCACAGACCTTTTAAATTTATACTTCTAGCCAGTCTAGTTCTGTAATTAGATATATTGTTATCAGGGTAGATGTTCATCGATGCGTTGCATGGAAGCGTGACGTAGAATCCTTCCTCAGCCATGGTTATTATTTAATGACATCTATCATGAAGTCTCTACGTCTTTAACGGATCCTGCAGATCCAACACCTGTTTTTCAGCTATCCAACTGTTAAATTTGGACGGCCAACCCCACCATTTGACTAGAACGTATGTGACTTTTCCACGTTTTTGTTTATGCAGAATCTTCTCAATCTTAAATGTTTTATCATCACTAACAATAATTTTTTGTAGTTCTTCCTCATAAAAACATCCATCGATAATTTCACCATCGTAGTCTTGTAACCGGTATACGGGTGGGATACGTGGAATGCACGCGGTTATGGTGAAGTATTCCTCTGTATAATTCTGCTCATACCCCTTAGTAAATATCCCTCGGACTTTAGAGACTCTCACAACATCCCCTACAGAGTATTTAAAGACGGGTGTCTCTTTACGTATTTTTCCGTATAAATTATTAAACACTACCGCCTCATTTTCTTTATGAACGTCCAGCGGGCGCATTTTGATGGATTTGTGATAACTACAATTATAACCCTCTGTCAGGTCCTGCAGTATATCACAGTAGCGTTTGGAGTTTACAGCCGTTAAAAACTTCCACATTCGTCCTTTTAGAGTTCTATTAAACCTTTCGACTACACACGCTTTTAAATCGGTTGCTGTGGCAAAATGATGTATGCCGTATTTTTTCATCAGCAGTTGAAAATGTTTATTGAAAAACTCTGTCCCCTTATCTGTTTGTAACTTTAGCGGTACGCGTCCTTCTTTCAGGATAGATTCGAAAGCTTTAGTCACTTCCGGGCCCGTCTTATTTTTCAATGCACGTGTCCATGAGTACTTGCTGAATAAATCAATAACTGTAAGAATAAATTTAATATTATCATTCTCTTTTGAGTATGCGGTCATATCGACCAAGTCGGCCTGGAATTGGTGGTCCTTACCGTATACAACTACACGGTTCCGTTTATAATTTATTGGTGCAGTCTTGTGTAACGTATATACATCCTGTTTGGATAACCATTCGGTAATATCCTTATCATTTAATTTTACCCCGTATTCCTGTAACACAGTCTGTTTTAATCTGTCCTTACCGCCGAAAGCTCCGGGGCTTGAGGGATTATAGTAAATTTTTTTCATTAACTCTGACATGTTACTACCTCTGTCACTCTCCATAAAATAATGACCAGTTGTCTTGATGTCATACAGATTTTTATTTCAGGTATCTATATGGTTCATCCAAACATCAAAATAAATTTTACACACATTTCAAAATTTTTCTCCAGCATGTATTCAACTAAAATATCAATCATTTTACAGACATCGGGATATTCATTCCTTGACAATTTACAAACATCAGTTACATACGTACAAAGACATAATATATTTCCTATTCTAAGAGATTCCTTGCATTCAGGCATCAGTTCAAGAATGTTGTTGATAGTTGTACAAGGTGTGTGTTTGACGGCCACGTTTATCATATTATTCCAATCATTTGATATTCCCCTTACAGTGTTCATCTGATACGATAATTTTGTCAGACGTTTATCAGCCATAGTCGTGGTATCATCTGGTGCATGATTATCATCGATAATCTTGTACAGCAAGTTTGATATTTCACGTTTTACACATGATTTAAAGAAATGTTTGACAATCCAGGAGGTGCAGCGGTTCCACATTTTCACACAAGGACAGGTTCAGGGTTTTCAGCATCAACGAGTTTCCAGTTGTCAACAGCGTTGTATACGATCTGTTCACAGGTTTCATCGACTAGTTTCTGTCTGATAGATGCCAACTGTTCCACTATGTACATTTCATCTTTGAGCTCAAACAAAATCGTCTCGATAGATCCCTGGATTGTTTGCAGATGCGGTGTGACTCCACAGAGGTTCAAAGCCTGAGCTAAGATGGTTTTCAGCTCAGGTTTGAGGAGTTTCAGACTGATCTCGTCAAAACATCCGTAAAAATAATACGGTGTAGGCTCAAACAGGCACGAATGTCTTGTTTGGGATGGATGGTCTACGGTACAACCGACACAATCCTTCTTCATTTGCTTATCAATCAGATATTCCAATATGACAGTAACGACGGCTTTAATAATCCTGTGGCCAGTATCACCAAGACAGCCGTCCAGCTCGTCACTGGACGTGGCGTCAGGGGTCTCAGCCGCAACAGTAGCAGCAGCAGCAACACATCCATCAACCCCGTAGCTCGTGAGGAAAGCAAGATTGTGAAATCCAAGTTCCATGCAAAATTTATTTAGCCATTCGACACTTCTTTCCGATGGGTTTGATAATCCTTTTGTAGTATATCCATCAGCAGATCCGGAAGGGGAGAATGGTGGGATAATATCCTCTTGAGACATGTTGAGTGTTTTGAGTCAAATGGTTGTGTGGGAGGGTATTAATGGTTGTAGAATGTGGGCGGAGCTACAATAAAGCCCCTCCTACTGTCATGTGTGAAGCGTGGGAACTGTCGTCTTTTCCCATGCCCAAACACCTGGAGTGGGAGGGTCTAGGGGTGGAGTCTATGTCAGGCTGCTTTGTAGACCTCACAGATGTCAGTCTAACTTTTGGGATGTAAGAGTGTAGACGTGTTTCACGGAGCTCCCGTGGAATTACATTTACACAGCTTTTGGAATTAAAACCCTAAAGTTTTGGATATACCTTTATAGTGATGGATTAATACCTTTGGATGTATCTTTGCTGGTGGATTAAATCTTTAAACAGGATTACTTTTGTTCTTCTTTCAACAACAAAGCGTGGATGTAAAAAACGTAAGTCAGTTTTTTAATATGCATGTGTTTTTGATACTGTGATTTTTAACATAAAGCTTTAATATGCTTTAATATTGTTTGATGTTTTAATTTTAGAAAACGTATGATAGAAAATAGATCTATTGTTTGATATAAAATTGCATTACACACTGTTTTAGATGTTTTAATGCTAGAAAATTTCGATAACGTTAAGAAAACACAATTTAAACTTTTTCATTAATGTTTTAACATTTTACAAGTGTATGAACGCTAAAGACATATGTATTTTAAACTTTATACAATCTTTTATACATCTTTAAGCACTATGTAATTGTGAAAAAAAAAAAAAAGTACATCTTCAAATGTGGTCAGATGGGAGGGGTTCCGGAACCGGTTCGGATGGGAGGGGTTCCGTACCGTGGGAATTCCCACGGTCACATGACCTCTCCGGAAGTGGGAGGGAAGGGGGAGGACTAAGCGTGGGAAAAGGGGGCGGAGCTAAGCGTGGGGAAAAGGGGTGGGGCTTAGCGTGGGAAAAAGGGGCGGGGCTTAGCGTGGGAAAAAGGGGCGTGGTCAAAGGGCAATAAATCACTCAAAGTGACAAATAGTGCCCTATATTCTCTCTCTGTTAAGTAATACCACATCTTTATATTGTGTGCACAATGCATCAACTGTAGTTAAACTGAAAGAGCACAAATTAGCCTACCTTATGAGGATGAAATCCACACAAACACCTCTGTGGCTGGGAGAAAAGCGTCAGCTGGCCTCTCAGCTGCAGAGGGCACTTCTCTATCTGTAAACAAAACGTCTCGGTTACGTATGTAACCCTCGTTCCCTGAGTAGGGAACGGAGACATCTCGTCGAAGGAGTTTCCAACGAATTGGGATCACGCTAGGGAGACCAATCGACTTCGAGTGAACTGAAACGAGCCAATGAATATTGGCATGCAAGACTTGCATTCCGCACCCTGCCTGCCAGTATGGGTATAAAGCGGAAGCAAGCGCATACACATTTGCTTTTTGCTGAGGAGCCGGACGGTGTCCAGTCCTCCGCGAAGGTACAGCAGCATGGCGACGGGACGAGACGTCTCCATTCCCTACTCAGGGAACGAGGGTTACATTCGTAACCGAGACGTTCCCTTTCGTGGGAACTCCTACGTCTCGTCGGAGGAGTTTCCAACGAATTGGGATCCCTAATAAAACGCCATGATGCTGGCCCCTTCCAGCGCCCAGCTTAGCTTCCCGCTAGAACAGTTTCTTACATTATATGGCGGGAGCTAGCTAGGAAAAATCACACTGCTGTTCCGCAAGACCCGCTCAGTGGATTTGGATAACACTGGGGAAGCATGCCCAACCCGTAGGAGGGAATGCTGCGGAGCCCCTGCCCGCCCTAAGGGAGGCACTGGAATACACGTATGTACTAACCCATAGGGTAGTGAAACATACGGCAGTCCTTGAGGTAGTCCCAGCCCGAAGGGTGGGAGCGTACTCAGCAAGGACGACAGAATGGGTATGTCGAGGGGAAGACACGGAGCTAACCCGGAGGGTAGCTGGAACGTGGAGAAAATGGGTCGCCGAAGAGACCACTGTTAAGGCCACCCAGTCTAATAGCAACTCCTACGAGAGGCGGGCGAGTCGCGACATACGACGGGAACGTAGACCACCCTGACGGTTGATGTACGCAACGGTCGCAGTGCTGTCCGTACGGACCAGTACGTGCTTGTGCAAAAGCAGCCCCTTGAGGCGAGACAAGGCTAAGCGTACTGCTTGCAACTCTAGGCAATTGATGTGCCATTGCAGTTGAGGCCCTGTCCACAGACCTGAAACTGCATGCCCGTTGTATGTTGCCCCCCATCTGTTGGCAGAGGCATCTGTGAAAACCACAGCATGCCTGGAGACCTGGACTAGGGGCACTCCGGCCCGTAGAAACGCAGGGTCTGACCAAGGACTGAAGGTTTAGCGACAGTGCGGGGTAATGTTGACCCGGAACGTGTCGCTCTGCCACGCCCATCTCGGGACTCGATCGTGAAGCCAGCGCTCAAGTGGTCTCATATGAAGCAGACCGAGCGGCGTTACCGCAGCTGCGACTGCCATATGCCCCAGGAGCCTCTGAAACTGTTTCAGTGGGACCGCTGACCTGCCTTGAAAGGACTTGAGGCAGTAGAGCACTGACTGGACGCGCTCCTCGGTGAGGCGCGCATTCTGAGCGACCGAGTCCAACTCCATACCGAGATAAGAGATCCTCTGCCGTCAAATGCATACAAGTTGGGCAGAGTTTGCTCTTGTCCCAGTTGACCTGAAGAAGCAAGCGGCTGAGGTGCTGAAGCACCAGGTCCCTGTGTTCGTACAACAGATCTCGCGAGTGAGCTATTATGAGCCAGTCGTCGAGATAGTTGAGAATGCGAACGCCATGTTCTCTGATGGGAACAATGGCCGCCTACGCGACTTTCGTGAAGACACGGGGCGACAGGGCCAGGCCGAAGGGTAGGACTTCGTACTGATATGCTCGACCTTCGAACGCAAACCGAAGAAAGGGTCTGTGTCGAAGGAGAATCGAGACAAGAAAGTACGCGTCCTTCAGGTCGATCGCTGCAAACCAATCCTGGGGACGGATGCATTCGAAGATGCGTTTCTGCGTGAGCATTTTCAACGGGAGCTTGTGTAGGGCCCGATTCAAAACTCGCAGGTCCAGGATTGGCCGTAACCCCCCCCCCCCCCCGCCCTTCTTGGGCATCACTGCGGCCGAGAGAGAGGTCTGGGTGTGTGGGGCAACACCAACCTGCTTCCACCGGGGGTAGACGGCAGGGAAGGCCCGGAGGCGTTCGGCTGCTGGCTGTCCCAAAGCGAAGGAAGGAGGGGAAACGAGGAGCGAGGCCCGGGGGCGTCGAGTCCAGGTTTCCGCGCCTCCTTGCCCAGCGGTAGACGAGAGTGACGAGGCCGTGGCGGCGTCACTGACATCTGAGCGATGGAAGAGGGGGAAAGGAGTGGCAAGGCATGGGAGCGTCGCTCACTGCAGTCCGCACCCTCTTGTGACCCAGAGATGGAAGAAATTGCTCTACTGAAAATGAGGGTACCACTGGACTCCGGGGAGCCAGCGGCAGAACAGAACATGAAAAAGATTCTCCACCCAGTCCTCCTCCGGGGGAGGGAGAGGTGCGGACACCATCTCCCAGAGAGCAACTTCCTCCAATGCTGGGTCGCCTGTCTCAGGGCTGCTGAGACAGGTGGTGCTGTCTTCCTGCGAAAGCTAGACGTCACAGTAGAGCTGGCTGTGACAGCTTTCCACAGGGGACTGACACCCTTGGCAACAAACAGACTGAGGAGAAACCATGAGCGACTCGGAACACATCAGGTCAAGCTCTTGGCTTCCTCAGCCTGCTTCTGAACTGTGGAGAACCGCTGGGCACAGTCTCCAACAGTGTCGCCGAAAAGGCAAACCTTGTGAGATAGGAGCATCGAGAAAGCGAACTTTGGCGATGTCTCGCACCTCTGCAAGATTTAGCCCTGGGAAGCTTCTGGACCACAGAGTGGACATCGTCTGACCGAGGGCCAGTGCTGTGACTTAAAATCACGGTCAGTCACTATGCACTGCTCAACTCCAACTCAGAACTACCCTCTGCAGGGAAGAGGTGGTCTGCATTAGCAAAGCCGCCTTACCACCAAGGGTAGTGAGAGAGGAAAAACTTTTTTTGCAGATTTTGGCATGTTTGGCTTTGGCACCAATATGCCTCCATACTGCAAAAGTCTTTCACACACATCCGGGCAGACACGGGGGCGGGGCAAGGCGATTACGCGTTGCACTGCGCCCCCAGAGTAGCCTGGGAAGTGTGACTGTCAAGTCTGAATCTGATTCAGCATGAGCACACACACCATTACAGTGGGAACTAAGCATCATCATTTCCAGAGAGTAACAGCCCTCTCTCCGATGTAGCAATCGACATCTGATCTTCCCCTGGAGCCCCGAATGAAATACCCGGTCCCTCATGAGAAGGACCAGTAATTCCACCCGAAAGCTGCCAGGCATGCGAGACAGTGAACGTGGCCATCAACCTTGATGGCACACGGCACGCTGACTGCTCAACCCCTCGTGAGAAAAGCAAGACGAACAACGTGCAGACGTGGTCATGCTCTCATAAGAGAGCATAAACCACCCACGAACACAGTCTCAGCATGTTTGCGATGCGCTAGAGGAGTGAGGGGCCCGAGGAGGTGGTCTCGTCGGGGAACGCTCATTGTAATCCTCAGATCACCAATGCTATTAACCAAAGTAGCCCTTTTCTGGTGGCCACCAGAAGAAGAACTAGATCGGGGAATAGGCAAAGGGACTCCACCTCGTTTGAGGCACTTGAGTCTCGACCGCGCATCTAGAGCGCCGAATGACGCGCGCTGGGTTGCCGTGACAACCCGCGCTGTCAGACGGCAGCTCGGCGGCACACGGCACGCTGAGTGGCTCAAGCCTTTACAGAAAGGGGAGACGAACAACGTGCCGACGTGGTCATGCTCTCATGAGAGAATATGAACCACCCACTAACGCAGTCTCAACATGCTTAAAGATGAAATGAACTGAAAAAAATCGACGTTGATAACATGTTGTTTATGACAATTAAAAGTAAACTACACAAACATTTTTAATTAAAAATATCAATATAGCCTTTTTTAAGCAAAAGAAAAATTGCGCTTGTTACGCTGGCAGATTCGATGACATCACTGGCATGGTAGGACACGCAAAGGTGCATAGGCAACAGCTGCAGGTCCTATATACACAGACGAAAATGAGCACTTTTAACGGCATGGGTTACGCATTTGAACCTGTGAGGAACAGTCCAGTAGTTTCTGACTACAACCACCACATGGATGATCAGTTTATGCATTTTAGGAAATAGAGACTGCTTAGGCTATATGTCGTGTGCATTTAGAGAAAATACAAAAACATGGATGAGGTCCTGTGCGTTTTAGAAAATCGAGGCAGATAAATTTAAAAATGTGATTGGACGAATTCATCCAATGGGATCGCTTGTTAAGTTAGTTGCACGCAAAATGTTAAAACTAAATACTGCACGGATGGATACTGCACAGAAACCTCTTACTGTGGAACT